>CM060129.1:9948967-10521467 GCA_030522415.1 Channallabes apus | reverse complement strand
CCAAGCAATGTCCCAGACAATAGACTGTCCAACAACCAGAATATATTAATGTCTATTAAAATTGCTACGTAGCACTGTGCTTCCAGCTCCACCTTGTGGAAATAACTATGTTTACACACTGACCATTTTATTCATACGTACTTCATAATAGATTTCATTTTATTAATGCATCTGAGCTATGCCTTAAAGACACACATATACGTACACACACACACACACACACACATATATATATACAAATTCTCCTCGCAAATGATTAACGCTCATATTTCTCCCTTTCCTACCTTGCCATGACAGCCCAGAGGTATCTTTAACACGGATAGGCTCCATCTAGGTAGATTAGATGAAAGAGTGTAATGCAAAAGACGTCTGAAAGCAGGTAGCAGTTCGTGACAGAGACTAAAGTCATTCCAGCTCTACAGTAGCACAGTGGAGCAAATAGTGTTAGGACCTTCTCAGTCACTCCCTCAGGGGATGAAGTCCAAAGGTAATTGAAGATAAAGGCAGGAACTTATAGCTTGATTGATTTCCTTTGATTAGTGATGTTCTGATTAGCTGAGGGACATGGATAAGCAACAATGGAAAGCTACGATGCTGTCGATGATTGTTCTATCAATAGATAATGAGTGTAAATTGTTATGCAACTATAATAGAGAATCAAGTCAGAAACTACAACATTTGGATTTAAAAAAAAGTCTTCATTATCTTTACCACCTCTAATAATACCCAACCCAATATCTTTCAGATTTTACTAAAATGACTATCAATATTAACCAAGTTGCTTTCCTGTTGCACATTTAGAGAGCAGTCTAAAAGCTCCACTGGTGCAGGCGGTGAGTGCCTAATTAAAATCATCCATTTTATGCAATTTCTTCCTCGTGGTGGTGTGTGTTCCACTTTGCGGGTTTTTTTTTCGTATTTAATGGGGCCATTAAACTGCCAGGTTTGCTATGCCGTGATCAGACACTGTTGAGGATCCACCCACGCTCTAATCACTGCCTCGGTTGTTATTGTGGAGTGGGCTTGAGTGCTTCTCCAAACAATATCTAGACATGTTATTGTTCGAGTATAAGGGGCATTTTTGGGCACTCTTTAATGAAACCTTTTAACTTGGTTTCTGCATTCTCTGTAAGACCCACACTGACACAAGCACAAGCCACGGGGAGATTGAGGGTCATTTTTATCTTTTTTATTTTCAGTCAAGTGTCATTCCTCGTTATTAATTATATTGTTTAAGTTCTTAAACTAACAGATGTAGTCTTCAGGGGAGTGGGGAAAAAACAAGCCATCTGCTATGCTTATTGCTTAGATAATTATTTTACCTCTTTAGCAGCTCTGCAGCATGGTCACAAAATTCACACCTGGAGCCTGGAACTGAAAACATTTCACTCATGTACATGAACACATCAAAGAAATATTATGCTAAAATTGATGGTTATTAAATGCTCCTTTCTGACTTTTTTTTTTTTTTTTTTTTAGAAGAGAGTTGTCTGTAATTAAATAAAAAAGTTACAGGAACTCAAGTCTTGTGTAAACGTTATGTAATGTTTATTGGCTCTGGTGGAAATCTCTCTTATTAAACGTGTTGGGTAAAATCATGCCCCCCCCCTGCTGTGGCACCTCACACATGGCAGACTTTGTTTTTGGCATTCGTGTAAAACACGTCAATGCAGTAAGTTTAACACAACTCCTTATTCTGTGTTCAGAACCATACTATCTTTTCACCACCAGAATCAATGAAATGATTACACTTTCACATCCCTGTAAACTCTTTTAGATCATATACAGCACACTGTATGGGCAAGTGCATTTAATTGCTTATTTATTCATGGTGTGATTTTTTTTCCCTCATCAGGTTGTAGTTTAAGATGCATGCATAAATGAGCAAGATCACTTTCACTATCATCTTTCACTCTAATCGAGAGGTCTTGATAACCTACAGAGGGTCTGGTGCATTTCTAAAGCAGCACACAATGCATTTATATTTACCCAAAAAACACAAAAATGGATGACACTGCAATAATGTTCTGTTTATGTGTAGAAGTGCATTCATGCATATATTGTGAACTATTTATGAAAAAATTGAAGCTTGCAGTCTGATCATTAACAGCGGCTCTTACCTGTGCTGGCAGCATACTGCAGGCTTCCCCTCTTCCTGATGGGGGATGTGGGTTTTTGTTTACCTGCTGGCAGCTTGGAAGACATTTTGCCCTGTGTTGGTACTGTATTGAGGAAGATGAATATGGTATGGAGGTAGAGAAGAGTTGGCTAACAGGCACAGCGGACTCCTCTGTGTGAGAGGGATGGCTGTAGAGAGAAACAGAGAAAGGAGTCTGAAGGGGAATGTTAGTACAACGAAGGGGGCTGTGATGACCGTGGGGGCGTTTAGGAGTGAGAATTCCCCTATTCCAGTATTGCAGAGAAGACACAATCTCCACCCCTCCCTCCCTTCAGCCAATCAGATGCTATTATATGCTGTCACTCCACTGTTTCCCAGGCAACCACTGAACCGGTCATAGTAATGGCTCTGAATTGGTGTGTTATGGATGGTAAGTATGAGACTGTTGGCTTTTAAAGAACAGTGTTATAGGAGTGTGTCGTATGAAGGCGGTACTCTCAGTGATGGTGCAAAAGGGCACGCCAGGGCAGCAAAAAGACACAACAGTGACGCAAGAGGACATGACAGTGAACATTCCCTACAATGCAGGCACGAGGAGGGAGCCTGGCACGAAGCTGAATGCAAAAATTAGTCATCGAACAGAGACACCCTGACTCACTGGATCTGTGCTCTAACTGGCATAAGTGGTCATGATTAAATCTCCAAACTGACAAAAAAAGACAGATGCACTCTGTCAGGCTGCATTGGACAAACCGCAGTGGAATAATAATAAACCGTAGGCTGTTCTATAAAACAGACAGCCGTAATCTTACTTAAAAGCAGGTAAAACAATCCCAGGCAACATACACGCCAGCATAGCACTTGTTTTACATAAAGGACAGCGAACAAAAGGAAGAATTTGTAAATGCTGCAATTGGGAGCTGAAGCAACAGTTAATTGTGCTGTTAATTGTGGTTCCTTCTGATCACTCACCTAAACATGAACGACAGCTGCAGAAGATCTCAGTTTTTCTGCTTATGTGTTGTTCTTGTATAAATATGATAATCTTCGAAACAAAAACAAAAAATCTTAAATCTTAATAAAGATTTAATAAGATTTAAAAAGACTTAATAAAAACCCTTCTACGGGTTCTGTTGGAGGGTCCTAGAGGTTCTTGCATGGAGTCAGATAGCAATTATGTTTATCTTGTGGTGTTTTGAGACAATTCGTACTAGAGGGTTTTATTCACTGCAGATAAAACTGTGTTGGCCTTCTAAAATGCTAATTATTTTAAAGATGTGGCTCCCTCTTGTGGATAGTTGTAAAAAGAACTAATTTCATTCATTCATTCATTTTCTATACCGCTTAATCCTGTGTTCAGGGTCGCGGGGGACCTGGAGCCTATCCCAGGAGACTCTGGGCACGAGGCAGGGTACACCCTGGACAGCGTGCCAATCCATCGCAGAGCGCACACACACACTCATTTACACACTATGGTCAATTTTGGGAACACCAATTAGCCTAACCTGCATATCTTTGGACTGTGGGAGGAAACCGGAGAACCCGGAGGAAACCCACCAAGCACGGGGAGAACATGCAAACTCCATGCACACAGAGACGGGAATCGAGCCTGGCCGGGAATCGAACCCAGACCCTGGAGGTGCAATGCGACAGTGCTAACCGCTACACCACCGTGCCGCCAGTCTGTACATTTAAAGAAAACAAAAGGATTATTCTAAAAACCGTAAGGGTTCTTCCGTGTCCTTATAAAAAGAAAATGTTCTAAGTAAAACTGTAGAAATGAGTGTTTCCATGAAGTTTGGTCATGAAGGTATAGTACAGTAGGTTGCTATAACAAAAGATTAAGGTACATTATGGAATAGTATGCATTTCTAAATGCATCAGGTATCTGGTAGTCACTAGCTGAATGAACTGAGCCATACTGACCAAGGGGTTACACAGCAGAACTCACCCACATGCTCATCGTCTATACCGTGTGTAGAGTCCCAGGGGTCCCTGAAGTCTATCCCAGGAGACATAGAGCACGATGCAGGGGGGGGGGGTACACCATGGACAAGGTGCCATTCCAGCGCAGGGAACACTCAGACAATACAGGCAATTTGGGAATGCCAATTGGCCTATCTGCATGTTTTTGGACTGTGGGAGGAAAGAATCCCACCAAGCACGGGGTGAACGGCGAGGTGCAAGGCGACAGAGCTAACCACGAAGTCACCGTGCTGACAAAGTAGAACTATTACATGTAACATAAAAAGAGACTCATTGATGATCATTAGATCATATTTAATTTGAGCCACATATTATGAAACTTAATCTGACACCTGCATTCTACCATTACCTGTGAACGGAGTGGCCGGGCACCTCGCTGCAGTTCCAGTGTTTCCGGCAGCCCTTACTGTACATCTGCCTCTATTATGAGATGTCACTGTAGACGAGTAGCAGTCGAATCCAAGGCTTCATTCCCACTTCGTGTGCGCTGCCGCTATAGATGCCCTGCAGTCTGATGCAGACTTTCTAGTAGATACTGTATGAGCTTGGCCTGATGTACCTGTTTTTACTACTATTATATTCTTTTCTATTTTACCAAAACCATAAAAATTGCTTTATTATGAGCTCGAGCTCGGCCTGACATACCCATTTTCACAACTGTTACATTTGGTGAGAAATGCCTGTGACACGCCCAAAGAATGACATAAAAGGTGATGATGATGCTGCATAATGTCTAGTCGAAGTATGTTATAAAAAAACTTGATGATGACGCAGCCCTTATATAGTGGGAACACCTGCCACCCCTGGTATGCGGTCAACTCGCTGTCGCTCCTCTTATTGCTCCAATGTTTCAGCAGCCCTTACTTCTGCCTGTCTGATGCGCTGTCACTCTAGATTCTCTGTATTCCAATTCCAGGTTTCAGTAACTAGCTCAGCCTGATGTACCCATTTTCGCCATAGTTGACGTTGCCTAATGATACAGTCGGTGTGGAGTGTCTGTGACACGGTATCATAAAATGACATAAAAGCTGATGATGACACTCCCTACTGCTTGTCTATGCAAACTCCGCCTGCCTACCCACACAAACAAACTTAAATTATTAGCTACTGCGTTCCAGCACTAACACTTGTACAGTTGTAACTGTTATATACTGCAACAGTTGCAGTCAGTGGCATAAATTATGGAGCAAAGATGTGGTTTTGACGTTTGGCCTCCCTTTGCAACCCTTAAAATAAGAGCAAACTCAAAACTTTCAGTTTTAATTCAAGAACTAATAATTAATAACTAATCGTAATTAATCTTGTGTGGCAAGACTATGGGGTTGCCGAGCCGCCAGTGTGGCTGTAATTCCTGAATGGTTAATGCCACTTTTGTCTATCCCCTTAAATTAAAGGCGGATGTCTTGAGTTCACTCAGTGTTTCATTTCAAATTCAATGTGGTGGTGTACAAAGTCCACTGGCCAAAACATAGTACCTTCGTTCCAAAAAGTATGGACATGTTTAAGAAGGTTACTGACGTGAAGTGAACATCTTCAAGAAAGAGTACCAAGTAGTTTCCTAATAACACACAAAAACTGTCTTTGTTTTATTAACTTAATGAGAGAGAGAGAGAGGGGGACAAAAACAAGGCTGGTGAAGGAAAGGCTTTTTATAGTTGTTTACAGGAGAACAAGAGTTAACTTGTATTGCAGATGTTCCCCATTAAATGTCGCTAAAAGCAGTCCAAATCCAGCAGTCATTAGAAAATGATCAGCTTTAAGGAGGTAACAGATCTCCAGTTTGCTCCAACCAAATTACATCTGAAGTCTTGTGAAGTTTTGTGTGGACGCATGCGCACCTACTCTGAACTTAAGGACTTAGTACGGATCTAATTCAGGATATTAAACATTACTGTTTTAGTTATTGCAAGATCACAATTATGCAGTAAGCACCCAAGAGTTCAACTAATAAAACTATAATGTTGTTGTTGGTCTTTCGGCTGCTCCCGGCAAGGGGTCGCCACAGCGGAATATCCAGTCCGCACTACAACTTGGCACAGATTTTACGCCGGATGTCCTTCCTGACGCAACCCTCCCATTTTATCCGGGCTTGGGACCAATAAAACTATAATGTACAGTATGTGTAATCATGTGGTGCAGCAGAGCGCGCTGGTGTCTCACAAATCTGGCATCCAGGGTTTCACTTCTGAGACTTGATTAGGCTCCTGTCTGTGTGGTGAGTTTCATATTCCTGCTGGTGTGTTTCCTCCCCTTGTGCACAAAAACAGGGATTGGCCACTTTAAATTGCCTCTAGGTTGGATTGTGTGTGTGTGTGTGTGTGTGTGTGTGTGTGTGTGTGTGTGTGTGTCACACAGAGTGTGTGATCAGCTGCTACTGAATATAGATAAATTATTTGCGAACTATTTAGACATAAGACATTCTGGTGTTAAAAGTCTGAGACTAAAGTTATTACCCGCCACAGCCGAATTTTTCACCCGCATTTGGCGGGTGGGCGGCTGCCAATGTCAAGCCCTGGTACACACACTCTCACACTCATTCACACACTACAGGCAGCTTGGGGAACACCAAATAGACGGTTGGAGGAAACCAGAGAACCAGGAGGAAACCTACCAAGCACAGGGTGAACATGCACACAAGTCCATGCACACAGAGGCCTGAATTGACCCGGAATCTAACCCGGACCCTGGAGATGGGAGGTGACAATGTTTTCCATACATGTCCAGACATTTCATACAATGCATTCCATACATTTCCTGACATTCAAGTCAAACCAGGACTTGTGATGAAGTCTGACATTTACAGAAGACTTTGCATATATTTTAAAGAAGCCTGTACATCTAAGAATAATCATCCTGATCTGACTGATCCTTGAAAATCAATGGATAACTTTTCACCAACTTGCAGAGGGGATGTATCTGTATGTGGGAACTGTACACACATTACTAAAACCCGACTGGTAGCTCTTACCACATCCCCAGTATAGTCCTGAGCTCGCTTCAAGCTATTTGCACATGTTTGGACCATTAAAGGAATTCCTGGGAGGCCAGGGTTTCAGACTTGAAGCAAACAGACCAATCAGGTAGAGAAAACTCTCTACCTTGATGGTAACCAGTCACTAGTAAAATGTTGTGATGTGCAGTAGGGTAGCAGGGGATTACACAGATAAATAAAGGTTGTTTTTTAACACTTGACTTGAACGCCCCTTGTAAATTTTGCATCTGAATTAATGAAATAGTGTTGTGAATTGTAAAACATAACAGTTGTTTTTGCTCAGCACTACTCTGAATACTAGAGTAACTTGAGTCTTCAGAGCAAATTGACTTATGGAAAGCAGCCTTATCACAACTGGGAGCAGATTACCTCACACAAGTGCCTACCTCTGTTATCTATGGCCCTGCTTCAGTCTCCCACATCTGCAGTGGTCACACACTAACAGTCAGACTAGAAGTGATACCAAAAAACATACAAAAAGCATTTTTTTTTTCTTTTTGGATACTGGCTATTGAGCACTAGATATGTTGAGAAAGACTTTTCTCTAAGGTTTTATATAGTGAACAGAATATCCTGATTTTCCATGATTTGATGCAGTCAAAATGTGTTTCCATTATAATCAGAATTTGAGCACTCACGACTCAGTTTTGTCTGTCTCTATAGCACTGAGTCAAAAAACAAACAAAAGAAGTAGAAAGTCTTGAATCTTTGGTTAGCCAACAATGGGACACGCTCCCTGGACTGTGAATAATAACCTGTAATTTTTCTCCATATACAGAAACTCCTACATTGAACTCAGCACTGGCAGTTCATTTTGTGAACACTGTGTGGTTCTCCATCTGCACTACCATTTTTATATTTTATTATCCTTCTGCTCTGCTTGCGCAAAATGTTTTTTAGATGTAATTTTTTATTAAAGCTGGTCAAAAAAAAACAGTTGCATATATTGTTCTATTTTCATGCATCTTCTAAATAAAATAAAAAAAAAACCTCTCTACTTAATATCATGGAGATCTGTAAACGAGGAAGGTTTGCAAAGAACCATCTGCCACCATAATTAGCCTCTCTGTCTCTCCCTTCCCTAACATGGAACCTGGCAGATAATCTTGTCAACAGCTCAGCAGGCATGATGTGGTGCATGAGGCTGTGCTGGGACAGAGAAACCTTAAAAGATTAACTGTGACAACAGAAGAATACCCTAGTTAGTTTGCTATATTTCTCTTACAAGCATTTAAAGATCTGAATCCTGAGCAATACGGTTATCTGTTAATTGAAAGTGATGCTGCTTCAAATGATGCACACAGAGCAAAAGACTTCAAGGTGCTGCTCAAAGGAAGAAGATCATGACTTCAAGGGGACATCAAGGGGAATGCCAGAACTAGATTTAATTTGCTCTTTTACTTTTAGACCTTATTATATTGAAGCCTAAATATCAGGGGACGTTTCCATCAGATACTATACAGTATGCAGAGTTTTTCATTTATGTGGCGACCAGGAAGGAATTACCAGAAGTTTCGGAGGGAACGATTTACTTAAAAGCATCAAACATGACTGTACAGTAGACTTTGCCTGGCCAAAAAAGTTTTGGGCTGCATGAAGCAAAGAAAACAACTAAGGATATTTGAAATTATTGGCACTGGATTAAAAACTTTTCAACACATAAGTGCTAAATGTAGTGGGAAAAATGAGGTCACAAAACTCATCAGCGATCATTTTAACATTTGGTGAAGATGCATTGTAAAAAAAAAAAAAAATTAGCAGTAAAAAAAATATATAGCTGTGTTTAATAGTGACAGTAAGAGCATTAGGATTAGTAATAGGAATAAACAGCTGTGGTTCCATCAAAAAAAAAAAAAAAAAAAAAAAAAAAAAATATATATATATATATATATATATATATATATATATATATATATACACACAGGTCCTTCTCAAAAAATTTGCATATTGTGATAAAGTTCATTATTTTCTGTAATGTACTGATAAACATTAGACTTTCATATATTTTAGATTCATTACACACAACTGAAGTAGTTCAAGCCTTTTATTGTTTTAATATTGATGATTGTGGCATACAGCTCATGAAAACCCAAAATCCCAAAATAAAAAATTAACATATTTCATCCGACCAATAAAAGAAAAGTGTTTTTAATACAAAAAAAGTCAGCCTTCAAATAATTATGTTCAGTTCTGCACTCAATACTTGGTCGGGAATCCTTTTGCAGATTCTTGTGTCTCTCAACTTTCTCTTCACAATATCCCACAGATTCTCTATGGGGTTCAGGTCAGGAGAGTTGGCAGGCCAATTGAGCACAGTAATACCATGGTCAGTAAACCATTTACCAGTGGTTTTGGCACTGTGAGCAGGTGCCAGGTCGTGCTGAAAAATGAAATCTTCATCTCCATAAAGCTTTTCAGCAGATGGAAGCATGAAGTGCTCCAAAATCTCCTGATAGCTAGCTGCATTGACCCTGCCCTTGATAAAACACAGTGGACCAACACCAGCAGCTGACATGGCACCCCAGACCATCACTGACTGTGGGTACTTGACACTGGACTTCAGGCATTTTGGCATATTATACTCATACATATAATACATATATATACATATTATGTATATACTCGTTAGTGAAGCTGATCAGAAAAAAAAGGATTTAGACTGCTAGGGAGCATAAAGATTGGACTTTGGTGCAATGGACAAAAAGGTCATGTAGTCTGATGAGTTCAGATTGAGCCTATTCCAGAGTGCTGGCATGTCATGGTAAGAAGGGAAGCGCTGCACACATCATGCATATTGCCCACTGTATAAGCCTCTGGAGTTAGTGTTATGATCTGGGGTTGTTTCAGTTGGTCAGGTCTAGACTCAACAACGTTATGTGGCATTAAAATGAAGTCAGCTGATGACCTGAATGACCAGGGTGTTACATCAATGGAGTCTTTTTTCCCTGATGTTTTGGGCATATTCCAGTGCTCAAATTGTGAAACAGTGGTTATGGGAATTCATGAATTAAAATCAAATCAAATGTGATTGAATAAAACTTTAAATAGTGTGCGACTTTTTTGGCCAGTGTATATTCCAATAAGCCAAAACATTAAAATCAGGTAAAGAGAGCAAGTGAACAGTTAGCTCTCAAAGTTGATGTTGGAAGCAGAAAAAATGGTCACGGATAAGTACCTGAGTGACTTTGACAAGAGCAAAATAGTGACAGCTAGACAACTGGGTCAGAGCAACTCCAGAATGACAGGTTTATAAAAAGTTACAGACAGCCTATAGACCACCTATTTAAAAAAAAAAAAAAAAAAAAAAAAAGATTTCAGTTCCTGATTGAGCCTTGTAGCCTGGTATCACATGGGCATCAAAACACAATATTACTGATTTAGGAAGCCACATCTAACATCAGACGATGGTTCAGTATGGTAACCTACCCAAATTTGATCTAAATTAATACTGCAGATAAAACTATCCTGAATAAGATTTTTCATGTTTGCAAATGTTATGCAACACTAGTGATAATGTCAGAAATGTTATGTGCCAGTCTACAGTCCTCCTGTAAGGTTTATTTCTGCTCCTATTTGCATTAACTATATAACTGTCATGGACTTTCTTGTGACTTGTTCAGTACAGACTAGAAAAAGATGATCTGTGCCTGTGTGTTTTCTGCAGTGGGTAGCATTACTGTCTTTCAGCTCCAGTGTATCTGGTTTGAGCTTGAGCTCAGGTTACTGTCTGTCTGGAGTTTTCTCCTCATGTCTGCACAGGTTTTCTCACCTCATAAAACATCCTAGTTGAACATTTAAGGGTTCTAAATTTCTCATATTTGTGGCTGAGTATTTGAAGGTGGATGTACTGTATGTATACTGTACAGTATGTGTGAGATGCACTGGCATCAGAATTTGCATACAATGCTACCTCAAGGTCATCGATTCTAAAACAGCCATGATTTAGTATCCCACCTTTGTGTGCAAGCAGACCTGGCTTCTGTCAAAGAAGAATGTTTCCATGTAGCCTATGTATTAGTCAATGCTCTGATCCACCAAGGCATGGACTCCACAAGACCTTTGATGGTGTGCTGTAGTATCTGTCATAGAGATGTTAGCAGCAGATCTTTTAAGTCCTGTAAAATACAAGGTGGCGCTTCCATGGATTGGGCTTGTTTGCCTAGCGCATCCCACAAATGTCTGATCGGATTGAGAGGAAATTTGAAAGAGAACCAAACACCTTGAACATGTTGCCATGTTCTTTAAACCCTTCCTGAACAAGTGTGGCAGGGCACATTATCCTGCTAAAAGAAGCCACTGGCACTGAAAATAGTGCATCCATGTGCCCTTTATTCTCCAAGGACAAGCCCTCGGATTTGGTGGTGCTCTATCCCAGTCATCTAGTGATCACACCATGTCAAACTCGTACAATAATTAAACATTACTGGTTCGACCCAATGAACTCACCACTCACTTAAATAAATCACCACTCACACTCAATAAATCCCACCTCTTGACCAGTGCTATTGTAATGGGATAATGTTATTTATTTTACCTGTCAGTGGCTTTAATGTTATAGCTAATTGGTCAGGGATGAGAATTTGGTAGATTTCTTTTAGCAAATTAAAGTAGGGGAGGCACAGTGGCGTAGTGGTTAGCAGTGTGGCCTTGCACCTCCACGGACCTCCAAGGATTGGATTCCTGCCTTGGTCTGTGTGTGGAGTTTGCATGTTTTCCCCATGTTTGGTAAGTTTCCTCTGGGTACCCAGGGTACAATGCAGAACATGTTGACTGTTGAGGCGGTTGACCACTTTGGGTTTAATTTGTGTCAGCAATGAAAAGGAATCTAAGGCCAGAGTGGCCAAAGGTTTACTGAAACTGGACACCTGAAGATTGGGAAAAAAGATCACGTTTTATTTACAATTTTTATCATGTTTAAATGCATGAAAGTGCAATGGTAATGCTGTTTCTGTTAATGTGGACAATGATAGCTTATGAAATGAAACCTTTAACTGAGGGCACGAGGCAGGGTACACCCTGGACAGCGTGCCAATCCATCGCAGAGCGCACACACACTCACACACTATGGTCAATTTGGGAACGCCAATTAGCCTAATCTGCATGTCTTTGGACTGTGGGAGGAAACCGGAGTACCCGGAGGAAACCCACCAAGCATGGGGAGAACATGCAAACTCCATGCACACAGAGACGGGAATCGAGCCTGGCCGGGGAATTGAACCCGGACCCTGGAGGTGCAAGGCGACAGTGCTAACCACTACACCACCGTGCCGCCAACCTTTAACCAGTAGTATTAAAATATATATATATATATATACTGTATATTCAACAATAATGTTGTACAAATCCAAATAACTTTACAGATCTTCATTGTAAAGGGTTTAAACAATGGTTTCCATGCATGTTCAATTAACCATTATCAATTAATTAACATGCACCTGTGGAATGGTCGTTAAGAACTTAACAGCTTACAGAAAGTAGGCATTTAAGGTCACAGTTCTAAAAATGCAGGACACTAAAGAGACTTGTCTACCGACTGTGAAAAACACCCAAAGAAAGATGCCCAGGGTCCCTGCTCATCTGCGTGAACGTGCATTAGGCATGCTGCAGGGAGGCATGAGGACTGCTGATGTGGCTAGGGCAATAAATCGCCATGTCCGCACTGTGAGACGCCTAAGACAGCGCTACAGGGAGACAGGAAGGACAGCTGATCATCCTCGCAGTGGAAGACCACGTGTAACAACACCTGCACAGGATGGGTACATCCGAATATCACACCTGCGTGACAGGTACAGGATGGCCACAACAACTGCCCGAGTCACACCAGGAACACACAATCCCTCCATCTCACAGCAAGTACTGACAAATCTGGTCCAGTTCATGAGGAGGAGATGCACTGCAGTACAAACCGGATTCCAAAAAAGTTGGGACACTAAACAAATTGTGAATAAAAACTGAATGCAATGATGTGGAGATGGCAAATGTCAATATTTTATTCAGAATAGAACATAGATGACAGATCAAAAGCTTAATCCGAGAAAATGTATCATTTTAAGGGACAAATATGTTGAATCAAAATGTCATGGTGTCAACAAATCCCAAAAAAGTTGGGACAAGGCCATTTTCACCACTGTGTGGCATCTCCCCTTCTTCTTACAACACTCAACAGATGTCTGGGGACCGAGGAGACCAGTTTCTCAAGTTTAGAAATAGGAATGCTCTCCCATTCTTGTCTAATACAGGCCTCTAACTGTTCAATCGTCTTGGGCCTTCTCTGTCGCACCTTCCTCTTTATGATGCGCCAAATGTTCTCTATAGGGGAAAGATCTGGACTGCAGACTGGCCATTTCAGTACCCGGATCCTTCTCCTATGCAGCCATGATGTTGTGATTGATGCAGAATGTGGTCTGGCATTATCTTGTTGAAAAATGCAGGGTCTTCCCTGAAAGAGATGACTAGATGTTGTTCTAGAACCTGAATATAATTTTCTGCATTGATGGTGCCTTTCCAGACATGCAAGCTGCCCATGCCACACGCACTCATGCAACCCCATACCATCAGAGATGCAGGCTTCTGAACTGAGCGTTGATAACAACTTGGGTTGTCCTTGTCCTCTTTGGTCCGGATGACATGGCGTCCCACATTTCCAACAAGAACTTCGAATCGTGACTCGTCTGACCACAGAACAGTCTTCCATTTTGCCTCACTCCATTTTAAATGATCCCTGGCCCAATGAAAACGCCTGTGCTTGTGGATCTTGCTTAGAAATGGCTTCTTCTTTGCACTGTAGAGTTTCAGCTGGCAACGGCGGATGGCACGGTGGATTGTGTTCACTGACGATGGTTTCTGGAAGTATTCCTGAGCCCATTCTGTGATTTCCTTTACAGTAGCATTCCTGTTTGTGGTGCAGTGTCGTTTAAGGGCCCGGAGATCACGGGCATCCAGTATGGTTTTACGCCCTTGACCCTTACGCACAGAGATTGTTCCAGATTCTCTGAATCTTCGGATGATATTATGCACAGTTGATGATGATAACTGCAAAGTCTTTGCAATTTTTCGCTGGGTAACACCTTTCTGATATTGCTCCACTATCTTTCTGCGCAACATTGTGGGAATTTGTGATCCTCTACCCATCTTGGCTTCTGAGAGACACTGCCACTCTGAGAAGCTCTTTTTATACCCAATCATGTTGCCAATTAACCTAATTACTGTTAATTGGTCTTCCAGCTATTCGTTATGCTCAAATTTACTTTTTCCAGCCTCTTATTGCTACTTGTCCCAACTTTTTTGGGATTTGTTGACACCGTGAAATTTGGAATCAACATATTTTTCCTTTAAAATGATAAATTGTCTCGGATTAAACTTTTGATCTGTCATCTATGTTCTATTCTGAATAAAATATTGGCATTTGCCATCTCCACATCATTGCATTCAGTTTTTATTCACAATTTGTTTAGTGTCCCAACTTTTTTGGAATCCGGTTTGTACTTCAAGCAGCTGGTGGCCACCAGATACTGACTGGTACTGACTGATTTTGAGCCTCCCTTCATTCAGGGACACATTGTGAAACATTTTTACTTTATATATTATGGTGTTTACCCTTTTAGTGTTCATACAAATATTTACACATTAAGTTTACTGAAAGTAAAAACAGTTGAAAGTCAGAGGACGTTTCTTTATTTGCTGAGTAAATATATATTGTATCATAGTTTTCCTTAGTTTTGAAGCATTGTCCTAGTTGCCAAGCTAATTGGATTGGCTGGTTCAGAGAGAAAGATCAGTAAAACCCTCCCAATCCTGAACGGAAGCATTAGGCCTGACAGATAAATACGTTTTAGATCTTATAGACCTTCAGTTCTCTCTGAGCTTCCAATACTTTCCATCGGATTATTGACTCAAAGAAGAGTCAGAGGTAGTCAACCACACCTAAGGCAGGTGACAAAGACTTTGCAGGATCTTTTCTTTGACGGGTGATGATCAAGAGGATATTTTATCCATTTTTTTGTTACTGTTGTTGTTGTTCACAAAACAGAGGAATTCTGCAAATTTTCTCCCCTTCAGGAGTTTGGTAGGGAAGGGAAACAGGAAGAGACATGGGCAGTGGAGCAAGTGCTGAGGACAAGGAAATGGCCAAAAGGTCCAAAGAGCTGGAAAAGCAGCTACAAGAAGATGCAGATAAGGAGGCGAGAACCGTCAAGCTGCTGCTGCTGGGTAAGGGCTTTACGCTTGGGTAGTAAAGAGAAAGGCTGTGTCACTTAAATGTCCATTAAGTCTGTGATTTGAAAATCTCACAGGAAGTTACTGCTGTAAGAGATCTAAAAGATTAGTTGGCAGATTTTATTTTTTTAAAGATTCAATAATAATCCACACACTGGCAGGAAGCACACATTTTTTACTTATACAGACAGCTTAATCTCTTTATGGTAAGACTTTAAATTGTGGCATTGTCCTCATCAAACATCAAGCAACATTTTCACATAAGAGCAATTAAGTGAGTTAAATTTCATTGAACTGTGTTGCATTAAACCTAATAATTATAACATTGAAGATATTTACTTATTTACAGGCTTATTTGATTTTTCTGATTAAATTAATGAAAAAAAATGAAATAAATTATTCAGAAAGGTTTTAAGGATTAATTAAGAGTATGCAATTATTCTTAGCACAAGCCTGATCTTAGTCCTGGACCATGTAAGAATTTTATTGAAGAACAACTAAAAACAAGCATGCTTGTATTTGTTGCCTTGCTGAAGCCTGGAGAAATGATGCTCCAGTGACACAGATTGGGGCTTAAATGTTTTGTAAGCAGTCCAATCTGCTTTCAGTGAGAACTTACAACCATATGTCATTTTAAAAGACATTTTTAATTACATCAAGATATATTATGATCGGTTTCTAACTAATATTAGGCCTACAAGCACAGTTTTGTTGACCAATATGGTTGTATACTTCTGAAATTTAATCTTTTACAGTACGTATCCTGTAGCTCCAAGATAAGTAGACAAGATGACTATGAATTTATAAGTGCTGCACATGGATGTCTGCTTAAGACATCATATCCTGAAGGCCAACAGCATGCTAGAAGTAGGAACAGAATCCAATTGCATTAATGATTTAAGCCGAGATCTTCTTACTGTAAGTTGTTGGTTAACCCGTCTCACAAGATTCTTGTATAAAGCACAAGAGAACTTTTACTTTTTTTTTTTTTAATATTTCAATCCATAATTAAAAGTCCTTAAAAACTGCTTGTTTGTTCATTAACACAATGTCCAGTACTAAAACTATTTATCTGGGTTATGCCATGCTCCTCTAACCAACATAAATTGAAGGTCTGTTTGCCTATCTGTGGGTGTGCGAGTCATTGATACACATAGAAGAAAGACATTGGACTGACACTGAACAAGTGATATTTATTATAATGAAATACATAAATTAGAATAAGAATGAAAAATATATAAGAAATTGTGTGCACATGAGGTAGTGAGAAGTTGTTCCATTGTTAAGCTGTATACTGTAGTAAACTAAGTCATTGAGCAATTTGCAGCAATTTGAGTTGTACCAGCGAAGACGCAAGTTCTTGCATCTTCACTTTTGTTTACTGTAAAAGTAAACAGTAATTGCTGTCGCTAACCTGACCTGACATAGGCACCCAAAAGAGTCAGAATGTCAGTGGTCTCATCTAAGCAGATTTTCTAAACACAAATCCAATTAGGTCAATTATTAAAGTAGGTTAGCAAGCCTTCCTATTGACCGGACACTATTAGCATTTACAGGCTTAATGTTTAAGTTCATGATGAACTTTAAACTGTTATTACCTAGCAACACATCTCTAAAAAATAGATTTAAAGACAAAAATTAACAAAAATTACAGCTTAATTACAAGCCGAAATATATGTATACTGTACATTTACTTATGTCTTTTTCTCTGCTTGTAGGTGCTGGCGAATCAGGCAAAAGCACCATTGTAAAGCAAATGAAGTAAGAAGAAACACAAAGGCATTGTATTTACATACAATGCTTGAATAATATAGTTAAAGAATGTAGGCAGTTCGATTCGAATTCATGTCAGATACATGATGTGACACTGCCGCTGTCCACTGGACACCAAGGTCATGCTCATATTTGTTCTTTTACAGAATTCTCCATCAAGGTGGCTACACTAAGGAAGAACAAATTGCATTTAAAGCCATCATCTATGGTAACATCCTACAGTCTGCACTAGCACTCATCAGAGGCATGGAAATGCTTGGCATTAACTATGGATCACCAGCATCACAGGTCTGCATCTCAAGCCAAATACACATACTGTAAAGAGTCAAAGAGAACATTATAATTTGCTGCATGCCTGAACTGTATCCAGTTGAATAAATGATAAATGACCACCAGCAGAATCCACATGCATGTTTAAAGTGGACACAATTAAAAAAATTTTTTTTTTTTTTTATTAGTACCTCATGGTACTGATTTTGCATAGAAAGATTGCATAAAAAAATTCGTACACAAAATTGTATTAAAAGTTTCTGTTTTCGTTCACGATACAGGAAGACGGTCAGAAACTGCAAAACTTAGCGGACTCAACTGAGGATGGCACAATGCCCAAGGAGTTAGCAGATGTCATTAAAAGTCTGTGGAAGGACTCAGGTGTGCAGGCTGCCTATGAGAGAGCAGCTGAGTATCAGCTCAACGACTCTGCTGGCTAGTAAGCATGATGGTTTTCATTCATTCATCCTTATATAGACCAAATACATTAAAAGTAATGATTAAGATTTATGCTATTATCCATCCTGAATTTATGCCTAGTCACATTAGTGCATATATAATTAATACTTTATAAGATATGGAAACACAAAGGCTGTGAACATGAGCCATGTAATAACACAGAGAGCATAAAGATGACTGACTTGAGGCCTGACTTTGGTGAGCACTAAGCATGGACATAGGCTTCATTACTTCTTGCTTATCAAAATGTAAGATGCTTAAGTCAAATAAAATTTTGGGATTTGATGTAGGGTTAATAGAGATGTGTTCTCTGTTTTTGGCAAGAAAGAATATAATATTATTCATAGAAGGACTTAGAAGACAAAAGTGATGATTAGTAAGAATACCTTCAACTTCAGTTCATGCTTTTTTCACTTAACTCAGATGTACATTTCACAGTTACCTGAGTGACATGGACAGAATCTGTGGTGCTGATTACATCCCATCAGAGCAGGATGTACTGAGGTCTAGAGTCAAAACCACTGGTATCATTGAAGAACAGTTTTCCTGCAAAGAGCTTCACTTTAGGTGAGCCGGTCAACCCCGATCAGAAATTCATACGTCATGTTCTTCACTCTCACTTAACACAAATCACTGTTATTGAATAAGACATTCCACTTCTTTCCATTTCAGGATGTTCGATGTAGGGGGCCAAAGGTCAGAGAGGAAAAAATGGATCCACTGTTTTGAGGGAGTGACCTGCATTATCTTCTGTGGAGCGCTGAGCGCATACGACATGGTGTTGGTAGAGGATGATGAAGTGGTGGGTACATTTTGCTCCAGATCTCAGGTCAGGGTGTCGGCGTATGCATCAATTATTACACACTATAAGTAAAGTAAAATTAGCTCGGAAGCAGCCCAAAGCAACCTATTTCATGGAGTTGATTAAGCTGGGGCTGTTCGGTCCCTCATCACACTTTAGGCATCACCGTCGCACTGGGCATGTGCTCACACAGTGGACATTCCATGCAACTGAAAAGCTTCCACCTGAAAAGGTTTACAGGGAAAAATATCACATACACTTTCCATTCACTTTAGTAGAAGCAATGGTACATTTGTGCAGTTAGCTGAGCAACCAACAGTGACCATAGTGCAGTGCATAAAATCATGGAGATAGTGGTCTTCAGTTAATGATTACACCAAACATCAGAATTAGGAAAAGGTGTGACCTCTCAGGGCATGATTTTTGTGCCAGCCAGGTGAGTTTGAGTGTTTCAGATACTGCTTATGTCTGATGTGTCTTCTAGATACCAACAAGCACTCGCATGTCTGATGTAAACACTAACCCAAGCTTTTTGTGTGTATCTGCATCACATTTCCATTGTGCTTCTGCCACATGATTGGCTGATAACAGTTTGAAGATATAAATGTACAGCTCTCCTTAATATAGTGGACGGTGAGTTTACAGTATACCCCTAATTTCCTTTTTCGTTACTTACTTTTCAGAATCGTATGCATGAAAGTCTTCATCTATTCAACAGCATCTGCAACCACAGGTTCTTCGCAAAAACTTCTATCGTGCTTTTCCTCAACAAGAAAGATCTCTTTGAGGTGAAGATCCAGAAAGTTCACCTCAGCATCTGCTTTCCTGAATATAATGGTAAGTTTTCGCCTTGCAGCACCATTTCTCACTCACTCACTCATTGTCTATACCGCTTTATCCCGTATTCAGGGAGACTTAGGGCACGAGGCGGGGTACACCCTGGACAGGGTGCCATTGCAGGGCACACACACACACACTACGGGCAATTTGGAAACACCAATTAGCCTAATCTGCATGTCTTTGGACTGGGGGAGGAAACCCACCAAGTACAGGGAAAACTTGCAAACTACATGCACACAGACGGGAATTGACCCTAGCCGAGAATCGAACCCGCACCCTGGAGGTGCTTGGAGGTGGCAGTGCTAACCATTCCACCACCGTGTCACCTTATGCCAGTTTCTGATAGTTTTAATAGTTTTGAATAATGTATAATGCATTAGCCATGTCTGGCTAAGAGTTTCTTAAGAGGAACTTGGAGGCATGCAAAACATACTGATAGCAATTACAGTACAATAATTCAACAGAATCACACATAAGCTCAGAACTTGTCCGTTCTACTGTAGGTTCAAACACGTATGATGACGCCAGCCTTTACATCAAGAAACAGTTTGAGGAGCTGAACATGAAAAAAGGGGAAAAAGAAATCTACTCGCACATGACCTGTGCCACCGACACAAAAAACGTGGAAATCGTGTTCAATGCTGTGACAGACATCATCATCAAAGAAAACCTTAAGGATTGTGGTCTGTTCTAAAACAAATTACCGCATTTTTCAGGTAGGTGGATGTAGGAAGTAAGAAAGGAAGCATGATGGAAATTTGATGTTACACATTATTTTTAAATTAATCACTCTTGTTCTTATAAGCAGCAATATTTGCATAGATTGTCTAATAAAGCTGCCATAACTGACACTGACGTTATACAGTTGCTTGCAAAAGTATTCAGCCCCCTTGAACTTTTCCACATTTTGTCACATTACAGCCACAAACGTGAATCAATTTTATTGGAATTCCACATGAAAGACCAATACAAAGTGGTGTACACGTGAGAAGTGGAACGAAAATCATACATAATTCCAAATATTTTTTTACAAATAAATAACTGCAAAGTGGGGTGTGCGTAATTATTCAGCCCCCTTTGGTCTGAGTGCAGTCAGTTGCCCATAGACATTGCCTGATGAGTGCTAATGACTAAATAGAGAGCACCTGTGTGTAATCTAATGTCAGTACAAATACAGCTGCTCTGTGACGGCCTCAGAGGTTGTCTAAAAGAATATTGGGAGCAACAACACTATATATATACAGTATATAATACAGTAAGTCCAAAGAACACACCAGACAGGTCAGGAAATTTAAAGCAGACTTAGGCTACAAAAAAAGCCTTTCCAAAGCCTTGAACATCCCACGGAGCACTGTTCAAGCGATCATTCAGAAATGAAAGGAGTATGGCACAACTGTAAACCTACCAAGACAAGGCCGTCCACCTAAACTCACAGGCCGAACAAGGAGAGCGCTGATCAGAAATGCAGCCAAGAGGCCCATGGTGACTCTGGACGAGCTGCAGAGATCTACAGCTCAGGTGGGGGAATCTGTCCATAGGACAACTATTAGTTGTGCACTGCACAAAGTCGACCTTTATGGAAGAGTGGCAAGAAGAAAGCCATTGTTAACAGAAAACCATAAGAAGTCCCGTTTGCAGTTTTCCACAAGCCATGTGGGGGCCACAGCAAACATGTGGAAGAAGGTGCTCTGGTCAGATGAGACCAAAATGGAACTTTTTGGCCAAAATGCAAAACGCTATGTGTGGCGGAAAACTAACACTGCACATCACTCTGAACACACCATCCCCACTGTCAAATATGGTGGTGGCAGCATCATGCTCTGGGGTGCTTCTCTTCAGCAGGGACAGGGAAGCTGGTCAGAGTTGATGGGAAGATGGATGGAGCCAAATACAGGGCAATCTTGGAAGAAAACCTCTTGGAGTCTGCAAAAGACTTGAGACTGGAGCAGAGGTTCACCTTCCAGCAGGACAACGACCCTAAACATAAAGCCAGGGCAACAATGGAATGGTTTAAAACAAAACATATCCATGTGTTAGAATGTCCCAGTCAAAGTCCAGATCTAAATCCAATCGAGAATCTGTGGCAAGATCTGAAAACTGCTGTTCACAAACTCTGTCCATCTAATCTGACTGAGCTGGAGCTGTTTTACAAAGAAGAAAGGGCAAGGATTTCAGTCTCTAGATGTGCAAAGCTGGTAAAGACATACCCTAAAAGACTGGCAGCTGGAATTGCAGCAAAAGGTGGTTCTACAAAGTATTGACTCAGGGGGCTGAATAATTACGCACACCCCACTTTTCAGCTATTTATTTGTAAAAAATGTTTGAAATCATGTATGATTTTCGTTCCACTTCTCACATGTACACCACTTTGTATTGGTCTTTCACGTGGAATTCCAATAAAATTGATTCATGTTTGTGGCTGTAATGTGACAAAATGTGGAAAAGTTCAAGGGGGTGAATACTTTTGCAAGCCACTGTATGTATACAAAATTAACCAACACCTTTCTGATTAATTAGAAGGATTTTACAACAGTGTGGTATACAGAAATGTACATGTCTTATAACTAAACAATAAAAATAAACGTCTACTCTGTCCAGAAAGTTTTCCCCATCACCCACAAATGATGCTGAAGACTCAGAGTGCATGATGATAATCACATCTGCGAGAAAGGTCATATGCCCTTCATAAATAATCAGCATACTGGACATTGAAGGCTCCATCCAAAGGCAAGGTTACAGTCTTTCCAGTATAAAGCTAAATGTGATGCAATCAGTTTTAGAACTTTTTTTTTAAGGAAAGAAAATGTGCTGTTTTCAGGGTGAAGTTGCTGGTACACACTGGAAGAGATTTATTTTCTTTTTGAAAATAGAAAATCTCACTTTGATTAGAAATGTAATGAATTTGGTTTATGTACAGTGTATAGGACTTTCTTGTAAAAGTTTTTTTAAGTGGATCAGCATGCTGTATAATGTATGAACCAATTGTTCTCCCTATAGTTCAAATATAATAGGGGGGTTAACTGAAAAATAAGACTAAGTGAGTAGGCAAGTAAATAATTTTTTCAGATGAAATAAGCGTTTCCACTAATACGTTTATATAAGAGATAACCAAATATCTAATTATAAAAAAAACATTACCAAGGCAATTTAGCATTCTGTGGTTTGGAATTTTGTTATTCTGTGAAGATGTTCTGTATTAAAATTGTAGGAACATGCAATAAAAATGCATCAATTCCACTGGCTTCTGGTGTCATCATAATAAACTGAATGATATTCTTTAATTAACCACCATGACTGCATTCTACATGAAACATGATAATATATAATAATATAATTGCAATAGTGTGTAATCATCCTTGCTTTTACCAACAAGTATTTCAATATAATCTAGATATTCTAATAAGAGATGCAACTGATCACGGGTTCAATCATATTACACGTTTTGGTCACAGATCAAAAAAATTTTTCATTTCAGAGAAGGGGGGGGGGGGGGGGGCAAACAAAATTTGCACTTACTTTTATTAGTTGTAGAATTGAAAGCCCTTAAAACAAGGAACTCCTGATAAAAAAGCATTCGAGATGTCCCATGTATAAATAAAATACTCAATAGTCAAATTTAAGCGCAACATGAGGCACAATGGTTTTTATTCTATTTATTTTGATCATGTAGACAGGCATTTTTTCCATTCACTGTTGCTCGAAGAAAGAGGGTCAGTGAACGAAATAAATAACTAGAATACTTCATTATATTGGTAGTAAGGCGCGTTGGTGGCTCAGTGGTAGGTTTCGCGTCTGGCATACAGAAAATTCATGTACAGTACTTCCATAGTTTAGCAATAACACACACACACCCTCTTGTTTACGAAGTAAAGACATCTTGAAACAAGTTTATGATTCAGTTTGGGTGTGTTTTAATAGGTTTTAGTGTTCCAGTACAGAAAAAAGAAGACAAAAAAATGTTTAAAACTGTCTTCAAGCAGGAAACAAAAAAGTTATACAAGAAGAGGAGGCATAAATTGACCTGTAAAATGAGACGTTGTAATATTATAGTAATATTTTTTATACACTGCATAACACTGTGTAAAATTCAAAAGTCAAGCCTAACCGGGTAACATGAAACATGTTAGACAATTAAACCAGTACAAATTACAAAGTAGGCCACAATGATGTCGCTTTCTTTTATAAAAGAGAAATCCACAGGATTAACTTAGTACATCCAACAGCCCTTAATAATAAGATCTTAAGTATTATACACTTTACAGTCCGGGCTACAATAAAATTATAGATTTTAGCAGTAGGTTGCCAGTCAAAACTAATTCAAAGGTTTACTATTTCCATGTGTTTCATTATGCAAATAAAAAGTAGAAATGTGTGACCTAAATCAGATCAACCTGACAAACAAGTGTGGGTTTTTTTTTTGTTCGGTCACTATTAAAAGTAAAGATCAACACTGTAGATTTCAGACATTTGGATATTTTTGTAAATGAGCATTTATTAAAAAAAGGAAAAAACATGTTAAAGATTTATGTAAAAATAAACATGTATATTTACACAATTTAAGTATACTGCACCTGCCAAAGATTAAAGCACATCTACTTTCTTTTCTTTTTTTTTCTTCTTCTTTTTTTAAAGTTCGAGCAATGAAATCTTCAACATACCAAGCAGTGAATTTAAGTTCAGCTTCCATGCAGGAATGTCACAATTTCTACAACATTTGTTACAAAAGTGTTCTTGACCCACTCATTAGTTCCATTAGCATGCAGTCATGAGTTTTCAATCAATAATAATTATACACAAGTGTAATGAACAAAAAAAAAAGAAATTGTGTAGTGGTCTACAGTAAAAAATAGAGAAAGATAGAAGAAATAGGCTGAAATGTTTAGCTACTGTACCATGTATTTTGTTTTAGTTATGAACCAACTACAATCTGTCAACTTTATGACTTGAAAACCAAAAAGCTACAGATAAGTTGATTGAAAATGTTCTACTTATTTGAACACCTTCATTGTCTCGTTTTCACTAAACCATGGTCATGTGAAAGATACAGGATTCAAAAGAATTTGAATACCAATAACTTACCTACAAACCTAATGAGAGAGGCTAGGAAAAAAATCTGCTTGCCTAAGAAAATCACAGTTATGTAGCGGATAACAGGCAGAAACTCCTCTTTTGGCAAGACCCATCTCAACCTTTTCGGATTGTGTGTGTGCATAGAACTATGTTATTTTCTGTAACAGCCAAAAGAATTACCAATCAATTATACAGCAACTTGAATCGACTGTAGTTTCAACATGGACAGGAAATATTCATCTATCTTGACCTCTCTCAAATATGTCTGAGAAGTAAAGACAGAAGTAAAATAATACCACTAATAAAGAAGTTTAGAGTTTCTCCAAAATGCACAGTAAGAAGTACGGAGTATGCGCAGTGTGGTAGCAGCTCTGTGTGTCTCGTCACTTTCCCCCACTGACTGGAATCCACTACAGGCAGTGACAATGTGATCCATCCCATGAGGTGTTGCTCGTTAGTCCCACTACAACGAGTGACAGAAATGAGGACAGGAGAGAGTCATTTAAATTCTGTGATGAGCTCAATATCCTTGTAGAGATGTATAGTCCCTACAGGGCTGTCAGAGCTATACTGAAACTACAGACGGTGTTCGATGAACTGATTTTTAGAGGATTTTTCATGTATTGCAATAAAGTACATTGAGTTAAATATACACGTTATTTTAAGAGTGCAACAATTCATCATATAGCACAAACTCATTTAATGGTGGAACTAAAAAATAAATAAATAAATAAATCGAGCTAGATGTCAGACACATTCAGGAGAAGAGGGTTTTACTCTTACACAGATGGAAGAGTGTCTTTTAGTCTCGCATTGTCGGGAGAGTGGTTTTTACTCTCAGCCTTGATTAAAAGTGTGTGCATGGGGGGGGGGGGCAGGATCGGACACGTTCCTTTTGGTTCTTCCCGGGACACGGCGTTTGGTTTTTACTCTCGCGCGGACGGGAGACGGCGTTTGGTTTTTACTCTCGCGCGGACGGGAGACGGCGTTTGGTTTTTACTCTCGCGCGGACGGGAGACGGCGTTTGGTTTTTACTCTCGCACAGATGGGAGAGTTGTACCTTCTTTCTTTCTTTTTTTTTTTTTAAAAAGAGTTTTACTCTAAATCCTAATTGATGGCAAATGCAAACAGTTTTGTAACTTTACTTCAAAGAAAAATTTACGTGTACGTTTGTGATAAAGAATTTATCATTAAATAATTAGCATTTTCTCCAAAACTGCAGAGATTTATAGACCTCTCCCACTAGAAAACAGGGGGAGCATTTTTCTCTTGGGCCACTTGGGAGCCTGGAAATTTGACTGACAAATTCAGCACTGATCGACCAATCATGGATGATCAAGCTGAAAACTGACTAGTCATTGGCGGATCGATTGCTGCATCTTTACTTCTTTCTTTTATTTTTATTTTCTGCTTTGTCAGTTAAACAAATTAGGTTTTGATGAAACAAAACAATAATTAATTGAGAAATATTTTGGGCATATTTGGAACAAACCCCAACAAGTGAAAGTGAGAGTTTGTCAAACAGTGTTTGAGGTTCAAGTGTCCACATGAGGAGGAAGGATATGTTCAAGTTCCTTGGGGTAGACATGGGATTAAAAACCTCTCATTGACCATTTCACTATTTGTGGTAGCATAAAAATTAAGTGCTTTTTTACAATATAAATTTGGTTACATTTAAAAGGGGACATTACCAATTTAAGCTAAGTGTTGAGCCTACCTTGGCAATGAAACATGCTCTTTCAGTAGAGTCCACACTCGATCAGGTTGTTCTTGATGATGACATCAGTGACTGCATCAAAGACGAACTGCACGTTCTTGGTATCGGTGGCACAGGTAAAGTGGGTGTATACCTCCTTGGTATCCTTTCGCCTGTTAAGATCTTCAAACTGACACTGGATGAAAGCTGCGGCCTCTTCGTATGTGTTAGAACCTGAAAAAATATGTCCAGGAGCTCACGGTCAGCGCCACGGCGAGAGAGACAATGTAAATGGGTCTAATGAGTAATGACAAGAAATATTAACAGCAGTCAGATTTGTTAATTATGAAGAACACTGCTGGATTATGTTTTAGCTTGTGTCTAATTTCTTTCCCTGAGAATCTCTAGAACTTCTATTACAACCATAACTCCTTTGATAAGTGAAACTGATAATTGAAACAATAAAACATACATTTTTAAATATGGTTAGTTTGCACAGGCAAATATTTCCTAAGGTTAGTACACAATATGAATTATGTCACTCTTAACAGACTTAAGTGTATTTACAAATACATTAAAGACATTTTAATAAACTATAATAAATAAATCTTTGATGTTTACAAAGACGAAGTGAAAAGTTAAACCGTCTTCCTCACACACTTCTATTCTAAGATGAGGATGATGAATAGCAGGTGCAGCTATTTTTCCACAGCACAGTGAAAGCCCTGGTAGCACTGAATGACATCCACTGTTGAAACAGTACCATGGGTAGCCAGCCACCTTTTGTTTTAATTGAATTTATCAAGCTTTAAACTATTTTTGATTTTAGTAATCATTGCGTGGACAGCAGGACAAACCTTTGATCTGTAACGCACACTGTTATGCAGTTCCACTAGCTGTGATAATCCGGCACATACAGTAAACTAGTCAAACTGGAGAATGTCGTCCGTTTAAAGTTTATAGTAACCAAAGATTAAACTAATATCTGGGAAAAACAGTAACGTCTAAACTCTAAATACTCTCAAAAATGTAAAAAGTGAAATCACCACATTATATTGTATTAAAATTAAATATATTACATGTAGTAGGGAAACCTCTCTTAGAGCCTTCTAAGAATCCAGAAATGGTTCCTGTTTATTTTGATACAATCTCCTCTGCAAGTCAATACCGCACACCAGTACACCACAGTGCTTTTATATTCTCAATTCTGATTGGTCAGAGTGTGTGTGTGTTTTTTTTCTTATAGCATCAGCTTAAGAGGTTGTTCTGGCTGTAATTCGAATAACAGATTTATATTGATACACTTTTTCCTAATACTGTATGTGCCAACAATACAGAACACAAACTCAGCATCTCGGACGTGCATATGCATTTGTCATCGGCTTATAGCTCCAGATACACGTGTTCCCAGTAATGAAAAGGAAGTTTTCTTGTGCATTTGTTGTTGGAAATGAGTCTCTTTTTTATAGCGAAATCGCCAGTTGAGTATTAATTCTGCTCATACGGAAGTGGTTGTGAATAGAGGCAGAGTTTAAAAACAGGTGGCAAAACAATTCCTTCGCAGTAACCGTTCCATTCCTCTGATCTTACACCACCTGATGCCTACTGGTGGGGAATGTTAAAGGAGAGTGTGTTCAACTGTGAAGACCTGCCAAGAACTGTGCCTGCATTATGCGAGCAAATCGTCTCCTTTTCCAGGAATCTGCAGCAACCTTTGTGCCTGTGCCGTGCATACTGTGGTAAATAAACACAGTAAATATTTCCAATATTACAAAAACAGCCTTTTTCCACCTAGAAATATTGCCAAGCTTAGGAACATTTTATCCGTATCTGATGCAGAAAAGCTAGTTCATGCATTCATGACCTCCAGACTTGACTATTGTAATGCATTACTATGCGGTTGTCCTGCATCCTCAATAAACAAGCTACAGTTAGTCCACAGCCGCCAGAGTTCTCGCTAGATCAAGAAAATATGATCATATAACCCCAATATTATCACCCTGCACTGGCTACCTGTTCAGTTTGGAATTAATTACAAAATAGTATTACTTACATACAAGGCTTTAACATGCAAACTCCACACACAGACCCGAGGCTGGAATTGAACCCTCAACCCTGGAGGTACGAAGCTACAGTGCCACCCGACTAGTAATAAGCTGCTCTTTAACAAAGACGTTTTTTCTGTACACAATCATTTATTTTTGGCAGGTATCTCCGTCACATGAAAGAACTTTTTTTGACAAGTTTCTTACTTTTTTTCTTCTTATTGTGTTGAAGACACATGAATATGAGAGGCAGCTGTGTATAGTGACCATAATGAGAACTACTGAGAACCGATCAATTATTGTTATTTAAATAGAGTTTTAGTAGAGCAAAACACAGGATTGGAAAATAATTAACGGTCGCCTATCATTTTCTTACCATAGCATCCCAGTCATTTTTTTATTTAATTGCAGCTTTGCTTTATTACCTACAGGGTGATTGTAAAAACAGTTGTGGTAAAATCTTTAAAATAATTCATACAATGGTTTGAAAAACAGCTCCCCACAAGCCACAGATGATTTAGATGATGTCTCTTCTCACCTAAGTATTCAGGGTAACAGATAGTGAGAGGACTCTTCTTGATCTTCTCCTCAAACAGGTCCTTCTTATTGAGGAAAAGGATGATGGAGGTGTCGGTGAACCACTTGTTGTTGCAGATGCTGTCGAACAGCTTCATGCTCTCATGCATACGGTTCTGTGAACACAAACACAGGATATTGCGTAACTTGAGACAAGAAGTCCTACATGACATTCTTGCAAAATTTATAACTGTGCTATTTGTCATTTAAGCTATGACCGATTTCTTCCTGGAAGATAAATAGGGGGTATAATGCTTACTGACAAATCTTCAAGAGACCAATTATTTAATTATTTATTGCAGCAATAGAATAATAATATGTAAATGACCCACAAAGGGAGCATATTAACTTAAAGAAGTTCATGTGTGCAAAACTGAGCAAGATTTAGTTCCTACACCCGTTTTAAATTCTGCATTAGGGATCAATAGACTTTCATCGAGTGGAGTTTTTGTTTTTAAGTAAATATCTCAGTATTTTCTACATGTTTTTTAAATGTTTATAACATGGACAGAAAGTAGCAAGCGCACCATCTCCTCATCCTCGGCCAGCACTAAGTCATAATCACTCAGTGCTACGCAGAAGATAATAGCCGTGACACCCTCAAAACAGTGAATCCATTTCTTCCTCTCTGAGCGCTGGCCTCCCACATCAAACATCCTGCACAACAACACACACGTGCACATATAATGGATATCAGTTACCATAAGGTACAAGTCGTAAAAAGGGTTATTATTTGTGTGAAAAGATGAACTCACTTGAAGTAGAGCTCTTTAAAGGTAAAGTGAGTTTCCACAATGCCTGTGGTCTTGACTCGAGTCCTCAGCACATCTTGTTGTGTGGGCATGTAGCCCTGTTGGGATATCCTCTCCAGATCATTCAGATAACTACGACAGACAGAGACATGGCAAGAATGTTTATCCAAAATAGAAACTTAGGCTTCCATTACATGTAGACTTTCAGCAACACATAACTGCAATTATATCATCATCATCATCATCATCATCAAGGGTGGATAAGTTATTCATTTATTAGCTACCCCATGTGGCATCCCCTGTGTTTCAGTTGCCTGGAAACAGCAAAGGTTTTAAACAATGCTAGGTAACAATGTAAAAATGAGACGGTTAGCTAGAAACTTTATAAAAGTTTAATGGAACCTAATGCATTTATGGCTACTTATTTCTTCTACTGGTGTTTTAATATAGCACACTTTGTGCCATGGACAAAATGCCTTTGGAGAAAATCTCAACATATGAACACTGATTCCTCTCGTCACATCACAGTAAAAGATATCATTTAAGAGCCTGGCTTATGTCTTTTGCACAAGACTGTCCACCATGGTCCCGCCCACTTCTGGATGGCAAAAGGCCCGTTCCTTACTGGCTAGTGCAAAAACCCACTACGAAAACACTTTCAACGGCTAACGTGAGCTACAAAGATAACTAGCATCCAACACAAGGTTGACTCCCAAATCCCTCTCTAAACCCTGACTAAGGGCACTACTTGGTGTGTGGAATAAGGGATTGTACACCCTGTACACAGGGATTGTACACAGTTCACTAGCTTTCCATTTTATGCTAATTGGGATTCAATCCCAGAACATTTAGCCATTAATTAGAAAGTTTGGAATGGCAGCACAAGTTAACGTTATCTGCACATCATTTTATAAAGCACAAAGAACAGAATATGTCTCAGTCTCTTCTCATTTGCAACCTAGAACTGCCAACACTACTAACCACCACCAAAGAGCAATCACATATTTATACACCATCTGAGATAACTGTTAATCATGTTCTGATGACAAATCATTTGCAAGTTAATATCCTTATTACTTTCTTCAAATATTTTCACACTTTTTTTCCCCTTCTTTGAAAAAGTTGCAAAGACCAACATAATGAATATGAAAACAATCAGCAGAAAAGAAAAGCTTCTCTTTTATCTGTGTGACAAAGCATCAAATAAGATGCATCAAGTAAAATTTATGTTTTTTTTTTTTGGCTCTGAAATACACCGCGAACGTAATCAACAAATATACCCAGGGGACTGTTAACTGTATTTCAGCCTTATGCTGTTGTGACTCCAGAAGGTCAATAGTTGCAACACTGAGGGGTCATATCCCTGAAATACGAATAAAGATATGACAAAAAAAGATGCTTGTTTCAGGTGACTAGGATGGTTCACCTGCATTTATGAATGCTTACTTTGAAATCTGTTACAGTATACATTTAGGCATTTGGCAGACGCTCTTATCCAGAGCGACTTACATTTTTATCTCATTACACATCTGAGCAGTTGAGGGTTAAGGGCCTTGCTCAAGGGCCCAACAGTGGCAACTTGGTGGTTGTGGGGTTTGAACCTGGGATCTTCCGAAACGTAGTCCAATGCCTTAACCACTGAGCTACCCCTGGCCCATATATAGTATAGCCATATAGCCATATATAGTATAGTCATAAAGAGACATCATGCAGGGTCAAGCAACCTTGAACCCGTTTAACAACAAAGCCCGGTGCCAAGTTTCCCCAGGACAAAATACCAAACAGAAGCCCAATGTTATAAGGCACTTTATCCAGCCTGGAGAAATTTGCAGCATGGCTGGAAGATAAGGACCAGAAGAATTCCACTGCTCATGCTAAGGCCTGTTGGAGCTCTTACACAACCATCAAACAACTACCCCGCGTCACCTAGTAGTGGACTCTTTCCAAAAGGCTTCCGGAAATACCATTTTATATTTACTCACACATATTCTCTCAGGCAAAAACCACTGTACATAACTTAGACGACTGGGAGAAACACATCTTTCCAGACATGAAAAGCTCGATTATACAAGGCCATGTGGAATAACAAATCCAGCTGAAATACGAACCCAAAAATCACTTCCATTTCCATTCTATTGTAAATGTCCAATGCCGAGTTTTATCCCATACTCTCAATTAAACACACACAAGACTGATAATGTGCATAATTTGTATTTAATTGAGTCAACCCATAACCACTGAAAATGTTGCTGAATCAATTCGAACTAAGGTCTGGAATTGGACTTAATTCAGGAAATTTAAGCTGGTCAATGAAATAGTTTAGAACCTTAGTTTATTTAGAACCTTAAATATTTGTGAAAATTTACAATAAATTTCATCTGCTTTAGTAGGTCTAAGGAAGGAAAGGTATTTGATGTGTGCATGAAAAGAAGAGCACAAGGCATACCCTCACTTTTTCTACCCATCAGCGTTTTCACGTTTGTGAATTTACATTCAAGTTTACAACAGTTTGCCACCAGGTATCATTACACCCAGAACAGTGTCTGTTTTGCAACCATCTAAACAAGTGTAATGTGCTGGAGAGTTTATGAAGTTCATCAAAAATGAAAAACGAATTTTTTTTTTATCAAATATAAAACTCTATATTGCTCATCGTTCAAACATAGATGTTATACTCAAGATATATTGGTACAAAATGTAATAAACAGTAACAATAATGATATTACTACTGAACAGTAGTATCAGCTCATAAGATATGAGCACATCACCCCTATCCTATCTTCACTACATTGGCTCCCCTTGAAATTTCGCATTGATTTTAAAATACTACTCTTGATATATAAAGCATTAAATGGTCTCGCGCCGCAGTATCTGAGCGAACTGCTAGTGTGTTACGATCCGCCACGCCTACTTCGATCAAAGGATGCAGGCTGCTTATCAGTACCGCGTATTATGAAAACTACAGCTGGGGGCAGAGCTTTTTCTTACAAAGCCCCAAAATTATGGAATAGTCTTCCAAATAGTGTTCGGGACTCAGACACAGTCTCAGTGTTTAAGTCTAGGCTAAAAACCTATTTATTTAGCCAAGCATTTTTATAAATAGATTTGTCTTAGGTAAAGGAGCAGATCTGGGGGACTCATGGACGTAGAGTATTATGGTGAACTGGTATGTTTAGATGCTGTCTTCCTCAGTCTCATTTGATCACTCAGGTTTGTTGACGGTGAGGTGATGGTTTGCTTTACATCTCAGGGAGCCCTCATGTTTGTGTTTCCTTCTGGCTCTCCCTTTTAGTTATGCTGTCATAGTTAGTCCTGCCGGAGTCCCTGCTTGCACTCTACAGTAAATATACATTCACATTATACATTATGTGACTGTGACCATACCTAACTGCCATCTCTCCTCTTCTTCCTCCCCCTCTTTCTCTTTCCTCTCTCCCCCTGTCTCCTCCTTTCACTCTCTCTGTCGAGCTACACATGTCACTCCTGAGCTGCCAGTGATCCAGACTCTCTCTGCCCTCCGGACCTGTCTGATCCATCCTGGTGCCCCGCTTCTGGTTGGAGGTCTCGTCGCATGGATGCCCCGTGTGTCTCTTTGGGATGCGTCTGCTGTCTGGGGATGATTCTCTCTACTTAGAAGACGGTTCCGGCCTCGACTGGTGTTGTCAGCTGTTTCTCTGAGGACTTGACAATTCGATAGTTCAGGACTGGAACTTTCTACAAGTCTATCCGAGTCTCCAATAACTACCTGGACTCCATTTTAACATCAATTAACATCAACTATTATAGCTGAACTGCCTGCCACCTAAGACACTGTATAAATGCAGATCATTTCCTGCTATCTGTTTCACCCAGATGAGGATGGGTTCCCTGTTGAGTCTGGTTCCTCTCAAGGTTTCTTCCTATTACCATCTCAAGGAGTTTTTCCTTGCCACTGTCGCCCTCTGTTTGCTCACCAGGAACTATCTGACCATTTTGATTCATACACATTCCATACAAACTTAAATAATTCTTTTGATTGTGTAAAGCTGCTTTGAGACAATATCAACTGTTAAAAGCGCTATGCAAATAAAATTGAATTACTATTACTACTAATAGTATTATTAGTTATTTTTAATTATTACTATAAGACATCGGCTGACAGAAGTGTCAATGTGCTCAGCATACACACAGGAGTTCTGTTCAGTGCTTTATTAGACAGAAAAGAGACCTTGAATTTTCCTTTGATAAAAATTATATGTACTCAGTACCCAAGACAACATATACTGTATACAAACGAAAAATATAAAAAGATAAAAATATAGACTTGCGTGCATATATTTATACAAAGCTATAGGCTCAAATCTAAATTCTCAATCTGATATGTAAAATAGAAAAGACAAAACTGACTGCCTGAGTTTGGGCGATGAGTTCATATCGCCTCATTTCATCGTCACCACAAACCAAAGCGCCGCTGATACAATGCCAGAGTACAGAATGGGCTGTGTAAAACAGCTCCTGCTTTTACAATACACTTTCAATAACATTTCTGACATTAACTTGGCTTGGACATATAAATTTAATAAATAAATAAATGTAGTTGGTGGTTAGACCTGATCTCCTCTAATTATTATCACTGGAAACGACTGGAATCTTCAAACCAGAAAAACAAACGGGGGTGAGTCACAGTGAAAAGAGAACAGGCCTGGAATGCAGCTTGGAAAGCTCACAGAAGTTAGCTGGATTCTCATGGGCCTAAAAATTCATTCAGGAGCATTCACTCAGGGAATCAGAGAAGCAAGACAGAGCTTGTCCCAGACGAGACAAGGAACTTCTTACTACAGAAGCGAGTCTCGACAAGTAAAGTCAAATATCCAGATTCTCATTCCAGATCCTCGGCAGTGAAAATCCCCTTTCACCAGTAAGTAATCGTCTCTTATGAAGCCAAGCAAAACCACTTAACTTTCAAGTCTTGCAAACTGACATTTTTTCCTTTAAGATAGGAAGTATGATATGGCTGTGATTTCAAATAAAACCACACTGCAGCACTTCTGATTTAACAGAAAGCCAGTTATTAACTGCAGCAGGTCCACTATTAACACAACACGCCTAAATAATGAATCTAAATAATGCTGACATTTCGAAAAGCAAGAAAGGCCAAATGCAACAAAAATCTGAATTCTACATCCAGCTTTTTTTGTTTTATACTTTAATATGAAAATATATACTTTATATATACACTTGGGTTGCGAGCATAATTCGTTCAGGAAGCATGCTTGTATATCAAATCACAAATATATAAAAAAAAAAATTCCCCCATAAGATATAATGGAAACTCAGATGATTCGTTCCGCAACCCAAAAATATGCATATAAAAATAAAGTAAAACTAAAAAAAATTAACCTGCCCTTTACCTTTGAAAAGAATCCTGATAAAGTAGTTTTATTGCATGTTTCATACACACGCACACACAATACTATATACTCATTATATACTATACTATATAATATGAAAATATGCTTCCCCAAAACAAATTTTATATTGTATATACCAAGAGGGTGAAATATAACTTGCCATAAAAAATGGTAATGCAGTCCACATTGAATCAAATTGAACATGCACTTTATTAATTTCAACATAGCCACCATGCTTAGAGTGTTTCCTCAGGGTCCTCTGGTTTCCTCCCACAGTCCAAAGGCATGCATGTAAGGCTAATTGGTCGTTTACAAATTGACCATAGTGTGTGTACTGTATGTGTGTGTGCCCTGCGATGGATTGGCAACCCTGTCCAGGGTGTACCCTGCCTCGTGCTGTAAGCCTCTTGGGACAGGCTACAGGCCCCCCGCGACCCTGAATACAGGATAAAGCGATATAGAAGATGAGTGAGTGAACGAACGTAGGCACCGTTGGCATCAACGAGTTGCCTCAAATGACTGGGGATGGATTGCAGTCTTCTGAAGGACATCGTTAGGCTATTGCTGAGAACCTCCTGAATCCATGCCTCCAAGTCCTCCAGTGTGTCCTTCAGCATTTTCGAGGTCATTGGCTGGAACGACACGGACCTCATGAATGGCCTCCAAGAAGTCCAGATCTTATTCCACGTGATTTTTTTTCCTGTGTGGCTACGCATAGGAGGAGGTGTAAGGGATAAAGCCTTGCACACTGGAGGACTTGGAGGCAGTACATGTACAATTTGTTGCAATAAATCAGAATTAGAAATATGTACTCTATTAACAACTTTACTGCCTAGTTACTTTTCACCCACCCTGTATATATAGTAAAAGTTGCAAAAGTATTCAGCCCCCTTGAACTTTTCCACATTTTGTCACATTACAGCCACAAACATGAATCAATTTCATTGGAATTCCACATGAAAGACCAATACAAAGTGGTGTACACGTGAGAACTGGAACGAAAATCATACATGATTCCAAACATTTTTTACAAATAAATAACTGCAAAGTGGGGTGTGCGTAATTATTCAGCCCCCTGAGTCAATACTTTGTAGAACCACCTTTTGCTGCAATTACAGCTGCCAGTCTTTTAGGGTATGTCTCTACCAGCTTTGCACATCTAGAGACTGAAGACCTTGCCCATTCTTCTTTGTAAAACACCTCCAGCTGCAGGTGTTGTATGATTTTCGTTCCACTTCTCACGTGTACACCACTTTGTATTGGTCTTTCACGTGGAATTCCAATAAAATTGATTCATGTTTGTGGCTATAATGTGACAAAATGTGGAAAAGTTCAAGGGGGCCGAATACTTTTGCAAGCCACTGTATATTAGACAATGTAGTTGGGAGAAAATGTCATGTCCTCATAAGAACATTGGGGTATCAAGAGAATACATTTTGAGACTTCCTGTTCTGTCTGCTGCTGTTCTAAAAAATAAATCCCAAAATTGACTGTTACTGTTGGTTGCCACTTACCATTATTATTATTATTATTATTATTATTGTCTGCTAAGTAATTAGTAGCTTCTTTCTTTATGATTAGTATTTCACATGACAAAAAACACTTGGAAGTATACTACAGCAGGAATGACCGGAATGAACATGAATGATTTTCTAAACATGATTCTTTTTGGTTTCTGTAGCAGATCCTGTGTTGTGGCCAATTATATGCATGTATGTAAAGACAGCTCGCTGACAATACATGCATTCATAGACTTGAGCATTTCTTTACTTTCACCTATCTAATTAGTGAAGGCCTTTTACATTTTTTTTCTTGTTTACCCAAAGTGACTGGAGAGAAGTATGCATTTATTCTCAGCTTCAGGTGCAAAACAGATGTTTACAGCTTCTGAAGTGGTAATGTGAATCTTCACTGTCAAACAAAACACAACCAAGTTCACAGTGATGCGTCTCATTTACAGCTAGGGTTGTGTATCGGTTTTTTTTTTTTCGATACCGGTGCCAAATCGATACTTTGAAAACGGTACCGGTGCCAAAACGGTGCCTGAACCGATACTTTTAAGCCACAAAATTAGTGGATGATTCAAGAATTAATTTTTATTGAAAAAAAATTATGCTTAAAATTGAATATATTAAAAGTTTAAAGTATATATATGAATATGTAAGCTTCAAATTTTAGCAATTCTTTTGCAGAAATTTCACCATATTTGCCTTTTGTCAAAATACGACTCCTTTCCTGACTTATTGCCCTGCACAGGACATGCATAGCCTTCTTTGCAATGGTAAATGTGGTCACTGTTGTAGTTCTACTAGTACTAGCTGGAAAGCCACAATTATAAACAGAATCCATGTTACATTAGTTTTTTACAAATCGTTTGACTATTTGTTAGCATGAATGCAAGATTTGCATTTTGCTATTAACATTACATTATCCTACTGCTAACCTGCGGAAAGGCTGCTGTCGGCATCATAATCGGTGACTCCTTTTAGCTACAGTTGGTATGACTGGGACTGAGGGTCGTCCACACTGATAGCGTCAGCTGTTGTCCACAAGCTGTTAAACACGGTGCCTCCCTCTGCTTTAAACTTTATTCCGTCTGCCCTCGAATGTTTCATTAGATTTGACGTGTTTCCCTCTTTACACGCAACTGCTGTAAAACATTTGCTGCACGTCGCGGTGTCTGAATCCTTTCTTGTGAAATACAGCCACACTTTCGACCGTTTAGTTTTAGGCATTTTAACGAGAGGTGTTTAATTTAGCATGCTAAGCTATCGGTAGACCACCTGCTGCCGTCAGAGCGAGTGTAACGTTAGTTGCTGCATTCACGCGCATGTCGGATGGTCTCTCATTTCCGGATGATTTGTGCTTTTAATTTCTTTAATTTAATATAATAAACTATTAAGCTACAAAAATATTTGAATCTAGAGAACAAATATTTCAATCGACAGTTCAGGCATTTAAGTGGCACCGAAATGAGGCACCGAAATTTGTGTTCTGTTTCGGTCCGGTACATACCGGTTCTATAGGTACCGGTGCCGTCTTGGCACCGGTGTTCGGTACACAACCCTATTTACAGCCATGAATAAATCACTTTAAGTTAAGTGATTTATTAAAGTGCCCCTATTATGCGTTTTCAAATATGATCTTTCATGCAGTGTGTCATGTAGCGAACATATGTGTGTGTATGTGTTTGAGTTTATACATGTGAACATAAACTATCTGTAAGTTGTGATGCCGACAGTGCACAATAAATGAAGTTTTTGTCTATTTAAAAAAAAAAAAAAAAAATTTTTTTAAAAAAGAGTCATTCGCCTAAACGAGTCGTTACCAATTCGAATCCTTTTCTGCTACGGATCCACGTCACTAAGTAACATATTTGCATAATGTCCGCCCACATTCTACGTCGCAAATAACTTACAATGAACGTTACCACACTCTTGTTAACATATGACACTTACCACTGAGAAACGTCCTGCTCCAGTCGTGCTTGCGAAACAGTTTCTTGTCGATGCACCAACCGTTTCACCGTCAGCTCGAATTGAAAGGGTAAAAACTATGCTACCTTTTCTATGTATTGACGGGTCTCCAGAGCTGTCATTCAGTTATAGTAATGGTCGTTTCATTTTCCGACACACACTGTAGCGGTAGACCAATCATAAAGGACCGCGCCGTCTGACCAATCACAGCAGTGAGGACTCACGGAAAGGAGGGGTTTAGACAGACTGATTCTTCAAACTGCTTCACGCGAGTCGTTTACGAATCATTTAGAAATGGGGTAAAATTAAATCTATTTTTTGGAGAAAACTAAAGTGTGACTCGTAAAGCAATATTAGCAACCTTTAAAATAGCTTAATAGGGGCACTTTAAAAGCTAACACAGTCATGTTAGTAATTTTGTGCAGCTACAGTAGAAACAGACTCATTCATATATCTGATCACAGCAGTGCTTTTTCTGCCGTCAAAAATGTGCTCTTACTAGGCGGCCGAGTCATTCAGTTGATATTCTCGCGATCTGGCAAAGCAGCTCTGAACTCCGTTATCCCTCCACAGTCTGCGGATAACCCCAGCCAACTCAAGGGTCATGACCCCTTCCTCCGCTGTCCCAGCCAGCACAAACAACTGCCGGGCGTCGTCCTGGAGACCAAACACAATGTCACAATGCAATACACCCTGCATCAACAACATTTTTGATTTGAGTAAACAAGAGACTCACAGCTCTTGCTGGGTCACCAAAGTCAATCTTTAAACGGCCCATAGCCCTGATGATGGCAATGATTGACTGGATCGTGTTGCTGTACACCACCACCTTGTACTGCTTGCACTCCTCTTCAGAGTAGCCGTCTTCATGGATGATCCTGAAAGGAATTTGTTTACATGATTTAATCTCTATAATATGGTCGTTATTTACTTACAGTGAATCTACGTCTGAGAGTTGCAACAATGTAACTAAAGTCTCTTTAATAATACTGAGTATATAATGACTATTTACCGTGCAATAAGTAACAACATAAACGATTTTCCTGCAAACAGACAAGACTGAAAGTATAAGAGATAAGAGAGAGAAGGAAATGACGGCAGCATTGGGACTAAACTAATCTGTAAGTAGCAGATTTACAGTCATTTTAAGTTTTTATTTTGGTGGTCAAAATGTCTGGAACATATACTCTGAAATTTTTTTTTAAATAATAAAGCTGCAGGATTTGGTCAAAAATTTACATTGCGATTATTTTACCACACTTTAACTGCAATTTAAACTGTGATCTGTAACTATTCAATGTACTACTTACCATTTAAATGCATTTGTCTAAGTTAGAAGCAAATATTCAATCCCAACATTACACAAGTCCAATAATGAACAAAAAGACTCACTTCATCTGTTTAACTATTGTGCTCTTCCCTGATTCCCCAGCACCTGAAAAAGAAAAGAGGAAGGAAAAATAAATAAAAGTCACAAAGTTGTTTTTGGAAATCTGTCAATAAGCAAAAATATATCCTCTGAGGTCCGAATCACACGCTCAGGAAAGGTCTGCCATGAATGAATATGATCTTTGAGCTTGATTTGCATCACCACAAGCCCAGCAGGAGACCTATTTTAGGTGTTGCTTGCCATTCATCAAGATTAAATGCCAGGCACATGAAAGGTTCTTGTGATGTTCGGATCCTGAATCCTGCTGTTCCTCAGGATACGATGGAGATAGAACGATGCTTTTTAGATGACACAGTATGAACGCTAATTTCACATGTTCTCCGGAGGACGGGATATATCTGACAAACAAGCTTTTAGCAAACTGGTGATGCGCAGAGGCTTTTGACTTGGTGCCCTGGCATTCTGTAGGCCTCTGAGGCATGCGAAACTTCACGCTGCGATCATTTGTGGAGCCACCATTATCGGATGTAAATGGTTTAAACGGAGCATCTACTGGGAAATAACAGGGTCATTTAGAGTACAATTTAACGGCACAATAATTTTTCCAGAATTAACTTTTGAATTCAACTTTTTTCTTAACACTAGTGTGACTATTGACTGATCACAATTATTAGAACAATCCAAATCTATGAGTATGCAACTAGTGGTGCACAATTAATTGCATAAACGCGCAAAACCTGCAATTTATTACAAGTAATATGAGCATAGTTAGGAATTTATGAGGAGTTTGTCAATAATTTTCCTTTTATATAATTTTGAGGTAATAAACACTGTCTTAATGAGATCATTTGTGGCTTTGTTTGTCATCAATAAATACATTTCAAGTCATAATGGTACATTAATAATTAAATACTGCAGTATAAATCGTAATCGCACTGTGTCAAAATAAACGCCATGCGTCATGTCATCCTGCCCAGCCCTATTGCTACTCATACTTTAAAGCATATACTGTAGAGGGAGTGTTATATTCAGAGGTGGAAAGAGTAATAAAATGTTGTACTTAAGTAAAAGTACTGATAATTTAGTGAACTTTTAAGTAAAGTTACCCATATAAAAATCTACTCAAGTAAAAAGTAGCTCATTAAAATTTACTCAGAGTAAAAGTTAGTTACTTTAAAAAAAAAAAAAATTTTTAACAGCGGGGGTGGGATGGGAGATGGAACACACTTGCATAATAAATCTGTTCCCTTTGTTGTGCTTGAAATCAAAGTGGTCGCTTAAATATGGCCAGGGGTTTGCTTCATAAGAATTTGTTGGCATTTCACTTTCAGCTGTGTCTGCATCACTGGCATCTGTTTTGTCCATCTCCATCATTCTTGTGAATTTAGCAAGTTTGTTCTCCATCAATCAATCAATCAATCAATCAATCAGTGCAGTGGTTTCCGGGGTGCAATTTTCTTCCTTCCCCGTTGTATTATTTTTCATTTTCATTCATTTATTTTTTACTCAGTAGCGAATAGGATTTAAAATGTAGTTAAGTACAATACTTTAAACAAAACATACTTTAGGAAAATTACAGATTTTATAAACTACTTTAAAAAGTAGAAGTACACAAAAAATCTACTCAATTACAGTAATGCGGGTAAATGTAATTCATTACTTTCCACCTCTGGTTATATTTGTAATATAATAGATAAACTAATTCAATTAACTAAACGGGGAAAAACTATACTGAAGAGCTCTATATACATACAGTAACTTTAATAAATACTACTGCGTTTTGAATTCGTGGTATACAAGTATACACAAATCCTGAGCAATAGCAACTGCTATTTAGTAAAAAGAAAAAGAAAATAAAACATAAAATAAAAATACATCTTAAAATGATGTCATGAGTGTAATGTTTTTCCAGAAGGAATCCAACAATATAATTACTAATTGCAAATGTTTGTTCTTCTTCCGACAACAGCTTTAGATGAAAAATCAATGTTGAGAAATAGCTGAGTTGTCTGACATTCGGTCTCAGTTAACAACCTTTTAATAAATCTGTGTGTAAATGTCTGTACAAGTCAAACCAAATAAACATTCCTGAAGGATTTACATATTTTAGAAATCGTGTGTATATGATGAAGCTATGCACCCATAAATTGCATACATGAAATAAATGATTTGCATATGGAGCAGACCACAAACCTTCCTACAAGGCAAAGTTTACAGAGCAAAAATGGAAATGAGTAAACAGGAAAAAGACTTTCGCGGAGGTGGACGTGGAAGTTTTTTTGATTCACACCTGTGCCTATAAATAACTACAGTATATTATTTATAAAGCTTCAACAATACACTCCTTTCATGAGTCAATCCAGAACCAGAAACAGAACTTTAAATTCAGATTTTATATATATAGGGGTGGGCGATATACCGGTATACACGGTTAACCGGTAGAGATTTGTCAACCGGTAGAGATTTTGGTCTATCGTCTTAATAGACGTTGCACGTTACGTAACCACGCAATACACATTCACACTTCTATAGGAAGCCAAACACATCTAAAGTGGGACGAAACCGTGGCACCCGATTGAGCCGGCGTGAGCAGACCAAATATCCAGACCCGGTGGATCGCGCAGCGCGGACCAACTTGAGCAGCGCTGCTCGAATCACAAACCTGGGCAACGCTGATAGAAATAGACCGCGCCGACCATCAAAATACGTTTTACCCCGCTGGGATGCGCACGTACAAACCAGGCATGGCAAGGAGGAAACAATATTAAACAGTCCTGACATTTTAAATAAGTTGTTTTTAAATAAACAGTGTGTCGCGCAGGTTTGTGATTCGAGCAGTGCTGCTCAAGTTAATCCGCGCTGCGCGATCCACCGGGCTGCGCAAATAAACCAGATCATCTCTGCGCTATCCAGATAGTCGCGCTGCGCTGTGCACTGGGCCGCACAGATATTTGGTTCAATCGGGTGTAAAAACAATAAAAAACGACTGTTTATTCTCCTTTATTCACAAAAACAAACTGAAACTCTAACACGCGCGACACTCTAGAGCAGGAAGTGCGCATGCGCCTTTTGCCCTTCTACGGCAAGCCCCGAGGGGATAAAAACCTCACAAACACATATGCACCTCACGAGCGCCTGTGCATCTAACATTAGCACAATATAACAAAATCAAATTAGGTCTGTTACACATCCAATCGAATATGGCCAAAGTAATAAAAAAAAAAAAATGCGGCAAACCTCAGCAATTCCCAGTTTAAATAAAATTACGTTATGTAAAAAAGTTTTCTTTATGTTTGAATTTTTATTTATGCATTTTCAGATACAAATTGCTATACTGAGATATATATCGTTATCGAGGTAGAAAATTGCTTCTACCGTGATAGAAGTTACCGTGATAGAACATTACTTTTTATTTACACGTAACCATACACTCATCAATAGTGTCTTAAAACAAGAGCATCTTTTAAACTAAATATTCTCTTTAGCTTGCCTGTTTTTTTTTTTAATAAAAATAAATATTATTAAACAAAAATAAAATAAAAAAAAATACTATTTGTCACACACGCACACACACACACACACGCACGCACACACACGCACACACACGCACACACACACACGCTCTGTGACCGGCACTAGGACCCAGAAGTAATGCGGGCGCGAACCCAGAAGTATAAGAGGAGTAAACAAACTAGCGCATACAGCTTAGTCACTGAGTTCGCCATGTCGGTTAAAATCCAATGAATTTATATCAAGGCCATGCCTCATTTGTGCAGCAATTGTAAAAAGGAAATAGGAAATTATTATTATTATTATAATAAAACTTAAAAATATAAAACTAAATATAAAAATTTAGAATATAAAAGAAGATGCATTAAAGAATCCATAAAGGCTATGTTTTTTGTGAAATATAAACCAGCTGGAAATTAAGATTTGAAGGGAAATACCCAAGTTGATGTTTTTTGTACACCAAGAAAAATTTGACGGTGGCACGGTGGTGTAGTGGTTAGCACTATCGCCTTGCACCTCCAGGGTCTGGGTTCGATTCCTAGCCAGACTCAATTCCAATCTCTGTGTGCATGGAGTTTGCATGTTCTCCTCGTGCTTGGTGGGTTTCCTCCGGGTACTCCAGTTTCCTCCCACAGTCTAAAGACCTGCAGATTCGGCTAATTGGTGTTCCCAAACTGCCCGTAGTGTGTGAATGAGTGTGTGAGTATGTGTGTGCCCTCCGATGAATTGGCACCCTGTCCAGGTTGTACCCTGCCTCATGCCCTAAGCCTTCAGGGATAGGCTCCAGGCCCCTGCGACCCTGAATACAGGATAAAGCGGTATAGAAGATGAGTGGGTAAGAGAACTGAAACCACAATGACTAGTTTATTACACTGTAAAAGTTTTCCACAACTATTTCATTGTGGAATTAGATTCAGCCCTAGAGTTTAACCCAAAACACAAGGAATTTGGCCAACATTTTTGCCCTAAGTCATGGAAAAGAACCACATCAGGATACATCACATGCCAGAAATAGGAGCAACACACTTCTTGTGTTTGAGATGTAGAGCCCTGCATCTGCATAAATACCTACAGTACAAAAAAAAATTACATTATTTATATGAACTCCCTACCATGTTTCATTCCTTACTTGCATCTCAGTTTCATGTCCAATACGTGATATCTCAGCTAAAAACATTACAACAAAAAGCAGGGCTATTAGTTGTTTAGCTGGTCTGTTCAAATCCAAGCTTTTATGGCTAGTGTTCAGCACAGTGTGGTGATCCTTCTGCTCGAACGCAGCTGATTCAACCAATTCTTTAATTGTCAGGTTCAGTGAGTGCGTGTAAGTGCTGGTGAATTACAAACTGCGCTGGACGCCAGAAACGGCAGACTGGATTTGAACAGCCAAATTCAAATTTTATTTGTCACGTACACAGTACGATATGCAGTGAAATGCTTAGACAACTGCTCGTGACCTTAAAATAAAAAAAACAAATAAAATAAAGGGTAAATGTAACTAGGAAGAATAAAATTAAATATAAAAATGGAAGTTAAAATAAAATAACTGTACAACAATACACAATATAGAAAATATATGAAGAATATATGAAGAAATATAGAACAATAAGAGCAGCTGTACAAGTAGGTGTATATTTATGTAATTTTTGTGTGGAATGGAGTTAGAATAAACTAGGGCTGCAACTAACGATTATTTTGATAATCGATTAGTTGGACGATTTCTTTTTCGATTAATCGATTAATCGGATAAAAAGTGACCGCTTTAATTTGCTGTTTTGCTTAACAATATAAAACCATAAATCAGGGTATTATTTATGTATAAAAGTAAACTTTAAAAAATGCAATAGCCACATAGAGTATAATGATCTTTAATTTTGACATTTAAACCTTATGTAGTTTATGTAAATCAAAATTCTTTTTTAACAATAATTGCAGATGGCAAGTTAACAGTGTTGATATGGTGTATGTGTGTGTGTTTACATATATATATATATATACACACACACACACATACATACACACACACAGTAGTTTAAAAAATACACTGACATATTCAGTTGTTAAGAATGACCTCAATTTTAAATTCTCTTAAATTAATTAAACTTAATAAGAAGAATAATAGACTTCTAGATTATTATGATATTATTTTTAATGAAAGTGTCTCTTGCTACATCCTTGTCACGGTTTATACATTATTTCGATCCTCTCGGGTATTTTATCCTTTTTTGTTGTTGTCTCAACAAATAAAAAAAAATATTTTTTAATATATATAGACCATTTTGCTATACTAGACGTTCTCGTAATACGGCGGCGTGGGGAGAGAAACAAATGGCCGCTACTGGGTTCACTCTGTTTATTTTGCCCTTTTTCCCGCATTTCCCTCTGTACAGCGTGTAGGATGATGGGATATATCCGGTCGTCCAATGTGTAAACTGAACGTGAAGAAAACGCACTAGAAGTGTTTTCCTTCCGTTCGTTGGGATTTGAACACCAAGAAAAAGCTGCATGCAACGTTCTTTTTTTTTTTTTTTTTTACCCCGTATAACCGCGCAGCCGGACAAACGCACGTCACCAAACCCCATGTGAACTCTCTCACTGACTCCTTTTTTTTAGTCGTGGCCAATTCCTCCCCGTCGCTAGGGGCTCCCACATGTGTAGAAAACCCTCGGCGCTTCATCCGCGCTCACCGGACACTACGAACGGCAAAAAAACGCTCGCTTTTAGCGCCCGATAAGAGGTGTTTAATGTAAATTGCTCCCATACCTTGGAGGACTTGTGGCGCGCGCTTTTTCCTGCAAACGCTTCTGTAACCTCCATTGCGCGAGCGACTGTGTATCTGTGTGTATTTGTGTATCTTGTGGTCGCGCTCCTCAGTAACGTGCGCAGCCCAACTAATCGATAACGGCATTCGTTGACAACGAATTTCATTATCGATAATTATCGATTTTATCGATTAGTTGTTGCAGCCCTAGAATAAACGGTAATAAAAGAATGGTAATGTCCAGGGTTGTGCAATCCACATATTTAAAGTGTCTTGTGCAGTGCAAATATGCTTAAAGTGATTTATTAAAAGTGACTTTAGAGTGATTTGATGACCACGAAGTGTAGTTGTGCAGTGGCCACTAGTGTAAACGAATGTCCAGAATGTCAGAATGTCCAGTGTGTGTGTAAAAACCATATGTGTGGGTCAGTACTATGTGGTGGTGTGATTGAGAGACCGTATCGCCTGCGGGAAGAAGCTCCTCCTCAGTCTCTCTGTGTTGGCCTTCAGAGAGCGGAATCACTTTCCTGACCTCAACAAAGAGAAGAGTCCATTGTTGGGATGGCTGAGGTCCTTCACGATCTTCCTGGCCTTGGTCCAGCACCGCCTGCTGTAGATCAAGTGCAGGTCAGGGAGCTCGGTGCGGATGGTGCGCTCTGCTAATCTCACCACCCTCTGTAGAGCTCTGCTGATTTCACCACCCTCTGTAGAGCTCTGCTGATCTCACCACCCTCTGTAGAGCTCTGCTGATCTCACCACCCTCTGTAGAGCTCGTCTGTCCTGCATGGTGCTGTTCCCGAACCAGGTTGAGATGTTTCCCGTCAGGATGCTCTCTATGGTGCAGGAGTAGAAGTTCCTGAGCACCTTGGAGGGCAGTTGGAAGTCTCTCAAGCGTCTGAGGTGGTAGAGACGCTGTCGGGCCTTTTTCACCACGGTGTTGATGTCACAGGACCATGATAGGTCCTGCGTGATGTGAACACCGAGGTATTTGAAGCTATCCACTCTCTCCACTGGGCTGTCATTGATGACGGGGGTCTGGTAGTTCCTCTCTTGCTTAGTCCACGATCAACTCCTTTGTCTTACTGACGTTTAGAAGGAGGTTGTTCCTCTGGCACCAGTTCTCCAGATTCCTAATCTCCTTCAGGTAGGCCGTCTCGTTGTTATCACAGATCAGGCCCACCACGACGGTGTCTTCAGCAAACTTAATGATGGTAGTGGCCACACAGTCATTATGTGTACAAAGAGTACAACAGGGGATCAGAACACATCCCTGGGGGGCTCCAGTGCTGTTGTGGGGGCTGAGATATGTCCGCCCATCCTTACTGCCTGTGGTCTGCCCGGAAGTTGGAGATCCACTGACAGATGAGCTGAGTACCAGGTGCTCCAGCTTGGTGGTGAGTGTGGAGGGAATTCTGGTATTAAATGCAGAGCTGAAGTCGATGAAGAGCATTTTAACATAATTCCCCCTTCTAGTGTCCAGGTGAGTGAGCGATGTGGCATCATCAGTTGAACGGTTTGGATGGTAAGCGAACTGTAGTGGGTTGAGTGTGTCCGGTAGTGAAGAAATGAAGTTTCTGACTAAGCGTTCAAAGCACTTCACTACTGAGGTGAGGGCTACAGGGCGATAGTCATTGAGGGAAGCAGGATGGGGTTTCTTCGGGACAGGAACAATGATGGACTCTTTGAAGCATGTGGGGATCACCGACTGAGATAAAGAAATGTTGAATATCTCAGTGAACACAGATGCTAGCTGGTCTGCGCAGGCTCTGAGGATATGGCCTGAGATGCCGTCTGGTCCTGCTGCTTTCCTGGTGTTCACTCTTTTGAAGGCTCTCCTCACGTCGTGCTCGGTGATGATAAACGCGCTTCCGGTGCTGGCAGTGTCTCCCTGTCTGCAGCCGTTAGCGCCGCTAGCATTAGCATCGCTAGAGTCTTTAGCTGCAGCCTCGAAGCGAGCATAGGAAGTGTTCAGCTTGTCGCGTCCGCGTTCATCATACTGGTTGTTGGTGTTTTATAGTCCGTTATTGTTCTTAGTCCCTACCACAGGCTCCTAGAGTCACTCTGTTGGTGCTGTGACTCTAGTTTCCTCCTCTTTCACCCCCTTCCGGACGTTATATGACGCAGCCTTGTACGGTTCCATGTCCACCGACGCAAGTCCCGTGTTGTAGGCAGCGGTGCAAGATTTGAACTCTCGAGGTAGATAAAAAGGACGACACATGATGGACAGTAGTTCCAGGTTTGGTGTGCAGGAGTGTGTAAGAGGAACAACGCTTGCGCTGTTGCACCAGCTGTTGTTCACCATTAAGCACACGCCGCCTCCCCTTGACTTTCCAGAGTCCCGCGTCCTGTCCATGCGGTGAACCAAGAAGAACTCGGCCGGCTGGATGGCGTGGTCCAGCACCGCTGGGTTCAGCCATGTCTCGGTGAAGCAGAGGAGATTGCAGTCCCGAATGTCTCTCTGGAACTTTATCCTGGCCCTGGGGTCATCGAGTTCGTTCTCAAGTGGACGCTGGCGAGCAGGATGCTAGGCAGAGGTGTGCACAGGCTCTCAGCCTGTTCCTGACGCTAGCTCGTTTCCCTCTGGGCCGCGGCTTCGCGTCGCGTCCTTTGTTCTCCCTCAAGATCTCACTCGGCCAGCTCGGATCCGGAGTTAAAAATGTTGAATTGTGAGTACATTATATACCGATAGAAACAAGAGTGTCTCCATCATACCTAATGTACTCAATGGTGGTGATTTTGCCGATTTTTAAACTCTGGAAAGTAACTTAAAAAACAAAAACAAAGAAAAGTGGGTCGGAGCAGTTGTGACGGCAGCCGACCTCACCGGCGCCATCTTGATATCAGCCCTGTTGTATACTTAAGCCACACATTTATTCAGTTTTTACAGCTTAAAATGACTATAATTAGTGATAAAAGTTGGTAACCATTCCATATCGATCACTTGATTGAATAAACCAACGGATGACTGATTAATAATCGGTTCAATTGCACAGTACAGCGCTTCTTGCACTCATTATGTTCTCTGAAAATCAATCACACCATTTACTATTCCTACACCCAGAATACATTACACATAGGTACTTCACCTAGGATTAGGGCTGCACGATATATCGAAAAAATATCGTTATCGCGATAATGGCATGCGCGATAACCATATCGCAAAGAGTTGCGATAAATACTTTATTTGCCAAGCATTTGTGTGTCCAAATTTGACCAATCAGATGGGCCCTTACTATGTTTATACCCGCTTATATCTTGTGTGTGTGTATGTTAGGGCTGGGCCGATAAACGATATCATATCGAATCGCAATTTATTTGATTTTAAAAACGATGAAAAGCTCTAGACATTTTTTGCTCGATATGGATTAATCTAAGAGCCAATCACACAGCAGAACAACACGACAACAACCAATCAGCGTGCAGCTTGCGCGTGCAGGTCAAAGTTAATTTCCTGACGCACTTCGCGAAGCAAACTTGACACCAGGACGACAAAAAAAAAAAAAAAAAAAAAAAAAAAAAGAGTGGAAGCAGCGACGAAAGTGAATCTAACCGAGTTATTATCCAAAGATGTTGAAATTGTCGACAAAATAGGTAGCACGAACTCACCCGTGCTACCTTTTTCACCCACACGACCACACAGAGCATGAAAATGCGGGCCGATGCTACTCCGTCAACTAGCAGGGCTAGCAGTGGGGCTGTTACACCATTACACCTTATGAAATGTGTCCAAAAGCAGCAAGGATATAAACAGGGCCGTTTCTAACTTTCTAGCGAAAGATATGATGCCCCTAAGCACACGAGGCTGAAGTTAGCTCCTTATTCGCAGCTTCCGGTTTGTTTGGCTTCTTGTTGCGCAGCGTCTCATTCTGTGGCTGAAGTTTAGCTCCTTATTCGCCTCGTTACTAACGGGAGTGTTCATGTTGCCGAATGCTGCGCAGTTTATCAATCAAACATTATTTTGGTGGCTTAAACCATTCTGGCCAAGCAAATATGAACTATACAACACCTAGCAGGTACCCAACTATATAGTAAAAGTGAAATTGTCCTGGTCCAGATTGATAGCTGCATAATTCATTCCATTTTTGTTGTCATTGCATGTTTAAGCCATTATGTCAGTTTATTGGAGCCGTGTGAAATAGCCTTCATTTAACTCTGAATTGTGGGATAAAAAGACAGCCCTAGTGTGTGTGGTCTAAATGTTGTTTCTCATTATTGTTTAAAAATCTCAAAACATTAACATATCATCACAAGATACTTTTATTTTATTAAAATATATTTTTTTAATAAAAATCTTTGCCTTGTAAAGATTCTGAGCATGTGCCTATAGTATCTTAATTTTTAAGGCCAAATCAGTCATCTGTTTTTGTTAATAAACTATACTTTAAAATGTAATTTAATGAACCCTTTAATTTTTGTGGCTTCAGTTTAATTTAAGTTGTTCAACATTGATGTTCAATAAATAATCATAGATAGTAGATAGTGTGTGTTGCCTTCAATTAATCAATCAAGTAATGCAGCCTTCATTCAAAAATCTCTCACTTGTGAGCATATTTACTGTACAAAACTTGTCAGTGAACTATGAGGGCAAAAAAAAAAAATCGTTTATTAATCGAAATCGAGTTAAAATGTTCAATTAATCGAGATTTTGATTTTAGGCCAAATCGCCCAGCCCTAATAGATATTATTTATGTCTTTATACTTCAATCTGTCGCGAACTAAGCCCGGATGATCAGAAGACTTAGCAATTAGCCGTTAGCATTTTGTAGCGTGGACGGTAAACCCAAACGCAGAAGCAAGCGAGTAGGCAGGATAACCACGCGAATTAGTCACAGGACTCTCACAGAAGGGGAGCAAGGGAAAAACACACATTTAACCCGCGTCCTATAAACACACACTCGAATCAGAAAGTAAACAATCTGAAGCGACATGTGTGAACACAGTGACTAAGCTCTATGTGGTGGTTTGTTTACTCCTCTTATACTTCCGGGTTCGCACCCGCATTACTTCCGGGTCCTTGTGCCGATCGCGGAGCGAGTGTGTGCCTGTGTGTGTGTGCGTGCGTGTGCGACAAATAGTATTTTTTTTTTTTGTTTTTGTTTAATTTCTTTTTATTTAAAAAAAAAACAGGCAAGCCAAAGAGAATATTTAGTTTAAAAGATGCTCTTGTTTTAAGACACTATTGATGAGTGTATGGTTACATGTAAATATAAAGTAATGTTGAAAGTAATTCATATTGTGTTGGCAGGTTTATAGTAACAGCAAACCAGAAGTCAGAATATCTGCTGAGGGGTTTAAGTCATTCATAGTGTTTTGAAGTCTAAATATTTGCAACTTCCTTGACATATAGTTTCTTTTTAGCCTGAATTAGATTTAATTACATCAGACGAATATCTATTACCTGTTTATTTTAGTATGATCATTACATATAAATAAATAATAAAAAAAAAAATTGGCAATAATAATTTAAAAAATGCATTTCTCTAGGGAAATGTTGTATCGCAAGAAATATCGTTATCGCAGTCTTCAACAACAATATCGCATATTTTCCTAATATCGTGCAGCCCTACCTAGGATTACTGAATATATCACAATGGCAAACACGGCACAGCTGTCAAAGCGCAAGCACACCGTCACGGTTGGCCTGCTAATATTCACCACTGCACGCATACTCCTTGCGACAGATTTTGCACATCACGCTCTTCATGTTAAGATTTTCCCTCATTGGTGGTTTATTTTGGAATTATTTTTCCTAAAACCAAAGTAGACCTACATCTGGGAGCAGCCTTTTATTCGTGAAGAATGTATAAGAGCTCACAATGAGATACACGACACACCTGCGTTGTGAGCATGTGCAGTTATCAGATGCATGTACACGTTGAACGAATGCAGCTTCTCAGACTTGATGGACGTCTCCGCTACACAGCAGTTGTTGGGGTGCGCAAAAAAACACTTGCAACAAGGCATGCTTTAGGAATTTTTAACAATTACAATTTATTGGCATTTTTCATAAATCAACTGATCAACTATAATAATCAACTTGAATAATCGTCTCTTGAATATTACCAATCAATTCTGAACAATGAAAGATGGTAAATAACAGTGTACCTCCTCAGCTACTGTTGAGCTGTCAGAGCATAATAATAATAATAATAATAATAATAATAAATCTTTTCAAATTGCAGGACTCAATATAGGTATTTAACATACTGAGACTCACTACCAATAAAGAAAAAAGGACAAATAGAATAAGCTCATTTAGTGACAAGAATTAAATATCCATCATAATTCCGCTGCCATTTGCTGGTCCAACAACAACAAAAAACCTAAATGACAGTCTTCAGATCTTCCATTAGAAATAAGTGATCACTCATGATGATAAATCCAGATAAATCCTGCTCACAAGACATCAGTGTTTCCTTATTGTAAATGAGCGAACATTGATTTCTATAAAACATCTGTAAATGGTTTGCATGGGCGGGTGACTAGCTGCACAGCTCCTGTAATTACATGCTGAGCTGTGGTGGCATTTGCATTGTGGTTCTCATCCCTGCTATTAGAAAGATCAGCTGAGCATTTCAGCTCTGTTTGATTTACTGAGACTTATTATGGTGCAGCATAACAGTATAACAGCATGCACAGCCTCGAGCCTGCGTCCCTGAAAGTGCAATAACCTCCCATCAGCCTCGAGGGTAGACACTAATCATATTACTGTTGTTAATTCTAAACAGCCTTCTGTGGGCAAGCAATATTATGAGACGTTACTGCATGTTTTTTTTTTTTTTTTTAGTTTAATGCAGGTGTTAAACAAGCCCTGTTTATCGCAGACTTATCACTTGTATTAGACAAAGCAGAGCGATAATGAGAAACCCTCATGCAAACAAGAGGATCTAAACCTTTAAAAGAAAGAATTAAGGATGATGTTGCAGGGAAATTAGGTCTGTTGTACAAGTAAACCAAATGGCTCAGGGTTGATCAGTGTTACACCATACTACTGTATATCCAGCTGCAGTTCAGCGTCACAATGCTTATTCCTCTGAGATGGATTTTCTACAACATAAATGACTTCTTATATGTTCAGCTGTGAATTAATTTAGCAAAACTTTATGATGTACACTTTTTTATAATTAGGAGACCTAAGGATACATTGAAGATTCCGATTCCCAATTCCGATTTTTTGCTCATATGCGACACATCGGATATGTTCCATGTCCGTGTAAACAGGGAAAAAAAACGCATGCATAAAGATATTTCGAGATCGGTTTCAGGCCTCCTTCAAATGTGGAAATAAATCAGATATGTGCTAATGTGATTGTCATAGAAACAGATCGGATTTCCTGAGGCATCGTATTCTGTACGTCATTAAAACAGCGACTTCTTCGCGGTTTAATGACGTAACGTTATTCTCCGGTGGAAATGCGTGTGGAATGATAACATCGCAGGTGACCGGAAAGAGGAAAAGTTCCCCCGCCCCACCCCGCCCCTTCCTACACACACCGCCTTGTGTTAATACTTATTTAGGCTAAATAACATTAAGAAATCAGTATTTGGTGAATGAAGCATGTGCATAGGGTGAGTTATGGCGTTTTTTTTTCCTCCTCCGTTTTAAAACCATGGAGACGTTTCGCGAACTTTGCATACGTATCGCAGAGATAGCGTTAAGCATATTTCACCTTCGTCTATCTTGGCTAGTGTGTAGCGCAGGAACCTCCCTTTAAGTATGCACAATGTTTCAGATGGTATGGCGAGTGTAAACACGTGAATCGGATATGAGTCATAGTTAAAAGAACGTGTAAACAGACCGTCAAAAAAAATCAGGTTTAGGCAACAAATCAGAATGAGGCATCGAGACCTGCAGTGTAAACGTAGCCTATGATTCCTTTTCTGAACTCCAGATCGAGTCTGCCTGATTATGATCCAGTTCCACTAGGTGCAGCACTTAAGATTTTATGTATTTTAAATTTAAAAAAAAAAGAAGGAAAATTTCTATGTGGAGGTCAGTGTGGAAACTGTGTATGGTAAACACTTTACTGTGCAGCTAGAACTGTTTAAATAAAACACCCCACCTCCAGGGATGAAGGTTCGATTCCCACCCAGGGTCTCTGCATGTTCTTTGTGTGCTTGATGGGTTTCCTCTGGGTACTTCGGATTCCTCCTACATTCCAAAAACATGCAGAGTATGTGTTCGACTGGTGTTCGAAATTCCTACTAGTGCGTGTGTGTATGCTTGTGTGACCCTGTGCCCCGAATCCCTTGTTCTAATCTCCGGGTCTCCCGCAAGCTGTACAGAGAATGACTGAGAATGATTGTTAATGTTTTTCACCATCGGTTAAGATAACTGTGCAAAAAATAAACCTTATTTATAGAATACATGGGGAGCAGGTTGGCTCCTGTTATCACTAAGAAACAGTTACATCATCCACAGCCTCTCTATCATCTCCTTCGTAGCTGATAATGCATCTCAGCTTATAATGTTACTGAGAAACTGCAACTTTTTTCTCGAAACCTACCCCACACCAGAGAAAAAGAACAGTGCTGCCTTTGTCGGTTAAACAGCACTAACACTGGAGGCTCCTTCCACAAATGCCAAATATACACTCAGGCTCCTCTGTATTCATTTGTTCATTTAGATCATTCAGACGGTACAGGTGAATTTATTGCCAACACTTACTGAAACAAATTGGTGCACTCATTTCTTGGTTAGAAATCAGCCTGCAATATGCTGACAATGTACATTTTTATCTTTAAGTACCTTTTTGCAATGCACTGGTGCTTTAGATGCATGTATCAGCCTTACGCTGTACTATTATGGAAATCAATCAATCGAGATGACAACAAAGGAAGTGATGTAATAAAATATCCGACTATGACAACCAGAATTTCAAACAAGATTGAGAATGCTGTTATAATATCGGTTTAATGAGCACATGACTTACATTCCATGTGAGCAGCACAAGTAAGGAGAATTGGGAGCATTGTTTGTGGTCATGTACAAACAGGTAAATTATCACCGACTAAACTTTCCAGTTTGTGCTCATTTCCCATGCTGCTGAGACTTTGTTAAAGCATGCACACTGAGTAATAAAAGCTGTACTGAGTGCAATAGCTGTATATGCTGTGCGATTGTTAAGGATGAACCTTACACAAGCTTTTAAGCCGCCTGGTGACTGGCATGAGCAAAAAACGTCCACGGGCTATACTCAGTTTACATTAAAGATAAACCAAGTCTATTGAAGTAGATGAAGTAGTGGAAATTCTGCAAATATTAGTTTGCCTAAAAGAGCAACAATAACCTTTTTTGAATGGAATCATGGATTTAGGCTGCTATACTGTATTTTTTCCCCTTAAAAGCTGCATGGAGCCGCACAAAGCCATACAAACTGAGAATAGCAGATTCATTCCAGTCCAGTGGTGATAGTGGAGCAGCAGCAATCTCGAAACTGCTGATGTCAGGAGAGCTGTGCGGCGCACACACACACACACACGAACCAAAGAATAAAAAAAATAAAGAAATTCCCCCAAAAGTTGTACAATTTAATGCAGTCCAAGCTTCGATTCATTTAGTTTGCACAAACATGACTGCTGCTTTGATTTCCATCTCACTGCTGTTGTCAGTAAAGATTAGCAAATGTTAACATTATCCAAAGAACACACCAGAGCTAAATAAAGAATTAATGTGCTATTGGGACGGCACCCAAATCCAGACCCCCTTTACTTCAACAGAACTGATCTTCATCCAGCTAAACCTCCATTTCCCAGGATAAATGTTTGTGCTTTTGGTGAAACCTTTTATTTTATGCACTGCATACTGGGCTAAACAGCCTGTGCAGAATTGAGCACACTGAATAGCTCACCCCACTTCATGCATTCAGAGTATAAACCAAGAGCATTTCCATGCTCCAGTAAGCCGCACAGTTTAAACAAGGGCTCAAGGATCTGGAGAGAAAAGCCCATGATGTCCTGTTTTCAGTCCAGGTGGGAATCTGAAGCAGTGGAATTTTAAGAACTGTTAAAAGCCTGCCCCGGAAAGTTGAACTCTCGGGATCCCTTTTGATCTCGTCTAAAGTTGTATTTTGCATGGAAAGAAAAGCAACAAAGAATGTGATAATGCATTAGAAATAGAATCGAAAAGTATCAAAAACACTAGTGTGCATGATAGAAGAGGTCAGGTTAGGGTTAATCTAAACAACTTTAAGTGGCAAGATTTTTTTGGGAGACAAAAAAGGTTTTATATAGGATATATACAGTATATTTAGTTTTAGCAGTTCCCAGATAGACCAGAAACAAAACAACCAGAAATAAAATAAACGTCCAGTTTTGCAAAACAAAAGGCTATTTAGTACGTGTTTAAATGAAATGCATGCACATCAGTGATGTAATTATAATGTACATGTGATGTTTTATCATTTTAAAATTATGTGTGTTAGATTTGTGTTATATCTTGCATGGATAACATTTACTTATACTATACTTCTACTTATAAAACATAAAACACAACATAACATAGGGCTGGGCGATTTGGCCTAAAATCAAAATCTCGATTAATTGAACATTTTAACTCGATTTCGATTAATAAACGATTTATTTATTTATTTTTTCTGACAAGTTTTGTACAGTAAATATGCTCACAAGTGAGAGATTTTTGAATGAAGGCTGCATTACTTGATTGATTAATTGAAGGCAACACACACTATCTACTATCTATGATTATTTATTGAACATCAATGTTGAACAACTTAAATTAAACTGAAGCCACAAAAATTAAAGGGTTCATTAAATTACATTTTAAAGTATAGTTTATTAACAAAAACAGATGACAGATTTGGCCTTAAAAATTAAGATACTATAGGCACATGCTCAGAATCTTTACAAGGCAAAGATTTTTATTAAAAAAATATTTTAATAAAATAAAAGTATCTTGTGATGATGTATTAATGTTTTGAGATTTTTAAACAATATTGAGCAATAAAAACAATATTGCTTCCACTTTTTTTTTTTTTTTTTTTGTGTCCTCCTGGTGTCAAGTTTGCTTCGCAAAGTGCGGCAGGAAATTAACTTTGACCTGCACGGCACGCGCAAGCTGCATGCTGATTGGTTGTTGTCGTATTGTTCTGCTGTGTGATTGGCTCTTAGATTAATCCATATCGAGCAAAAATGTCTAGAGCTTTTCATCGTTTTTAAAATCAAATAAATCGCGATTCGATATGATATCGTTTATCGGCCCAGCCCTAATATAATATATATATATATATGAGAGAGAGAGAGAGAGAGAGAGAAATAGACTTAAATCTGATTTACATCTGATTGCTAAAACTTCCACAACAAAAAGTGATTACAATCATGCACCATGATGAGGAGAGAATAAGGACTAGAGCTACATAGTTGTCCTCAGCACAGGAATCTACAGTATATACTCATTACTTAGATGTTTTGGAGATAAAGTCAGAGAGGCCAGATTGAGGTGGTTTGGACATGTTCAGGGGAGAGATTGTGAATATATCGGTAGAAGGATGCTGAGGTTGGAACTGCCAGGCAGGAGGTCTAGAGGAAGACCAAAGAGGAGATTTATGGACGCAGTGAGAGAGGACATGAAGTTAGTTGGTGTGAGAGAAGAGGATGCAGAGGATAGGGTTAGATGGAAGATGATTCGCTGTGGTGAGGGAACAGCCGAAAGACAAAGAAGAAGAAGACTTTCCCAGCTGATAAATACAGTATACTGTATTTTTACCATTTGAACTTGGTCTAAATTTTGATTTTAATTATCCAAAAGTGATTTCAATTAAATTTTATTTATATAGCATTTTTAACAATGGTCATTGTCGCAAAACAACTTTACAGAAGCAAGAAATTATTGAAATGAGTTTGAAATGCATTTAAACTTTAAGAGGACCCAGATTCCCATCCTCATTTGGGTGTTAACTGATAGCAGGAATTGTTTTGTAGTCATACTGAATGTTAGGCGGCTGGAAATTCAGTAGAACAGGAGCAAGCCTTGCTCTGCATACATATCTTTACATACTGTATGTGCACAGAACCTTATGGTTAAAATGAAACTGCACACAATGAACTCTAGCTGCTTTCACAGTCTTATGACTTTGATTTAAGAGAAAGACCTCAATCTTCATTCTTCTAAACTTAATGTTTAGCCAAACCAAGCCAACCGCAACTTTTTGGTTTTTCAAATGATAGCCTGTGATGGAGGGTGACCTACATCAAGACAGGGCTTAGAATTCTACTTTTATCCCCGTATTATTCATTTGTGAACATTATGAACCTGGTAGTCCTCCTGGTATTATATATAACATAAGGAGGACTACCATGTTCATTCACTTAAACACTTTAGTCAAAAGAAATGTCCATTGTGCCTTTTTAAGTCTTCCAAACTACCCAGTTGAAAAAGAAACATTAAGAATACTGTTACAAAGAAATGGGACCAGGGACGACCGGATACTTATCACAATAGCTAGGTGGCAATTCAATTTGTATTGTGATTCGGTATCACAATTTAAAAAATTACCCAATGCCATATTTTTTTTTTTTTACAATTCTAAACAAACTGTACTGCTTGTGAACAGTTTAGAACACACCACCATAGGATTAGAGAGGAACTGCAACGTTTTACCACCTCAAATGTATGTACATATACATATATATATTTTTTTGGAGTCAGTATGACAATACGTAAACTGCCACACAAAACATCACCAAATAGATTTTTTTTCTCCAATCTCTTCTGTCGCACTTCCTAATGAGAAATGGAATTGAGCTTTAAAATGAATTTGTGCCCCTTAAAACAGACTTTGTATTGATTTAGTCAAAGATTGATGAAATATTCAGTGTCACATACTGTAAATAATAAATATAACCATAATAATAATAAATAACCATAAAAACCATTATAGACAGCCTGAAGTACAATATTATTACCGGTGTAAATGTCACAGAAGCAGAATAGGTCCATTAAATCACCATTAACCCTTGCCTTCTGGATGCACGTGGCAACTGATGTACTGTTCACGAGTCATACTGACTTTGTGCAGCTGAGACAGGTTTTTTTTTAGATGAGATTACTTTAGGCAAGACTACAGATATACACTAGTAGAAGCAATACAGGTTTTGTACATGTAGATACAGGACGTTAAGGTGACTTAACAGCAAAATCACTGATTTATTTCATTTTCCAAAAAGTTCTTGTAGCGCTTTGATATGTCACTGCTATTGTAATGTTTATTGTAAAAATGACAAGATAACCTATGAAATATAAAAGTGAAGGGTGTTATAGCAGTTGAACTACTGGTAAATTTGTCCTGGTTTATGTTTAGTAAAGAAAATGAGGCAAGTAAATAAAGGTTCCGCTTAAAGTAGAGATCAAAATTGATGCATACAGGTAAAAAAAAAAAAAGAGAAAGAAGAAAAAGTCACAGACTGGTACTAAAAAGTCATCGTTACATCCCTAAATGGCATACCGCGATGGCTCCAGACTGAGTGACAATTCTATCTGCAGTATGATGATTTTCTGATAAACGAGAATAATTAACATACCAGTAACATACTGCTTTTTTCCCTTGAGGTAGGCACAGCTATCTGCACTCAATAGAGCCAGTCAAAAAACAAAAGCATGACACAAAATGGATTACTCCAAAAATATATATAATAATAATAATTATTATTATATATTATATAAAAGACACAGACTATGAAAAACTAAACAAAACTTTAAAGATGAATGTACATTTAGACTTCCTGCAGGAATTTTAAAACCAGTTTGTCTTATTTGTTCTGAAACTGTTGCAAAAATAAAAAGCAGTAACGTGAGGGAAAAAAGCACAGTAAAAGTACAGTATTGGGGGGGACGGGGACAATGGGTGATTGAGCAAAATTATCTACAGTACAGCAGCGTGAGGTGATTATGTGTGTAATGTGTAGAATACCTGAACTGAGAGACTGCTATTACAGAGCAATTATTACAGAGTCCATTCACATTCATTTACATCAACCAAGAAGATTGATTAAAGATTGCTGTTTGTAATTGATACCAATACAATGCCATCAAAGTTTAAACTGTACACATGTTTAACAAAGTTACTGAAAATTGACACATTACTGAAATGCTATGGACATTTAAAATTGCCTTTTTTTTTTAAGAATACACTTGATTTTTATAGACTTATAAACAAAGACTGCATATATAGACGTATATAGAAATTAATCAAGAAAACTGAATTGACCAGATTTTAATTCAGAACCTCTGCTTTAGAGAATATTCATCAGCTGTGTTCTATTGTCTCGTGTTAAACCATCATCATCTCCCTTTAATCAGTGCCGTGGACTGTTACTAACCAGCAGCAACCAACAGAAGCAGCTCAGCAATTTTCTTCATGTTTTCTTGTTTTTAAAGGCCGCTGCATTCTGTTCACATGAACCCAAGAGGAAATACACAACACAATGCGGTCCGTTAGGTTAACTTATTATTCACATGAAAGCGAAGCATTCTTCTCAAACCTACAAATCTTCACTGAAGTCAGAAACTCGGGAGGTTTTACTCACTGCCTGACAGAATTCAGTTAAAGCGCACTGAACTGGAGCTCGCGTGTGTATGGATATAGAAAGCGGATAACTGGTGCGTTCACGGTGTCTACACACACACACACACACACACACACTTACCCAGCAGCAGCAGTTTGACTTCTCTGGACGCTTTCTCTCCGTCTTCCCGCAGGTTCCTGTCGATTATTTTGCTCCTTTCTATCGCCGCTTTATCCTCCGCGCTCAGGGTGCAGCCCATCTTCAGCCAGAAAGCCGTTCAAACAACCGAAACGACGCGAGGGTGAGAGAGAAAGTGATGGCGCACGAGCGGTTTGCAACTGCTGGTGTGTGTGTGTGTGTGTGTGTGTGAGAACGTGTGTCTTCACACCATAAGGTTCACGGCTCACACACAGCAAAGGCGTTGGTTGTCGCTACCGATTCTCACATGGGAAAGAGACGAATTGCCATCCAGCGAAATAGAAACGAATCCGTTTGAACACCAGACTAATTCTAAACAAAGTGGTGTGCAAAAGCATGCGCTGCTCGTTTACACAAATGCAATGCAAGATCAAGTGTTCTGACCAAACAGCGTGTGTGCGCGTGTCTCCGAGTAAGAAAAGCAGCTCAGTCGGATGTTTCTTTGAGTTAAAAAATAAAAAGTGACCACTGGTTACCAAGTAACACCCTGTCTATGAATACCTGTAGGATAAACACGAGACGACGAGATCCTTTTTAATGTATTTTAAGGAAGAAAAAACTCGCCGAAGGAAAAGAAAATGCAGTAACTATGGAAATCCTCAAAGTTGGTGGCAGCCTTGTGAAAAGCTGGAGAGCGCGCTCTCGGGAAAAAAAAATGCAGCTCTGCTTGGGGGGGGAGAGGGGGAGGGGCTATTGCCCATGCATGCTGGGAAATGTAGTCACTCTGCTCCCGAGTCACCGAGCGCGTTTTTTTGCTGAGTGTTTGCAAGGCGTTGTGTATATTTGTTTCAAATTGTTTCCTTCACACGTAAAATGTTGCCATATTATTTGTCGTCATAGTAGAAAGGTATCTGAGTACGTTAGCATAATGCCAGCTAGTGCACTGATATAGTGTGATAACTGTTCTAGGATTTAAAGGAGATTTGGTGCCTTTGCACCCTCTGCTGTAGGGATTTAAATAGTTCTTTCATTCATTCATTCATTTACACACTTATTATTATTATTATTTTTAAATAAAGTCTTGGAACAGTGGGTGTAATCAGGAAATATGCACTGGATGTAAAGTAGAAGCAACCCAGGAATAAAAAGGGCACAATTGTGGCTCAGTGGTTAGCATGGTGGCATCACACTTCCAGGATCGGGATTCGATCCCCCCCCCTCCTCGAGTCTGCATGCATGGAGTTTGCATGTTCTCCCTTTGCTTGGTGGGTTTCCTCAAGGTACTCCGGTTTCCTCCCACAGTCTAAAGACACACATTAGATTAGGCTACTTAGCATTCCCAAAATTGCCCATAGTGTGTGAATGAGCATGTGAACTCTGAACTCTGTGTGTGCGTCGTGCGATAAATTGGAACCCTGTTCAGTCACTAGATAACAAATTCACTATTTAAAAAATCATACTTATATGGAAAAGTACTTTTTTATTTTAAAGTTTCATAAAATAATGATATACAGAATAAAGATGCTGGCATTGAAAAATTTATTGAGATCAAAGTTAAAACATCTGATCTCTAAACTCATATATACACTTTATAAAATGTCCTCTTCTCCTTTTTTAACACTTTTTTAAAAAAGTGTTACAAAAGTGTCAACTGTAATTCAAATCACAGCTATATATCAATGATAGATAGATAGATAGATAGATAGATAGATAGATAGATAGATAGATAGATAGTCGAATATATGATCATTTTAACAGTAACACACATGGATGGAAATCTGCATAGTTTAACTCTAATAATAAATGGATCAACAAAATGTGACTCAACAAATTAAAACATTTATTCCTTTATCTGTTGATTTATATGATGCATTTATATGATGCACTTTATTTAACACATGTTTTCCACCACATGTGGAACTGGTTTTACTCAAAGAATCAAAATACATGTATAGCAATCATGTCACTGCCTGAATGTTTAAAAAAAATATTAAAATATTTACTTAGTTAAAACAATTTGTACAACATAAATCCCCTGGCCCTCAAAAAATTTAATGCGATGAAATAAATATGCAAAATTTTCACAAACATTTCTGAATGTTTTTGAAAGGATTAGTTCGTCAGGTCACATATGTATCATTATTCTACAAATAACCGATGCCACCAAACACTTTTTAATCAAAGTAAAGTTACATAGGAGAGCAGGCTTAAATACAGTGATCACATGTTTTTTATGCACTTGACATAAAATTGGTAACCTCAGATTACGAGTAACGCGGTTTACGAGTGTTCCGCAAGACGAGCAAAGATTTTTAATACATTTTTACTTGAAAAACTAGCATTGCGAGAACCGAGGATCATGTATCGTCATGTCATCACAACTGAGCCAACGGTTTGTCTCTCCCTTGCGCTGCGGAATTGTAGGTAATCATCTCCCCTACTGGGTGAATACACACACACACACTCACACACACAAAAACTCTGCAAGCACTAGGACCCAGCAGGGGAGATATGAGTGTATATAAGTAATGAGTGTGTGTGTTTGTTTGGGAACCTGAGAGAGTGTGTGTGTGTGTGTGTGTGTTGGTGTAAGTGAATGAGCGCACACATACATTAACTGAGAGACCGTTTTTAAAACCATTTAAAAATTAGCAAGGAACATCGCTAGTCACATTCTCATGAGCGCATACGAACGGAATCACTGCTGTAAAGTAAAACAACAACAAATTAAACAACACCTTACTTTTGAATCACGAGAGAGCTGAGGTTTCTGTGTGGGGGCTGTAAAGCCGAGAGATTGTGTGTGTGTGTGTTAGTGTAAGTGAATGAGCGCACACACACACACTCTCGGCTTTATAGCCCCCACCCAGCCCACCCGGCTTCAAACACAGACACACAGAAACTCCTCTCTCTCGCGATTCAAAAGTAAGGTTCTGTTTAATTTGTTGTTGTTGTTTTACTTTACAGCAGTGATTCCGTTCGTATGCGCTCACTCGAGTGTGACTAGCGATGTTCCTTGCAAATTTTTAAACAGTTTTAAATTTAAGTTTAAGTCTCTCCATTATTGTGTGTGTGTGTGTGTGTGTGTGTGCGCACGCACATTACACACACACAGCGTCTGCGTGCACAAACGGAAACACGTATCTGTCGGGATTTATTTTTAATTTTTTAAAGGTAAAGTGCAGGTTAATTTGTTTTATTTTTACTTTATATTTTGTGTTAATTATTTTTATGTACTTATTTTTTTGGACTATAGAACAAATGATTTGAGTTTACCATTATTTCCTATGGGAAAATTAAAATTGGTTTACGAGTGTTTTGGAATACGAGCCCGCTTCCGGAACGAATTATGCTCGTTATCCGAGGTTCCACTGTACATTTGATTTTATGTAAATGCTGCATGTCATGCCTAATACTATTTTAATATACATATATATTTTATACTGTATACAGTTCCAAAAAAAAACATTTTATGTGTATATTTCTTAGTACAGTATATGTATTTTATTTGCATAGGTGAACATCTTAAAGAGGGATAAACATTTTATAAGGGTAACCAAATACAGAAATGTGAGTTTAAAGTTGATATAATATTCAAATTATTATTGGAATAAAATTTTCTTTGCAAACATTTCACAACATTAAATGTCATGTTTACCTTGGAAAAAATGCCAACCCATCATAAGGCACAAGCAGACACTCTACAGACACTTTAAAAGACAAATCAGGGTACCCCGCATGTCTTTAAACTATGGGAGAAACCGGAAATCCTGCCAAGCATGGAGGGAACATGTAAACTCCATGTACTGTACACAGACTGGTGGCAAGATTAAAACCCCTATCCCTGAAGATGAGAGGTAACAGTGTTAACCATTAAGCCATCAGCATTTAATAAAACTGGTTAAAACATGTAAAATTATTTTTATTAATAAGTAAACAAATTGTAATAGTTGATAGAACTAAAGTCAGTGGTTGCATCTTTCAGTGTCAATGAAGTGTGAATTTTTATTATTTAAACCAGGGACTTTCTGTAATAAACATGCATTTATTGCTTTTGCACTATTTTAGGATCGTCACAACCTAGCCTACCTCCACATACACTTCCCAAAATATCTTCCTATCACATTGATAGCTGGGTTGGCTAAGTCTGCTAGGTGTGTATGAGTATGTGAATGTGTGTCTACAGTTTCCTGTGGTGGACTGGCATCTCACCCAATTTGTATTTCCACCTGATGCCCAGTATTCATTGGACTGGCTCTGGATGCATCGCTCTCCTGACCAGGATAAAGCAGTTAGTGTAGCTGAATGAACAATTCAAGTAATTAGTAAGTGAAAAAAAGAATTAGTTTTGTCAAGTTGCTCTAAGCATCCACTGTCATTCAAAGAATTCCAAAAAAACAATTTCAGTTGCTGTTTCCTAAAAGTGTTTGGTTTCTGAAACAAAAATTCAATAAAACTTTATTTTACTTTATTATAAACCTAAAACTATTGAAGTCATCATTCCTTCTGAAGACATTGGTTTGCTCTCCAAATGTTGCTTCTAATTTTGCAATGTATCATGAAGTAATGAATGTTATGCGTCATACTTGCCTACCTCCACTAGAATTTATTTATTTCATCTAAAATTTCATTTATTTCATTTATTTCATCTATGTATATGTAAGCATTTATTCTGTGCATCAAATTTGCCGGTTCTTCCTGTGCTGGGTGGGTTGTTTTGATTTCCTCTCGTCCATAGACATGAAGGGTAGGCTACTTTGCATTTCCAAATTGTCCATAATGTGTGAATGTGTGTGTATGTGGCCCAAGTCTGATTAAAGGAGGAGGGTTAAAAAGAGAGGTCCAGACATAGTACCTCCATTTGTAAAAGAAGAAAATATGATAGAAATCGATGGATCAGTGATCAACCACTGACACCAATAGGAATAGTTGGTCAATAAATTAATAAATACATACATACATACTTAGGCGGCACGGTGGTGTAGTGGTTAGCACCGTCGCCTTGCACCTCCAGGGTCTGGGTTCGATTCCCCGGCCAGGCTCGATTCCCGTCTCTGTGTGCATGGAGTTTGCATGTTCTCCCCGTGCTTGGTGGGTTTCCTCCGGGTACTCCGGTTTCCTCCCACAGTCCAAAGATATGCAGGTTAGGCTGATTGGCGTTCCCAAATTGACCGTAGTGTGTGAATGAGTGTGTGAATGTGCGTATGAGTGTGTGCCCTGCGATGGATTGGCACCCTGTCCAGGGTGTACCCTGCCTTGTGCCCGAAGTCTCCTGGGATAGGCTCCAGGTCCCCCGCGACCCTGAATAGAGGATAAAGCGGTACAGAAGATGAATGAATGACATACATACTTAAAAAAACAGGTGGTATAGTGTTAGCACAGTGGTTTACACCTTCAGGATCGAGGGTTCGAGTCCTGCCTTGGCTTTCCTCTGGGTACTCTAGTTTCCTTTCACAGTCCAAAGACATGTAGATTAGGTTAATTGGCGTTCCTAGATTGCCTGTGTGTATGCGTTAGCCCTCCGATGGATTGGCACCCTGTCCAGGATGTAACTAAGGCACCTGGAGTACGCTCCAGGCCCTTGTGACCAGATAAGCAGTATAGAAGTTGAATAAATAAACAAACAAGCATCTATTCAAAATACCAGGATATGTTTTGACTATTAAATTTCACACAAAAAGTGATTTAAAATGGCTGCAAATACACTTTTCAGGTATTGAATATATTTTGTTTACCTTTTGTAATTAACAGTCCATCATAAATTGACACAAGTGATAGACACTGGACAGTTAGCAATTATTTATTTTAACAAAAATGATGCCTAAAACCAAGTACGCTGTTAATGCTTCCATAGGTTTTGAGAGGGTAAGTGGCAGCCATGTGTTGCTAATCATCAGCCTTTGATTAATTGATCATCAGCAGACCACTATAAAAGCAGAATTTTTCATCGTCTGGTGTTCAGGTGTTTTAAACTAAAGGAATTTGACATTTACAGCATTTGACAAGCACCCTTAAAAATTGGCAATCTTGCCAAGAGTGGACATCTCAGTTAATTCATCTGGTCAGACCATACAATGGCCAGAGGAGTACGAAAACCCCAAGAGCTGCATCTTAGACACTACAGGCCTCACTCCATCCATCCATCCATCTTCAACTGCTTACCCGAAATCGGGTCGCAGAGGTAGCAGTTCCAGAGGTAGCAGTTCCAGCAGGGAACTCGAAACTTCCCTTACCCCAGCCACCTCAGCTAACACTGACTGAGGGAAGGGAATCCCAAACTTCCCTTTCCCCAGCCACTTTAGCAATCTCTACCCCTAGACTTTGGTCTGCGTGTGGCCTCCTCCCAGCTGGATGTGCCAACAACACCTCCCTAGGGAGAGGTCCTGGTGACATCCTTACTACAGTAGATGCCCAAACCTCCTCAGCTGACTCCTTTCCACGCAAAAGGAGCAGTGGTTCTATTCTGAGTTTCTCAACAGATGAGAAAGCTTCTCATTCTATCTGTAAGAGAAAAACAGCTCCCCTTTTTGAAAAAACATTTAGGCCTAAAGTTATGACCCAAAGTTCCTGACCATAGGTAATAGTTGGAATGAAGTTTGACCAGTTTATTGAGAGTTTTTCCTTTTGACTCAACTCTTTTCTCTTCATAACAGTGAGGTAAAGCGACTGTGATACCGCCCCCACTTCTCCAATTCTCCGGCCAACCTCAACCTCCAACGTCCCATCACTTGTAAAACAGGACCCAGCAATACTTAAACTTCTTTACTTGGTTTAATGACTCCAATGGCTACCTACCTGGAGTATACAATTCATTCGTTTCCTGCTGAGAACCATGGCAACAGATGTTAACGATTCTGATCCTCATCCCTGCCGTTTCACACTTGGCTGCAAACCGATACAGGCGTGTCAACCAGAGCCTTCAGCAATTCTGGACGGATCTCATCAATTCAGGCTTTACCACTGCAGAGTCATTTGACTACCTCAGGAAAAGTTCTTCTCCATGGCTTCTCTGAGATCCTCCCACACCCGCTGCTTTCCCTCTGCTACTGCTGCATCTGCCATCCCCAGAGCCTACCAGTACCTTGTAACTGCCTCCAGAGTCCCCTGTAATACCAGATCCCCGAAGCCATCCTTTTTCATTCGGACAGCTTCCCAGACCACAGGTGTCCACCACGCTGTTCAAGGGTTACCAACCATTGAGGCATCCAGAACCTTAAGACCACAACACACAGGTACAGCTTCAGCAATAGAAGCTTTGAACATTGACCACTCTGATTCAGTGCCCCCAGCTTCCACAGGGATGCTGGAAAACCGTAACCCTAACCCTAGGAGTTAAAGGCCTGTTAAACAGGGGTTTCCCCTAGACATTCCCAATTCACCTGCAACACTCATTTGGGCTTACCAGGTCTGTCCAGGGGCCTGGGGCCACCTGACCCAACTCACCACCTGATGGTGATCAGCTGATAGCTCCGCCTCTCTCTTCATCCGAGTGTCCAAGACATACGACCTTCGGCCTAGGGTGCTCTGGAACCAAGTACACTTATCAGAATGCCTACATACTGCACATGCTGTACATACTGAAGCAATGTTGTAAAGAAGAATGGGCCATAATTTCTGCCCAACTATATGAAATATTGATCCTTTAAATTATTGCTGCTAAATGTGTATCTACAATCTATTGCATTATGGGGGGTGGAACTTTAATAATGCATTTTTTCCCTTTATGTTTTTCATGTTGAATAAATAATGGCACAGTGAAAAAAAAGTCGGATGCTGTTGTCTGAGGTTGTATTTATCTAAATAAAAGACCCGCTATGATCAGATGATTTTAATTATGTTTTTACACAAAAACACATAGAATGAGGGGGTATTCACTTTTGAACATGATTGTACTGATACGCTGTATATCATTCAACAATATTTTAGTGATGGGTTGTGTATGAATAATTCATTCTTTTTGAACGAATTTTTAACGTGACTCAAAAGAACGAGTAGTCTCGGAGAGTGATTCGTTCATTTTCTACTGGACACACTTGTGCAAATCATAAAACCTCCATTGGTTTTGTACAGGAAACGGAATTGAGCAATTCTCTCTCAATGGATCTTCAAGTATGAAGTTGTTCGTTCTTTTGTCACGTGACTCCCATGACGCTATGCACTGCAATAGATTCAAAATAACGAACGACTCAGACTAGAAGATATGAGAGATGAGGTACTCATTCTGTTTATTATAATATGTCCTTAGCTGCATTATAATATTTTCATTACTGGAACTATAGTCAAAATTTGTGTATGTAGACCAACAACATCAGATGTATTGGGGGTCTGTTTATTGAAAATGTAACCTTTTATTTTATAAGAACGAAATTAACTAAATGAATCAAAAACAGATTTGATGAATGTGATTCAAAGAACCGAGTCACTAAAATGATTCAAACTTCCCATCACTACAATATTTTATTGGAAAGTTTGTGTGAATACCATCATGTAAAATACTTTAGATGCTCTTGTAACCAGACATGTCACGTTATAGTGTATGCTTCGAAACAGGTGCATATGGACTTATTTTTCATCAAAATGTCATTTTTGGTCAAAACAACTAGACTTGTCATCAGGTCGGTGTCACCTACAGAATGCTCAATCGATGTGCGAATGTCAGTTTGTACTAGTGGCCTAACCTGACTCAGCTACTGCAAATCCAAGAGATAAACCAGAGATGTATGTAGCCAGAGTGGCACTTTTATCCTTCATAAACAAATAGGTAAATGAACATAGTTTACGTGCAGTATTTTTCCTTGCTGTAAAGAGAAAGGCTGTACAAAATGAAAATGACCTTATATGAACATTGGCCTGTTCACCATTGTGTTCCTCCATCATGTGTGATAAATGGTTGAAGAAGTGCTCTGCTGCTAATGCTCACTACATTCAGCCTACAGAGCAGTGTGGCAGCGGATAAGTTACCATGGAAACACCAAGTTCCTCCGCACTTGCAAATAAATCCTGTGCGGTTCAGTCCAGGCTGCGTGTGTCTGGCCTGCTCCTACAGGCTGTAGAATGGAATTCAATTTCTATAAATGATGGCTCTGCTCATGTTAAATGTTTATGTATTTGTTCATTTTATTAGTTTTAGGTCATTAATAAACGTTTCAGTAAAGACATTTGGGATTGTCATTATCATGATCATCATCATTTACAAATGCCCAGGTAGTATATTTTCTTTTTCATTTAGCAATTCATTAGTCATTTTTTTAATGAATTGTAAAATTAAGGGCAATAGTACCATCACCCTAAAACCAGAAAAGAATATGTTGTAAAACTGGCTTCACCGTTTTAAGAGAATGAGCATTCTCTCATGTTCTTTCTAGATCGTGTCAGACCAATAACAGTTTTAACGTTTTAACCACGCTGGAAAATGACTCACAAAGCTCACAGAACACCTTTATCCCTTGTCTCAAGTGAAAGGTCAGAGTGTTTGAACTTCACCACTAGGGGCCTCCCTCTTACCTCCTCACCTCCCAAACATCAAAGCACAAAAATCTCAGCAGTATGATGGAGGTGGGTGGATAATAAGTGAAGGTCTGCAAACATTGTGCTTGTACTTACCCCCTCTTTCTGTGCTAACCTTTATTTTCATTTTCATCCTATCCATAACTTAAATAAATAAATAAATACAGTTTTAAGCAGTATTGTACTTTGGAGTAATTTGTTTTAAGCTGCACATCACAAGGGTATAATGATTTAATCAGTCTCTACTGTTTATGGCCATTTTTTTTGCCAATTATAAACACTGTATGACTGACAAAAACTCTAAAAAAGTCACTGTTTGACCTCATAGCTGTATTACTGAAAAATCTAAAACTCTGTATGATAGTGTACCCATAAAACACAAGCACATGATGTATATAAAAAAATATAGTACAAAAAAAATTCTAGGTCTTGGTCAATGCTTGGAAGCACAGATAAGTCTATTATTCAGAAATAGAAGGTATTTGGTACAACACAGACCCTGCCTGAATCTCCAAACTGGATGAAAGAGCCAGGAATAAACTGTTCAGAGAGGCTACCAAGAGGCCTACAGCAACTCTGAAGCAGTTGCAGAAGTTTATGATTAAAAGTGGTTATTGTGTACATGTCAAAACAATATCAAAAACTCTCCACAAATGTGGCTTGTATAGGCTGAACGAAAAAAAATTCACTCCTCAAAAAAGGCCACATGCAGTCAAGACTGAGCTTTGCAAGACGAAGGTGGTCAGATGAGATTAAAATGTAATTACTTGGTTACTACACCAAACAATATATGGGGTGGAAATCCAATGTAGCTCACCATCCAAATAATGGTTTCCTACAGTCAAGCATGGTGGTGGTAATATCCTGTTTTCGGGGTGTTACTCTGCAGCAAGTACTTAAGCACTTGTCAGGATAGAAGGAAAATGGATGCGGCAAAATACCATCAGATTCTTGAGGAAAATTTCCTTCCCTCTGCCGGAAAGCTGTCAATAGGAAAAAGGTTTACCTTCCAACATGACCCAAAACACACAACAAAACTGACCACACAGTGGTTGAAGGAGAAAACGGTGAATGTCCTTGACTAGCCTAGTCAGAGCCCAGACCTAAATCCCATTGAAAATCTGTAGAATGATTTGAAGATTGCAGTCCACAAATGGTAAGAGTCTGAAAATATTGCAACCAAGTCTAGATGTGTAAAGCTTTGCATGTCTTTGAAAAGGTGATTAGCTTCACCTGATTACTTCACAGTAATTTTAGGAGGCAGTGATCCTTTTCCAAATCAGTGGGTCTGTTTTTTTTCCTGACATGTTATATCTTTCTCTTGGATGTTAAAAGTTGCACTGAGTAAATACAGCTTGATAAAAGAAATTTCAGGCTGCAAAGCAACAAAATGTGGTTATTTTAAAGGTGGATTATTATTTTATATACCCACTGTATAATCATAATATTATAACATGAAACAACTTTTCAAAGTCAATATATTTTTCTCTGTGAAATAAGATTGTATCTGCTATATACAGTACAGTATATAAGACCATTATCAGAATTTGAATCTCTTTTTATATATATATATATATATATATATATATATATATATATATATATATATATACACACACACACACACACACACACACACAGGTCCTTCTCAAAAAATTAGCATATTGTGATAAAGTTCATTATTTTCTGTAATGTACTGATAAACATTAGACTTTCATATATTTTAGATTCATTACACACAACTGAAGTAGTTCAAGCCTTTTATTGTTTTAATATTGATGATTGTGGCATACAGCTCATGAAAACCCAAAATCCACATCTCAAAAAATTAGCATATCATGAAAAGGTTCTCTAAACGAGCTATTAACCTAATCATCTGAATCAACTAATTAACTCTAAACACCTGCAAAAGATTCCTAAGGCTTTTAAAAAAATCCCAGCCTGGTTCATTACTCAAAACCGCAATCATGGGTAAGACTGCCGACCTGACTGCTGTCCAGAAGGCCATCATTGACACCCTCAAGCAAGAGGGTAAGACACAGAAAGACATTTCTGAACGAATAGGCTGTTCCCAGAGTGCTGTATCAAGGCACCTCAGTGGGAAGTCTGTGGGAAGGAAAAAGTGTGGCAGAAAACGCTGCACAACAAGAAGAGGTGACTGGGCCCTGAGGAAGATTGTGGAGAAGGACCGATTCCAGACCTTGGGGGACCTGCGGAAGCAGTGGACTGAGTCTGGAGTAGAAACATCCAGAGCCACCGTGTACAGGCGTGTGCAGGAAATGGGCTACAGGTTGCAAATTTTGCATGTCATTCGGAAATCAAGGTGCCAGAGTCTGGAGGAAGACTGGGGAGAGGGAAATGCCAAAATGCCTGAAGTCCAGTGTCAAGTACCCACAGTCAGTGATGGTCTGGGGTGCCATGTCAGCTGCTGGTGTTGGTCCACTGTGTTTTATCAAGGGCAGGGTCAATGCAGCTAGCTATCAGGAGATTTTGGAGCACTTCATGCTTCCATCTGCTGAAAAGCTTTATGGAGATGAAGATTTAATTTTTCAGCACGACCTGGCACCTGCTCACAGTGCCAAAACCACTGGTAAATGGTTTACTGACCATAGTATTACTGTGCTCAATTGGCCTGCCAACTCCCCTGACCTGAAGCCCATAGAGAATCTGTGGGATATTGTGAAGAGAAAGTTGAGAGACACAAGACACAAGAATCTGCAAAAGGATTCCCGACCAAGTATTGAGTGCATAACTGAACATAATTATTTGAAGGTTGACTTTTTTTGTATTAAAAACACTTTTCTTTTATTGGTAGGATGAAATATGCAAATTTTTTGAGATAGGGATTTTGGGTTTTCATGAGCTGTATGCCACAATCATCAATATTCAAACAATAAAAGGCTTGAACTACTTCAGTTGTGTGTAATGAATCTAAAATATATAAAAGTCTAATTTTTTGAGAAGGACCTGTGTATGTGTATATATATACACAGGTCCTTCTCAAAAAATTAGATCATCACCAATTAGCCTAACCTGCATGTCTTTGGACTGTGGGAGGAAACTGGAGTACCCGGAGGAAACCCACCAAGCACGGGGAGAACATGCAAACTCCATGCACACAGAGATGTGAATCGAGCCTGGCCGGGGAATCGAACCCAGACCCTGGAGGTGCAAGGCGACAGTGCTAACCACTACACCACCGTGCCGCCCCCTGCTATTCAGTCACAGCGTAAAACCGCAGTACTAATTGTGCATTAACAGTGTCAAGAATTTAGCTTTTTTATAGCAGAATTCTGGCCCAATATTGAATATGCTTTCTCAATCATACACATTTTGCGATAAACAGTGAGCTCAAGAGCATATGCACACATGATTTTGCAACATCTTATGTACACCTGAAAAAGCGCATTTAGCACACAAGATAGCACATTTGAGCCCAAAACCTACAGTACCTGTCCATAAGGTTTTCACAGTGATCTGAGAAACGTTTTAACGCTTTGAATTTCACGCAAGAAATGCTAAACACAGTAAAAAGCTCTTTCTCTCTTAAATCTATCCATTGTCATTTTGATTGTTTTGTTGAGTCGTGTTTCAAATCGGAAACTCAAACATTACACTCAAAAGTATTTAAGTTTCTAGAAGACTTACTGTATAAGCAAAACAGAGCTTTTCGGTAGGTTTGAAGGTGACATGATCAATTTTAAATTTCGTACACTAACTTTAATAGGAAACCTTGTTAGCATATTCAAAGTTGAAAAAGTACATACTGTATGTGCAATTTCAGACATGAGGGTAGTTTGTTTAATGGAGGTAGGTGGACAAATTTTTGCATTTTATTGTTGAACTTTGTTAATGCTGCAGGTCAGGATAGAAGAAGTGTAAAATAAATGAACCATAACATAAATATGGGTGGTCTGAAAACAATTCCCAGTAACGTTTAAATACAAGTGCACATAATTCATCTTTAATATTCCAAAAAATTTTTTTTTAAATAATTAATAAAATGTAGGAGGAGATTCTCTGAGTGTATTTGTAAAGTAATTCACAACGCTTCATTTTGTTATAATACAGCCTTATTCCAAAATTGATTAAATTAATTATTTTAGATAAACAATACCCACCTGAAAGAAGTTTGTTTGTTTGTTGTTTGCAATGTACTGTACAGAGACATCCTTGATGAAAATCTGCAACTAACCTTCCAACAGGACAACTACCCTATGCACCGATGCTCCCCATCCAACCTGCTGGAGCTTGAGAGGTCCTGCAAAGAATAATGGGAGAAACTGCCCAACAGTAGGTGTGCCAAGCTTGTAGCATCACACTCAAAAAAACCAGAGGCTGTAATTGGTGCCAAAGGTGTTTCAACAAAGTATTGAGCAAAAGCTGTGAATACTTACAGGATGTACATTTGATTTTTCCTAAATAAACTTTTTTCACATTGTCATTATGGGGCATTGTTGGTAGAAAATAGTTAATTTAATAATTTTGGAATAAGCTGTAACATAACAAAATGTGGAAAAAGTGAAGCCCTGTGAATCTTTTCCGGATGCACTGCAAATAAAGCAGCCCCATATGGAGTCATAAACCATACTTTGGGAAACACTGTCTTGGTTTATGGGTTTAACTTTTTAGAATTTTCTGCTTTATTTATTAAAATAAATAATAAGAAAGAATCATAAGACTTAAAGACTCAAAGGAAGAAAATGCTATAATCAGGCCTAGGGTTAATAAGGGCAAAAGAACAACATGTGTAAGTATTGCCTTTATTGTGTACTCTCGCCACAACAGGTTGATGCTCCTAATTCAACAGTTCTGTATTGCAGGGAACAGACATGTGTTTACCCTTTTATAACAGGACATTGGCAGTGTCTATTCACAAATCAGAAGAACCCCTTCCTCTCGGTTAAACCAAAGCTACAATACTGCTCAACTTATAAGACCATTGGCATTTGACTCTTCAACAGCAGGATTTTTCCCCCCCAAAGCTGATGGCTGCATACATCACAAGTCAAATACGTATGTGATCTGTTTTTCTTCATAGCACAGTACTCCTTAAAGTGAGAAGCTAACCAGTCGGACACATTGTACCTGACTGTTATGTTTAAACAAAATGGCCTCCTTTGATCATTAAGATCTATAACTTGTTTCCGTTGTCGGATAATGGGGAGAAAACGGGGTTGAAATTGAGTTTAAATTATTTAAACTTTTTTTTAAAGATCTATTTTGATGAAGCTAAATAAGATCTTTGAGATCATTAAAAAAAAAAAAAAAAAAAAGACAAAGCCCAGAATATACTGTGCTTGTCAAATGCCAATGTTTGTTTGCAACCTTCTTTTTTATTGCAAAATGTTTCCTTTTATATAGTTAAACTCAATATATTTACCTCAATTTAAAAAAAAATCCTTCATAGATCATGTTGCATTTATGCCACAGTTTAAAAACTCAGTTTATGGGACTTCCAAGGACACCACAGTTTATACACTTTCATACGTGTAGAAACTGTAAACCTGCATTACAATGTAACAGGCAAGGACACATCAAGCCAATGCTGAGAGTCATGTGGGTCAATTCATACTTCTAATGCCAAGTATTAGGCCTAATTAAGCAATGGCTTGTTCCTGTAACAGGCAACGCCTACGTAATATCTCATAATTGATGGATTGAAAAAATAAAGGAATAGAAACTATCTGCCAATTCTTGTCAATCCCACACAGAATAACTGCTGTCTGTTCTGAGGTCTACCAGAACGCCTTCCATAAAATTTTAACCTAAAAATCAAACATTTCCTTTATCTCCAAATACAAAGTATCAGGCAGGTTATCAAAAAGAATGCACAACAAATTATTCTAACAATAAGACATATACTCCATAAATATTCTGTAAATATTAACCCTGCAGCTCAGACACTGTTTTGAAACATTTGTCTGTTATATTAAGATCATTCAGCTGCCGCTGATCTGTGAATTCTGACGTCTCTTCCATGATCTGTCCAGGGATGTGGAAGTCAACTGAAGGCCTGTGATGAGCAGAAAGAGTATCCTCGTCATCTTTCTGAGGGACTGAGATGCTTTGTGAGTTTCTGGGCCCCAGGTTACAACCAGTTCCCTGAAGGAACTGAAGGAAGTTCTCTTCGATTGAAGCCTCTCTGCTGGGCAACTGCTCTTCTTCGTCACGTGGCCGCCTCCACTTAAAGACGCACGCCACGTTTCTCGCCAACTCCTCACGGATCTGCCGGTTCAGACAGCCGTAGAAAATGGGATTGGAGGTGAAGCAGAAGTAACCTATCCAAGTGACCACATCTTCTATTTGAGCCAGTGAGGCAGGAGAGGAGGCGACAATGGCTGAGTAGAGGTGAAAAGAGAAATAGGGGAGCCAGCAGCCTAGGAACTGACCCCCAACAGCCACCAGTACAATTGCCGCCTTTCCACCACCAAACGTCCTCTGAGGTGTGTTGCGAGTTGTTGTGAGGCTTGCTGCTGTGCTGGAACGGCTGCTTAAAGAGTCCGAACGAGGCCGTGGTGTCTCCACCCATGTAGGCACAGGACCTGGTTGCATAGCCGCTACTCTGGCTACCTTGAACATGTTACAGTAAACCACAAGAATTATAAATACTGGGCAGAGGAAGTATATGAGTGCAAAGAGGAGCATAAAAATTAAGCGGTGGGGTCCCCTATTCATTGAATGCAAAGAGCAGCATCTTGGTTCCAACAAAAGGTTCGACTTCACTTCCTCCTCCCTTTGCAGCGTCCATCCCAGCAAGGGAAGAGCAGCCATAAGTGTTGCTTTAATCCATATGCCGACCAGAACAGAAACTACCAAACCAATGGTCATTTTAACCTCATAGCGCATCGGGTGCACAATATAGTAGTACCGTTCCACATTAATGGCTGAGATGGTGAGGATGGTGGCGCTGATGAGGCCAACACTCAAGCACAGGTATGCCTTACACACCGTTTCATTAAAGAATGCTTGTTTGGTCATCATCCCTAGAGGCATTAGAACTAGAGCGGCTAAGAGGTCCACCAGACACAGGTGGAAGACAAAGATGAACTTGTGCAGGCGCGGTACCCTGGCAATGACAGCCATTATAGTCAGGTTGCCTACCACAGCCAGGATGTCCATCAAGACCATGGTGCAGAGGGCCAGCATGTGGAAGAGAGTTCCATCATTGGTTAAAGACACTCCTGAGCCATTGGCCAAGCCACTATTGAGCTGACCTTGACTTGTGAGGTTCCTCGGTGTGTGCAGAGAGGCAGAAGGATCCATGTGAGGATGGGGTCAGGAGTTTGTTCAAAAATTACATTCATGGGCCTATCACCCATCCTCCTTTACCTGAGACAAGCCCAAGTAGAGGGCTTAACAGAGTCTGTATTATTAGTATAATGGCATGATGATGGGGATTAAGCTTGATATTTAGCTTAGAGTTCAAACGATGCCATAAAGTTGTCTTGGTACACCTGGTTACCTCATTTCTAAGCATTGTTTTCGGCCTGCCTCCATGTTGGCAACGACTTCATCACACTCAATGTCCAGGATCTTCTGATGGGATGCGCTCTGCCTGATGAAAGAGAGAAATTATGTTGATATTCATGTTAAATCAAATGACTTTTTTCCCTATATAAACAAGGCTTTTCCTCATTAGCAATGTGCACTTGAAAATCTGGAAAATAATTTCTAGATAGATGATAAGTAAACAAGTGATGTGAAAAGATCTATAGTTTGTCTTCTCATGGGTTAGCATAATTTGCTCTCTCTATGAACAAAGGCAGATATTGGCCACATTTATTTCAAAATGCTAGAAGCCTGGCTTGCAAGTCAAACGCATATGTACAGTAAATGTTGCAGTTTAATATATGGATACTTTACTGTTAGTTTGTAACTTTCAAAACAAATACAAATCTGCTTATTGTAATTAATGATGTTACTAGATATTTAAGGCTAATCCGAACAGACACTGCTTTTAGGCGTGGCAACTGATTTGAGGAACAAGCTGTTCAACATATTAATGACAATGTTGTTAAAGCAGCATTCATCTTCATTGTTTTATCAGAAAACACTACATGGAAAATATTTCCCCCAAAAAATGGGACAGCATTTTTCAGCAAAGTGAAGTAGCATCTGCCCTTACATTGACCACTACTCGAGAAAAATTGAACATAGGCTAACGGCAACAGTGGAATATGGTAAGACTACCATCTTGGCCTGATTTGGGTTTAAAAAGATGGCCAGTAACCGATTACTGTCTGATTTACTGCACAGTGACTTCCAAAGACAACCTCACAATACGCACAATACACTGCTTTTATAAAAGTTGATTTAAGGTACCAGTTACTTTCAACTTTGTGCTCTTACGTGAAAATAAAGCAGACATCACTGAAAGCCAAAATGCACAGCTGTCCTCAACTGTGTTCACTGCCTTTTACTTTAGACCTGAGGTTTGAAGAAATAAGTCAGTCAAGAAAGCTGTCATAAGAAAATTGGCTGATGTTTCTGGAGGCACTTAGGTAAGATATCTTCAAGCTAATATATATACATATATATTGTCCTCATTTATTTACTTTATTTTTTTACAGATGTCATAAATATACACAAATAGTGTATAAAATGAAGTTTGGAGAGCAAGAGCTATTAAGACTTAAAATTTTTATTTTTTTTTTAATTCCCACACTTTTATTCTTTTATACACATTCTGGAGTAAATCTGGCATAATCCATATATCCATTAAAATATTTCTGTAATATTTACATCATCGAGATGTAAAGCATTTGTTGAATAACAGGGAAATGACCAAAATGATTACTGACATATTAACTAAATAAAAAACTAAACCTGGCTGAAAATGAAGTTGGCTGGTCTTAAAGCACATGCAAAAAACAAAAATACTTCTACAAAAGGAAACTTGTGTTTTTCTCAACTTGGAAAACGCAACCAACAACATCAACAACAACAACAAAAACAAAAACACTGCGTCTTCCAGCTGAAAATTATATGAAATGCACAGAACTAAAACCAACACTGTTTTTTGACTTTCCTTTCCTTTTCCCCTGTTCACTGTCCAGAGATCTGCTGTGCTAAATGGTTTACAGATTTATTTATTTATTTTAACATCTGTACTGTTTCGGTCCTCATTGAACACGATGATACAGTATGAGGCCTGTGTTCTTTGCACCACATCAGATATCCCGGTACAGTCTTAAGTTCATGTCACTTATCACTCGAATATTATAGTACAAACACTTGCATTTGCGCATCCAAATTTTACCACCAGGACTATTTTTGGTCTATTTTGAACCTACTGTATATGTAGGTTTCTGTGGAAAGTCGGTGTGTTTACATCCTGGAAAGCTTGTTGCATGGGAAAGTGTTGCAGAAGAATGCTGGAGAGGTTTAAACTACCTTGCCTTCACAGGAGGAGTGATGGAGACCAGGTGAGCTCAGATGAGTGCAGGATATTCGGCCCATGTGGATGGAAAGGGAGGCAGCAGAGCTTGAGGGAGAAGCGACAGGGTTGGGAAGATACCCCAGCCTCCAGGATGTTGCTATGGAGTGCAGGTCCAGGATAGAGCTTCTCCTAGAGCTCCAGGCGGACGTGCGGAGAGAATGAGAGTGTGATAAGGGATGGAAAGATCGAAAGCGAGAGAAAGAAGAAAAGAAGAGAAGCATCTGACAACCTCTTCTCACCTGGTCCTTTCATCTCACAGCTACCCCCTCTTCACCCACCTATCCGCCCGCCCACCCTTATACACACACACACACACGCATACAGTACACACCATTCCGTTGTGTCGATCGCCGATGCTTCCTCCGCTACACTGTGCTCCAGACAGGAAAGCGGTCCAGGTGATCAGGTTGCTGCTTGAGTGGAAAGAGGCGCCGATGAAATCCTCTCTGCTTAGAAATCTGCCTTTAGCGCACACACTCTCACACACACACAACCCTCGCATGCACTCGCGCACACATCCCCTCTATCACACACATCCACGCATAAACATGTGCTCCGGCTTGCGCGCGCGCGCGCACACACACACACGCACACACAGGGTAATTGCAGATCAGTGTGTAGTGGAGAGGGATGCAGGCAGGCAGGCAGGCGCGAGGCAGTCTTCACAGGGTCCTAATGCCCTCCCACATGCCCAGTCACAGACAAGCACAATGGGGTCAACTGTCCTTCCAGACACGCGAAGAAAACACAAAAGTCTGGAAATGCAATGTTTTTAATAGCTCTTGACTATGACAATAGACATAGGGGGCAGTTGGACACTGGTAATGTTGGCTCATTGTTGGGCCCTAAGGCAATTGTCCTGAACCCTGAACCCTGGACCTGGAGGATCCCCTGCCCTGCACATTTTACTGTCCTCCCTGCTCTGTAACATCCACTTAATTAAGAAAAGGCCGTTAATTAGCTGATTAGTTAAATGACGTGTGCTGAGAGCTGAGGAAACACTGAAATATGCATAGCAGAATGTCCTCCAGGATAAGAGTTAAGAACTACCTCCCTAGAGCAAGTCCTTAACTCTCAGTCACTTATATAAATGAATGCCAAAGTAATAAATGTGACAATTAATTAATACATTGTTGCGAGAATCAGCCTATTTATGTAGACTGGAAAATTGGTATGTCATGCCTTGAGCAATTTAACATAGCTATTCCTTTACCTGGCATGTTTTTTAGGAGATGAACCAGAAAATCAGGGAACCTAGAGGTAGACCATGTGGAGAACATGCACAGGGAGAACATGCACATGAATGCCACACAGGTAGGATCTAACCAGACAGTAACGCAATACATAAAATCATGCATGATGCATGTAAAGAGCTAACGTTTGATCCATCGAACATCAGGTGGAGATACTGTAAAGTGTGATCACTATGATTTTAACCATCATTCGGTTCGGCTCGGTCATTGGGGCCAAATGGGCTCATTTAAGTTATTTGGGGGGGTTGTGGTGAGCAGAAAAGGATCTCAAGATGCAAAACATCAAATGTTAAAATGCATGGGCTTTAGCAGAAAATGGTCAGAATGTGTCAGTTAAAATATGAATAATGTGTAAACTAGTAAGGTATCAACAGAAGAGCAATATAAAAAGGCAACAAATTGAGCTATAATTATGCCAATAAAAGGAAAAGCAGTTGTAAAGCTACTAATACCGTAACGCAGAAATCAACATTTTTGTAATGTTGATGTCTGCAAGTGATATTATACAATCACTTCCCAGAATCCAAAATCATTTCAAGGCAATAGTGCATAAAGGATTTTTTTCCCATGTGCCCTGTAAATCAGTAAATTCAAGAAACAAGGAGTTCTGTGTTTTATTTAAAGGTCGACAGAATGGTGAGTAGCTCTGCTGTCTTTTTTGTCTAAATCGTAGTGTGTGACATTGCTCATGTGGCACTGGTTTAGAGTGATGCTGCAAAGAGTGATGTTGCACTTATCACCCACAGGGTGTGAAAAGTGGATCATCTGGCAGCACTACATCTTCACCTCTTCCTCAGTGCTGCTCAGATTTTTTTCAGGGAACTTCATTAGACCTTCTCCTCCTCAGTCATGGGCAGCAAGGACATCATATGATAAAGCTATCTACAGGTTTATCTGCAGATTCATGCACATGCTCTTGGAAGTGTGGAGTGACTTAAGATTAAGAGTGTTTTGAGGAATGCATGGGGGAGAGGATAGAAAGGACAGAAATATAAATGGCTCAAAATTTTTTAACATGAAACCACATCATTCCATCTGTGTGTGTGTGTGTGTATGTATGTATGACAGAGAGAGAGAGAATTAGATTGTGTGTGTGCGCGCGCGTGTTGAAGGTGTTGAATAAAGACAGAAATAGCACACACTTGCTCACCCCAGCAGCGCCAATCATGGCAGAGACAAAATACAATGGTCTCCATGACAACCCGGGAGCCCATAGACTCGGAGCTGCCTCCGAGAAATAACCGTTCATCCGTCTCCCTGCACAACAGCCACTTATACGCAACTATAAATGTGGCAAGACCATCCCAAAATAAGCACGCGCGCGCGTGCACACACACACACACACACACACGCGCGCGCGCGCGCGCGCGCGCACAGTCAAAAAAGAACATGACTCATAATGCAAGATCCCTGTACACCAGAAGCACACAGTTAGGGAATGTTGCTGCAACAACCATTCCTGTGCATTTCTACCCATAATTCGATTTGCTGAAAGGGGGTCTATATGATTTCCACATGATTGCTTGTGAATACTACAGTCATTGTCCTGATAATCGACTGATAACGCAGTATGCCTTGTACTTTCTTATTAGATTTTTTTTATTTCCATTATATCATAAACCACCAGATGGGGGCACTGTCACACCAGGGTGCTAAAGCAGACAATCATCACGTAGATATCACAAACACCATAGTCATGGACTGTGCTCCAGAACCGGTGGGCATCATATCCGATCGGGGAGGATTACTTCTTGAAAGGGTTTCAAAGAATCAGGCCTTAAAGGAAACATCAAGCAGACATATCATAAAACGTAGTTAAAGCTCTCCTTTTCTGCTGTCAGTCGCAGCAGTCTGTGTTGGGAATTTGATCATGAATAATTATAAGCACATCATTTCCTTAGGGCAATTTAAAAGAGAAAAAACAGTAAGGTATGTCCCAAACTTATAAAGGAGTTAACTTCTGGCAGCACATTCATAAGTCGGATTAATTCGTAAGTCCGATAAAGTAAGTCTTATACAACTTTAACACAAATAACGTAACAAGGTTAGCTGACCTCTTTTAAAGGGTACCCGGGAAAACACCAGGGAAAGGAACAAGATACATGATGGTTACTGCGCTTTTGTTTCAAAGATGTTTCAGACTGTGAACTCTGTCTCGTTGAGGATTTTCCGAAATTAGGATTATTCACCATCAGGACAGCTTTACAGGACAGCCATATTCTATCATCGTGTTTCCGGACTGATTCATTACAATTGGTGAGGCTGACTCATTTCTCCTGCTCCCACATGCACACATAAAATATACCGGACTTTCATACATTCACTTACACACTGAAAATATTGTATGAAAAATTATATCTGGAGCACTGCAATGTGTATTTTTTGTTTAATACACATAAGCGATTTGTTCACATCTATGAATGTTTGTAGGTCCGAGGTCCGTTTGTAAGTCGGGGACTTACTGTATTATGAATGAGATAATAAATAATTTATTTTTAGGTAAATGTGAAGAAAATGCTTCTGAAAATGAAGTTACAATATTCCGCTGGATTTCTTAATATAATTTACTTACAATAAAAAAAATCTAAGCTGTATTAAGTTAATTTGAGTGCGTGTAAGCGGGGCGCCGGACGACCAAGTGTCTATGTAGGCACATAAATTTTTGAAAAGCATGTGATTTGAGGCTGAGCTCCAATTGGATTTTTTCAAATCATCCTTACGGCACATCACTGTACGCCCCGAACCCTCCCACTTTTGTTCTTAGCGAATCAATATTGTTTTTAAATATTTGAGCTCATATGATTCGACCATTCTCAACGAGTCTTATTAACGGCCAGCAGATTTTTAGTTAATGTTTTGAATAGTGATTGACGTCGAAACCAGCTAAATATGAGATAAAATTCTGTGCTAAAATACCCCTTCGTAAGGCCATAGGACGAAGAAAGAAAAAAAAGTTAAAGAGCTTCGACCAGATCGACCTGATGTTCCAATTAAGCCGCATTCAAGTGATCGCGGCCGAGCTTACACTCTGCTTTTCCAGCACTTCTTATGGCTATTTATAGGCGATTATTAAAAGTTTAATTTTTATTTTGTTTGCCACTGTTTCCAAATAAGAATAAACTGATTTTAAAATGGCCAATCTGGAACATTTATATGGGTCTTATTAAATGCAGAAAAATTGCTTACATAAACATATGTAAGCAAGTCAAAGTCAAGCCAGTAGGATGCATTTGAATCATGATGAAAAGAAGAGCATCTCTAACAGCACTCAAGTCCATTATGAATATGCCACAATCTGACATGTTAAGAGGAAAGGCCGCAGTGATTCTTCTGCTGATGGTTAGTAGTGTAGCACTACGAAGAGCAGTGGATCAAGTCTTTGACCCACTTTCAAGTTCTGCAGCAGAGTCAACGAAAAGCACCTTAACACACATACAATCTTACACTCACCCCATATATATATATATATATATATATATATATATATATATATATATATATATATATATATATATTCCGGGGATGGAATATATAAAGATGAAATTTGCAACCTTGCACCCTGGGCTCCTGGTATAGGCTTCATATCCACTGCAGCACTAATCAATCACTGAAGTTGTGACTGAAGATTACTGGATGAATAATTAATGTTAAATTTGGTTTTCAATGACAATATCACTCCTAGTTTATTTGCTAATGATTCTTGACACTCTTCTTCATGCTACAGTATGTACAAGCTACTGTACATGTAAACGATAATGACAAGGCTGTAAATAATGCATGCTAGACCCCATCATCTGTTGTTTTTAAGTTATTCATAGTTTGCTTTTCACTGCAAACCAAGCTGAAAAAAAAATCCAACATGCAAGGGTACCACATGTGTGTATTTGCAGTGATGGAAGCCCTGGTTTAATTCAGAGGGCACCAGAAGTAGACACGTGCTTTGGAGGATGTGGCTTAAGGCAGAGATTTTTGTGAGGTAACAGGCCAAGTTTAATTTCTTCCTCAGGCAGCCTGGGAATCCTTCATTTTCATTCTGACAAATATACAGTATGCAATTACATTCAGTCCAACCACCTTGAGGCAGATACTGCTTCTCTGTGCATGTTATAGCATGTGTCTCTGGGTGGTTGACCTGAATTTTTGGAATATGTATGTTGTATTGTACAGTAAGTGTCTTTACAACTTAAACATTCACAGTAGGTGAAATGTCCATACGGAAATGTAGTATTTTAATGGAGTGTAAAAGAGAAGATAGTTTTGCCTGACTCCTTGATTACACGCTTTAATCATACTCAGCATAAGTCTTTCTTAGGTTAGAAGTTGGAATATTATTGTTACTTGAACAATAAAGCCGGCTAGTGCAGCTATCCAACTAGGTTAAAAAAAGAAAAGAAAAAAATTCTATTTTATGGCTTGTTTGTTCATTTTTGTCATGGAGGGATTTATCATAATGCTACTGTAGCTTCTATAAAAATAAACATTTAATACATTTTTCTTACACAGGGCATTTAAGTCTAACCTAAATTTTGATTGTGCAAAATTAAAAACTGTGTTTATTTGTCTATGTAATGCCCTGCTACATTAACATATCATAACAACTTATCCTAACATTTCACTTGTGCTTGGACACAATCAAGGATCATGCGTTCCACTATCTGAGTGATGAACAGCAGCAATTGGCTCCGAGCCACTTCTCCTGGGACCATCATTCACAGAGGTACAGCATTCTTTAAAACATTTACATCATTCAAATATTTTACTGCGTCTCATCTCCCTACTATGCTTGAAGTCTTCTGTAAATGTTTTTTGTTCTTGTTTTTTCTTTTAATTATTATTATTTTATTTTTTTCACATAGGCCTGGAGTAACCTCCTTTCATGCGTCCTCCTACCAACTTTCAAGCCAAGTCTACACCTTTTGATTTACACAGCCTCAGAGGCATGTAGCTGCAGGAGAGTTAAAGCAGGAAGGTGCCACGGGGGACAAGTAACCTACTGAAGGACCAACAAAGGCTGATGACATCTTTAGAGACACATAAAGCCGGACACCAGATCAAAATTCTGCCCATGTAAAATCGCAGAGCTAGCTTAGACAAGATGCTGACTGCCATCTTTAATATACCCCATGGGTGTTTGGCCCCAGGGCCACATGTGATGTGTGATCAGATTCTCTTTTCGAAGGTATGATAAATGATGCTTTTACTTACATGGAGCAGTTTTCCCCCTTGTAACAGTGGTAGCAGATTGCGTTAGCTAAATTATAAGAGCCCTAATTTTTTTAGAATAAAATTTACTCATGGCTACAGACCAAAAGTGCTAAAAATAATATGTAAAAAAAAAAAAAAAAGGCATAATTTAAACTCGGCATCAAACAGCGTATCATAGAAAACAGTAATAAAACATCTTGAAAATGTTATTAAGTATAAATATTTTGATAGCAGGTATTAAAAATGACTTTTTAATGTAAAATCATTATTATTTTAAAAATTTCTAATTGATTCAGCAATTTTAGATTTTAGACAAATTTGCTGCATGTTGTCATATTCATTTAATTTCACCTGTAATATACTTTACATGATGTGGTCTAATGTGTAAATATATACATGATACACTTGAACATACAGACTCCAGAAGACAGAGTGATAATTTTTCTTAATTACATTGTGTTAGCATGTACTGTATGTATTAGCATGTAGTACTGTCCATTGAGTAAACACCAGTTCCACTCCAAAATAAAATATAGGTATATTCTGACTTTTTTTTTTTTTTGCACAACTTAACTAAAAGATTTTTATTTAATTGTTGTATTTGAAAAACAGTGACCTCTTTTGTAACTGTAGCCCACTGAGCATTACAAGGACATGATCCTCCTAGAGGGCGCCAACAGAAGAAAAAAAATGGATGTTTCCATGGACATGAAACACATGCTAACGCACATGCTGAGATAAACCAGGCTCATGCTTTAGCAGGGAGAGAAAGAGCTCTTTTCATAGGTTCAGGGTGAAAATGAAGGTTGCTTCTGTTTAGGTGCTCTTTAAATACTATACATTTGCAGTAATGCAATGTATGTGTTAATAGTCTGTACAGATGAAATAGATGATTTTCCATGATCTAGTAATCCACAGCATATTGTAATCCTGATTAATGCATAGGGAACACTACAGTACTCAAATTGCTTAAGATTTATCCAGTCTGTATCCTCTGTGTTAAATCCAAAATATGAGTAGAAAACTTGTTCCACTCTCTGTGCCCACTAGTGGTTCGGTGAATTAAGTTATTAATTATACAGTGGAACCTCGGATTACGAGCATAATTCATTCCGGAAGTGGGCTGGTATTCCAAAACACTCGTAAAACAAATTTAAAATTCCCATAAGAAATAATGGAAACTCAAATTATTTGTTCTACAGCCCCAAAAAATAAATACATAAAAATAATTAATACAAAATATAAAGTAAAAATCAAACAAATTAACCTGCAATTTACCTTAAAAAAAAGTCAAAATAAATCCCGACAGATAAATGTTTCCGTTTGTGCATGCAGGCGTGTGTGCAGAGAGTGTCCGTCTCTATCTGTGTGTGAAGCTGAGAGAAGTGGGTGGTGGAAGTAAGGCTGTAAAGGCGAGAGTGTGTGTGTAATGTGCGTGCACACAACGCACATTAACGGAGAGATTGTTTTATCGGAAAAAATAGCATGGAACATCGCTAGTCAGACTCGCGCGAGTGCATACTAATGGAATCACTGCTGTAAAGTAAAAAAAACAACAAAAAACAAACACCCCCTCCCCCTTTTGCTCTCCCCCCCACACACACACACTCTCTCTCTGCCTTACACAGAAACTCCGCTTTGTCGCGATTCTTTTCAAAGGTAAAGTGCAGGTTAATTTTTTTTGTTACTTTACAGTGATTCCATTAGTACTGTAAGCACAGATGCACGCTGTACACAAACGCTTACAAACACAAAATAAAATATGTTTCACAGACACACATGGTTACGGTGTTATAGTAAACAGTACATGTGTGCACGGATGTTGGTTATACCAGTAAGAGACGAGCACTAAGACCCAGCAGGGGAGACGATTACCTACAATTCCGCAGCACAAGAGAGAGAAAAACCGTTGGCTCAGTTGTGATCACGTGACGCTCGGCATCAAAACAAGAAGTGTATGCGTGATACATGTTACTCAGTTCTCGTAAACCAAGACAATGCTCGTTCTTCAAGTCAAAATTTATTAAAAATCTTTGCTCGTCTTGCTGAACACTCGTAAACCACATTACTCGTAATCCGAGGTTCCACTGTATTTGGAGGGACTGCGCTAAATAAACTCATAGAAATTTTAAAGAAAATATATCAGCCACTGGAAAATGATTGAATTCTGTAAACTGTAATTTTGGTATTTATAGCGCACATACTTTACCTGTGAAGGACCTGTATTGTAGTATTAATGTATTATACTGTAGATGTACTGTATATTACAAGAGGCCATTTATTTGATGTTTAGGGCATTTGGCTACTGATTAAAGTGTAACCTCGGATTACGAGTAACGCGGTTTACGAGTGTTCCGCAAGACGAGCAAAGATTTTTAATAAATTTAGACTTGAAAAACGAGCATTGTCTTAGTTTACGAGCGCCGAGTATCATGTGTCACGCATGCGCTTCTTGTAATAGTCTCCCTTGCCAGGGTAATACACACACGCGCTGTGTGTGTGTGTGTGTGTGTGTGTGTGTGTGTGTGTGTAATGTGCTTGCACACACACACACATTAATGGAGAGACCATTTTTAAAACCGTTTAAAATTTAGCATACTAATGGAATCATTGACACATCTTAGATGAGATCATCGTGCTAATTACGATCTAGCTAAGTTGGTTCTTCGAGCCACCTGTTGTTGATGATTAGTATAGCTGGATTGAGTTGTCTAGGGTTAGGGTTAGGGTTAGGGCACGTTCTTTCGTTGGCTTAAAAGGCGATATGCACCGACAGTAACACTAATCACAACCCCTTTGATTGGTTGACGAAATGGCAAAAGAGCGAGCAAAATTTTTTTTCAAAATTTATACGCTGAAATGCTCTCTGCCATGGATTGCCCCCTACATAATCACTATCAAATAATATTTTAGAACATAAATTCATAGGTTAATGGTTTACAAATTACATGAGACAATAAAATTAAATAAGCAATATGAAAATAAATATGTTTTACATGAAAAAATATAAATATATATTTTTTCCAAATACAACATGTATACTTTTATATTGTTTATTTTATAATAAAAATTGTTTTGTCCAATTTTTCATTATAAAAAATTTAAATGTTTATTATATATAAATATTTATTTGCATATTCATGACAAACCCCTGAAAAATAAATGTTACAAAATTTACATTATACAAGAATTTTTATTAATGGTCTTGATGGTTGTCTCGTGCCTAGGCTTCATTATAATAGTTATATCATATTTGATAATAAAAAACCTGTGAATTTATGTTATAATATAATATTTGATAGCGATGTGTGGGGGGGCAATCTATAGCAGGGGGGGCAGCAATATATATGCAAGATATTTTTCTTTTCCCACGTGAGTCAGTCTGCGTCAGTCGTGCTCTTCAACCAATCAGATGTGACCTCGCCATTTCAACCAATCATAATCTGCCAGGAAAGTAGCATAAATCCTGTTTACATGAAATAAACTTCTACCGAGCAGGTTCAAGCTGACGGACATTTGCTATGACAGCAAATGCAAGAAGCGCATCGGAAAACAAAATGATCCAAGATCAGGACCAATCCATAACAATCAAATCCAGCTAACTGAGTTAGCGATGTACGAAGAACGGACACCTGGGGGGTGTTCTTCGTACGTCGCTAACTCAGTTAGCTGGATTTGATTGTTGTGGATTTGTCCTGATCTTGGATTGTTTCGTTCTCCGATGCTCATCTCGCACTTGTTGTCATAGCAACATGTCCGTAAGCTTGAACCTGCTCGGTAGCAGGTTTATTTCATGTAAACAGGATTAAGGCTGCGCTCCTGCCGGGTTATGATTGGTTGAAATGGTGAGGTCACATCTGATTGGTTAAAGAGCGCTGACGTGGACTGACTCACGTGGGGAAAGAAAAGTATCTTGCATGCATATATACGTCTTGCCATAATATATATATATATATATATAATTGATATCAAATATTATATTAGAACATAAATTCATAGGTTTTCTATTATTATAATAAACTCTAGGCACGAGACAGCCCTCAAGACCATTAATTCAAATTCTTGTATAATGTTTATTTTGTAACACATTTATTTTTCAGGGGTTCGTTATAAATATGCAAATATAGATATATGATATATGATATATATATATATATATATATATATATATATATATATATATAGAGAGAGAGAGAGAGAGAGAGAGATATATGTATAATAAAAATATTTTTTTTATAATGAAAAATTGGACATAACTAATTTTATTATAAAGTAAACAATATAAAAGTATACATGTTTTTTTTTTTAATATTCATATTTAAATTTTTCCATATACAACATATTTTTTTCATATTTCTTATTTTATTGTCTCATGTAATTTGTAAAACATATGTGCATATTATGTTCTAATATAATATTTGATAGCGATTATGTGTGTGTGGTGGGAGGGGGGGATCCATGGCAGGGAAGCATTTCAGCGCATAACACGTGGGATGGGGGAGCATTTCAGCGCAGGTGTTACAAAAAAAAATTAGCTTGTTCTTTTTGTCATTTCGTCAACCAATCAAAGGGCTTGTGATCAGTGTTTCTACTGTCGATGCATATCGCCTTTTAAACCAACGCACGAACGCGCAATAATCCTAGACAACTCAATCCGGCCATACTAATCATCAACAACAGGTGTGCTCGAAGAACCGACTTAGCCAGGTCTTAATTAGCACGATGATCTCATCTTAGATGTGTCAATTCATCCCGGATGTTTCAAGCGACGTACGAAGAATACCCCCCTGGTTAATTGGTTTGTCTGTTGTTGTTGTTGTTGTTGTTTTTGTACTTTACAGCAGTGATTCCGTTAGTATGCACTCACGCGAATGTGACTAGCGATGTTCCTTGCTAATTTTTAAACGGTTAGAAAAAACTTTCTCCGTCAATGTGTGTGTGTGTGTGTGTGTGTGTGTGTGCATTACTGTGTGCACATACTGTAGCTCCTGCGTGCACAAACGGAAACATTTATCTGTCGGGATTTATTTTTTAAAGGTAAAGTGCAGGTTAATTTGTTTTATTTTTACTTTATATTTTGTGTTAATTATTTTTATGTATTTATTTTTTTGGGCTGCACAACGAATAATTTGAGTTTCCATTATTTCCTATGGGAAAATTTAATTTGGTTTACAAGTGTTTTGGAATACGAGCCCGCTTCCGGAACGAATTATGCTCATAAACCGACGTTCCACTGTACTTCCAACCTGCCCTGACTTTATAAGGGGATTTATAAGGGGTGTTGCAGTCAAAACGGGATATTTGATTGCGCAGAATAAAAGAACTACCTTTCATTCATTCATCTTCTATACCGCTTAATCCTGTGTTCAGGGTCGCGGGGGACCTGGAGCCTATCCCAGGAGACTTCGGGCACTAGGCGGGGTACACCCTGGACAGGGTGCCAATCCATCGCAGGGCACACACACATACACACACTCACACACCCAATCACACACTACGGGCAATTTAGGAACGCCAATTAGCCTAACCTGCATATCTTTAGACTGTGGGAGGAAACCGGAGTACCCGGAGGAAACCCACCAAGCACGGGGAGAACATGCAAACTCCATGCACACAGAGACGGGAATCGAGCCTGGCCGGGGAATCGAACCCAGACCCTGGAGGTGCAAGGCGACAGTGCTAACCACTACACCACCGCGCCGCCAGAACTACCTTTATTTCTCTATATAATGCTCTACTACTCTAATGCACTCATGCCAGCGTTTCACGAGTGCTTGTATCCTATCAAGGTAGAAAGCTTTCTCAGTATGCCAGAGCCATGGTTAGACTGCCAGCTTCACTGGCAAGAGGTTAGGAAAGAGGTTAGAACTGTACAGGGGATGTGGCAATATCCAGCAATGTTCCTGAAATGTTCGAATGGTGTTTATGAATTCAATTTAACATAATTTTATTTGTATAGTGCTTTTAACAATTGGCATGGTCACAAAGCAGCTTTACACAATCAGTAGAATTATTTATGTTTGTATGAAATGTGAATGTGTTTGAATTAAATGGTGAATGATTGTGTGTACAGTTCCCACAGACAAATGTGTCTCTTTTGCAAATTGGCAACAAGTTATCTGTTCATTTGCATCTGTTCATCAAGTTCAATTGAAACTCTTGATTGGGATTAAATGCAGTTCATGGGAATAACTTCACTGGGCTCTGAGACACCTTGGTAAGGATCGTCACTCAAAGATGTATTGACCATCCAAATGTTTCATCACAGGTTCCAGTTTGACTTGGACCCCCCTCATATATATTTTGTGTGAGAGAGACAGAGAACATCAAGGGATGCAGAATTGCACAATTGTTATTATGATGCACTTAAAGATACATGTTTATGGTGGACAAGGCTTTGTTCTGCTTATGATGAATTGTGCAACATAAAGATGTATCTTTAAGTGCATATTATCTTTTATATTATATTGAATCTTTTCCCAGAATTTTGCAGCCCTTTCTGCTTCTGTCTCCTAAAGACGATAAAGCCATTTGAAGTCCAATGTTGCACAGCATCAAGCGAGAAACAATGGTGTTTACATAGCTTTCCACACTCCGTTGTCACTGTAACTAATAACCAGGTGAGAAATGACTCTGGCATGTCCTCCAGCCAGCAGCCAGAATCAAGAACTGAAATAAAATATTAGCACATAATTCAGAAATTATATGCTAATTATTACTTCTCGGTAATAATAAATAGTAATATAGTAAAGGATTTTAAGGCAGTTTTAAAAGCAATGCATACAAAAACAAACAATAAAATTTGCTTATATAAAAGATGTTAATAGCATAGTTTTTTTTTTTTTTTAAGACAAAGAGACACTACATAATTGTATTCTGACCTGAAGAATAAACCTGGAAGAACACGGAGAGCGAAGGTTGCCTGCATGCATGCATCATGAAGATAAACATCCCTTGAAAGCAGGAAAAAAGAAAACAAGGCCAATGGCACCCTTTGAAAGCCACACAGGGGCAAGCAACAATGCATGTTTAAAACTACCATCAAATTTTTATGTTAAATTGTTCAATAGCAAGAACATTAAACAGGAATGTTCTTGCTGCTTCCATATGGAAGGCAATGAATTCACACAGAATAATTCAATTATGTTTTATTTTTCCCCCTATGAACAGATTTTTTGTCTGACCATATGTTTCATCTTTTACTCATTGATAGTTTATTTATAAACCATTACATTTCAGTTATGATAATAGTCCATTTAATAAGCATGTAGGATCCAAGTCTTTCTTCGATTAATTGTTTTCCTTTAAAATAAGTGACATAAAATTAATGTTATGATTTCTTGATATACTTTTCAAATATGCATGCAGAGCCCACTAAATAAGTAATCTAAATAAGGAATGATATTTAGTCATATCATCACATGTTTTGGAGTGAATCTTAAGTAGATGTAGGAACATCTACATGTAATTTACATAATAAAAACTGGCCAGATCAACCACCCATCACAACCCAATATCATATCATAATGATGAATTTAAAGTCAAGTAGGCTTTTATTGTCATTTCAACCAGTTCAGTATACAGTGAAACGAAACACCTAGGACCTAGGTGCTACATACAACATAAATGAACAACATACTTTAACAAAAAACTAGCAAGTTAACTACAAAACCTAATTAGCTGACTAGCTAAGACAAGACAAATGGACAAACTTTTCTAAACTTGAAAAATAAAAAAAATTTGTTTAAAAAGCAAAAAAACAAAAATAAATAAATATGTATAAAATTACTAATACTGTAAAAACAAATTGATGCATGACAAAACTTTTTATACATCAACGATTTTCTGCTATTTAACTGCCATTAGTTAGGATTTTGGTATGCGTCTTTCTCTTAAAACGTGGAAAAGCCTGTTGGTTAAAAATAAAACATACAATCATACTTCTGGGAGAGGGGTGGTGGGAGCATGTTCTCAAACACTCACTACATGGATGATCTCACTTACCCCAGTGTTAAACCAAAAGTTCCGCTCTTGCATAGGAGTGTAAAGTTTGATGATTTGAGATTACATGTGTCCATCACTAATAAGCCATCAGGTACTGTATCTTTTTCATTTATTTGAAGGTTTCTTTGTAAGGAGTATAATGATAACAAAAGTAAAATAAAAGTTATCATTAATTTTATGACATATTAATTTTACCACTACATGAATATGGGAATGAAGTTGCAAAAATGTAGAACTCTCAAAATAAGAATATTATTGCTCACTCTCACTCATCTTCTATACCTCTTCATCCTGCACTCAGTGTCGCGGTTAGCCTGGAGCCTATCACAGGAAACTTAGGGCATGAGGCAGGGTACACCCTGGACAGGGTGGCAGTCCTTCACAGGGTGCACACACACACACACACACACACATTCACACACTATGGGCAATTTGAGAACGCCAATTTGCCTAATCTGCATGTCTTTGGACTGTGGGAGGAAACCGGATAACCTGCAAATATTTAATATAGGCTATAGGGAATTGCACGCAACATACATGGATTTTTTATTTAATTTTGCTTTTAATGATCCGCCCCAACCTGTCCCACCAATAAAGTGACAATTTCTTTACCCGCCCCAACCCGACCTGCGGGTTACCCGCGGGGTTACCAGACGACCCACGCATCACTAGTGTCTAGTGTATTAGACCACTTATATGTGTGTGTGAAAATACAGACAATCCAGGAAATCTATTGGGTAATTTAAAATGTTAACAATTATCACATTATCAACAATTATTACAGATTAGTTCATCATGGAGATGTTGAGTTATGACTCTTATTTTGAAATCTGCAAGCATGGACAGCAGGCCACCATGAGTGAGTGAAGCATGCTGAAGCATGCTCCCCATCTCAAGCTATACATTATTGGGCCTACATGCCCAACATAAGCATCCTCATCGGTGCTCTCACTGGAGCATTTTCTTTAATCCTAGTAAAAAGCTTTCCCAGAAGAGTTGAGGCACAAAATCAATATTAATGCACAAGTGTGTAGATGTGATGTCAATTGAATATGTTGTATGCATTTGTCATAAAGATGAACATCTTGAAAGTATACTATAAATCACATCCAGGAGCTACGATGGTCATGATAAGGTCTAATTTACTTTGCATCCAAGAGAACCAAAGCGCATGTGAAGACAGTAATAGTATAAACACAGGAACATAAATCTGTGTTTACAGATTGGAGAGTGGGTAGTGTTGCCACCTTCCAGCTCTAGGGTTCAAGGTTTGATTTTGTGCTTGGGTTTCAATTGAATTTAGTTTCACATGTTTTCCAAATGTTTGTGTAGGTTTCGTCCAGGTTTTCCGGTCTCTTTCTAAAAATGCATCAGCACTTATTTGAAGCTGAACTATTCTCTTAAAATGTTCAGCTCTGCACCAGCGCAACCCCACTAGGTTATGCATGTTATCTCCCTGTCAGTGACACATATAGATCATGACAATTATAATTTCATAATAAACATATTTGAACATTTTAACAGGAAAACAGACTTTTATTTATTTTGGCAAATTATTGTTCTCTTTTAAAAAAATATTTAGTCTGAAAAAAAAATTATCTTAAATTAAAACTGCTATATAACTGTATTTTAGAGGCTTTGGACATACATCTGGTGGCATGGTGGCTTAGTGGTTAGAACCTTTGACTTGCAACTCCAGGGTGCGGGTTCGATTCCCACCTCTCTGTGCATGGAGTTTGCATGTTCTCCACATGCTTGGTGGGTTTTCTCCCACACTCCAAAGACTTGCAAATTGGCATTCCCAAATTTCCAGTAGCGTGACTGTGTATGTGTGTGTCCTGCGATGGATTGTCACCCTTGCCTGTGTGTACTCCACCTCGTGCACTGGGATATTCTCCAGGCACCACATGACCCTGTATACAGGTTAAAATGGTATAGACAATGAGAGAGCGAGAACAATGATCTTTTGAGCAGGACACATGGCCATCACATTTTCAAGCATTTTAAATGTGTTTAAGTTGTTTATGGAAAATGGTGAAGAAAAGGAAAAGGACATTTACAATCTGTTGCTGGCATTGCAGTCACTTACTCATCTTCTATACTGCTTTATCCTGTATTCAGGGTCATGGGGGCCTGGAGCCTACCCAGGAGGCCCAGGGCACGAGGCAGGGAACACCCTGGACAGGGTGCCAATCCATCGCAGAGCACACAGACATACACTCACTCACACACTCAGTCTACGGGCAATTTGGGAAATCCAATCAACCTAACCTACATGTCTTTGGACTGTGGGAGGAAACCGGAGTACCCTGAGGAAACCCACCAAACACGGGGAGAACATCCAAACTCCATGCACACAGAGACGGGAATCGAACCCGGACCCTGGAGGTGCAAGGCGACAACACCGTGCCGCCTCCATTGCAGTCACTCCAGCAATAATAAATGACAGGTATGTGTCACTTAATGTTAACACATTAAGATGCAATTATTTGTCACTCTTATACCTTACAGCACAGTGAAAAAATTTTTTTTTTACATGTCCCAGTTAGGAAGCTGTGGTCAGAGCGCAGTGTTGGGGCTTGAACCAGCAACTTTCCAATCAGTAACTCAACGCCTTGACCATTTGAGGCACCACTGCCCTGTTCTATGACATAGGACATGTGTGATTTGGATGTTGTTTGGTCACCATGTTATATAATTCACAGAACTATGTGGGATACTGAAGTGTAAGCACAGTGGTGAAGCAGATGACGCAGTTCAGGCACTGTGTGTGTGGAAAACTGTTGCATTTACTTCATCTGGTCTTGTCAGCTGTTACTGTAATGTTCTAAACCTTAGGGGATGACTAATGGACAACTTTATTTATTTATTAATTTTATACATATAACACAGACAATGTGTGTGCCAGACAAGGTACTTCTGAAGTTTATGCAACAAGACCAATCATACTTCCCTAAAATTAGTTAATTTAGGCCATTTTGGAAAGATGTTAATGTGCCCCAAAAATGGCAATTTTTCATCGTTATAATGTCTCGCTTATAACAAGACTAATTAAAAATGTAAATGATTTTTATTTCTTCATGAGCATTGATACTAAAATTGGTGTAAGATTCTAGAAGCATCTGTCCTGTAAAAAGTGTTGCTTAAATTAAAAAGAGATGATTTTTGGCGGCGGCACGGTGGTGTAGTGGTTAGCACTGTCGCCTTGCACCTCCTGGGTCCGGGTTCGATTCCCGGTCAGGCTCGATTCCCGTCTCTGTGGGCATGGAGTTTACATGTTCTCCCCGTGCTTGGTGGGTTTCCTCCGGGTACTCCGGTTTCCTCCCACAGTACAAAGACATGCAGATTAGGCTAATTCGCGTTCCCAAATTGACCATAGTGTGTGCTCTGCGATGGATTGGCACGCTGTCTAGGGTGTACCCTGCCTCGTGCCCTGAGTCTCCTGGGATAGGCTCTAGGTCCCCCGCGACCCTAAATACAGGATAAAGCGGTATAGAAAATGAATGAATGAATGAATGATTTTTGGCAAAAGCATAAAAAGCAAAAAATCTGTAGTGTCCATAGCGACATCAAATTCATATTGCAATATCTTAACAATTTTGCATTTTAGAATAATACACTCTTTCAGATTTATGTCTTTTTTTTATCTAAATTGGCCCAGTTTCAGATGAATGACAATTAAGATCAGTGAAACATTTGAATTCAAAGAAGTTACAGACACTACATAAAAGGTCTGAAATTGTATGTAGCAAATGTGTTTTTTTTTCCTGTTAAAAATATAAATGTGTATGCATAGTTACAAAAAAAAGGCATGGATCGGGCGATAAGAAGCATTAAGTTTTATGAAAAATGGTGTTACTGTATATGATCCTGTATAATAAAAATTTTTAACACCAATACCATGTTTTGGATTTGTAGATTTTTCTTTTCTTCTGTGGACTCAAATTATTTATTGTGTATAATGCACCAAAATGAACCCCATACATTTACATTTATGGTGGTTAAAGGTTAAATACATAAACCTATATATTTGATTTTATAGTTACATTTATGGCACTTTGGTAAACCCCTTAATCCTGTGACTTACAGAAATGATGTGAAGTCTTGATCAATAAATACATCCTGAGACTGGTTCAATTGGTCATGGACTAAGAGTTCTATCCGTCTAAAAATTCTGTCGGAGAGATAATATAGTATGAAAAGCAAGACAAAAAAATTATACAGAGAGTTCATTCCACCACCTAGTGTCGTCCTTGTAGCATGATGGAGGGTGAGTCTAGTTAAGAAGCGTTAGAGGACCGGATCAAAGGGCACATGGCGCAGTTGGGGGAGTGATAAACGCTTTGAGGTAGGTTGGTGCTTTGACATCAATGTTTTAAATGCAGCTACAGGAAGCCAGCAGAGGGTGTACAGTATAGCAATGGGTTGGTGTTGAAGAATTTGTAGATCTGTCACAGAGGTTGAACATCATGCAGAGGCAAAGCTGCAAGAGTGAGTTGGAGTAGTCTAGTAGGAAGTGAATAAATACCTGAAACCCCTTATCAGATAACTTTCATCACATAACATGGAACATTATAACTTCAACTTAATGAAGCAAATAAATTAGTTACCAAATTATGTATATATATATGACATTAAAATACACACATAAGTATTTTAATGTCAGAAAACAATGCTAGATCTTTGATACTGGTTGGTCATTATATGCCTTTACAGTACATATGAGAGAGAGATTTGAATCTAGCATCCTCATCAAAGTCTAAGCCACAATAATAATGAAGGATTGGAGGAAGATGAGTATGTGAAATTTCATCTGTTTCTATTTTGATACTTGCAATGTTGCATGGTGTAAAGAAAGCTGTATTTTATGTTGAAGACACACACACACACACACACACATACACACACACACACACACACAGTACTGGTTAATTCCAAACAAGACACTAATCCCTAACAGCATTATTGTTTTACGCATATAGCATTTGAATATGAACACATCATTATGAACACAGACAAAGATGGAAAAATGTGCAGGAAATGTTTTATATAACTTTTTATCAGATTCATATTTAACATCCTTCTGTTTTGTATTCATGAATAGCAATATGCCATATGCAAACTTATTTTTCCTGTAGTTTGACATAGCTTTATAAATGGAATGTGTTTCTAGCATTAGATTCCATCAAGCAAGTGTGAAACATGAGGCAGTTGGAAAACAATTAATGGCCTTCTTTTGTTCGAAATGTCCAGAGTGGTATCTCAGATTAATGGAGAAAGCCTATAGTGCAGAGGATGCCTGCAAATCCCTTAAAGCTCACTGCAAGGTCTGATAACTGAGAGCATGATTACTGCAGATAACGCCCTTCTTTCCATAATAACAAAAAACTAAGCTGATAGATGTATTGCAACAATAATCAAAATACTACGCCTGCTTTGTTCTGCTCAAGAATACATATTTTTCCAAAATGTGAAACACTTAGAACTGCAGCTTCATAATTATATGTCCTATTCCAGCTGAAACCATCCTCTCAATTAAGTCTGTGTACTCATTACATACAGTAAGCTTAGTTAGAGGGTCAGGAAAAGACTGTGTACGTTGAGACAGTATTCTTCAGTGTCCTTAAAAATCAATTTGCAAAAGAATAATCTGCCCTTGTCTTAAGCTCTGAGAAAATTTTTTTGCGAATTAAAATTTTTAAGGACACTGAGGAATACTATCTACTACTTTCACTGTGTGGTGACTAATAACAAAAACTTTCGACAACAGTATGCTTGAATTTAAATGTGTTTAATTACTAAACACACTCTTATGCTACATTTTTTGCTGTTTGCGTACTGGAATATGCCTGTGGTGTAAAAAATCATCGATGGGGTAACCTCAGCTGACTTCATTTTAGAGCCATGTATTATTGCTGATACTAGATCTGACCAACTGAAGCAACCCCAGAAAACAAACAAGAACACCAATTTCCTATGGTCTTATATTAATACATTAATTACATTAATAACATTACAGTAAACAACTAAGACAACAGCCCCAGATCATATCACCGCCTCCAGAGGCTTGTACAATGGCCACTATGCATGATGGATGTATCGCTTCATACTCTTCCTTCTTACCCTGACACACCCATCACTCTGAATAACTCTGACTCTGGTTAATAATAGACTCATCAGACCACATGACTTTCATGCAACTTCACAAAGTGTTTATTTCATCTCTGGTTACAGTCATTCATGTTTGTTTTTGTTTGTTTATTGTTTTGACTTATATTTCATTCACGAAGTTGATAATGGTTCAGCATTAATAAGGGGTTGGACAGTTCTTAACCTATTCCCAGTAATTCTTCTTTGTTTGATACATTCCATTAATATGACCCTTCTGTAACAAGCAACTTTTTATTTTCCCAGGCAGTGTATTTGTGGTACTAAATGATACAGGGCAAAAAGTGCAATGTACCAAAAAGGTCATACCAAGCATTTATTTTCTCTAAAAGCAAGATGTTTTTTTTTTACTGGAAAAAAATAACTCCCACAAACCATGCTGGGATCCTTTTAAACTGCTACTGTGCATTAGATGTTTGTCCATGAGTGGGAAGTTTGGCACTGTGCATACATTAGATTAAAACCCACATTCTGATTAAATAATGTATTTATACGCAAATCCGAACTGACCCCAGGATCAACATGAACCCATACAGTCATGGAAATGCTAAAATCACTTCCTTAGTTCTTAATTCAGCATGCACTGACAGCCAGTGAAATGGTCTCCTCATTGTCATAGTTGTTTTCTGTAAATTAAACTATATGCATTAATACAAGACCATAGGAACTTGGTGAAAGAATTATTTCTAAGAACACAGAAGGTTTATTTCTGTTCTGTTAAGTTCTGCTCTATACCTTTAAATTCTGAAAGCCTGTAATGTTCATGCCAGGAGAAGACTTAAATATGTGGATAATAATAACTATTTATTTTGGATTATAAACCACAACTTATTGAACAAGAATATTTGATGTTGGGTTCCCTGCAATGGGGACATTGATAATAACTGTTAAATCCTGATATCAATAAGGGGGCAAAATATAGATATACTGTAAAGCTCTGAGGTTTAAATATTAAAATATATTTAAAGGTAATAGTTATGGTTTTATAGTTTAAAGGAAGTTTAAAAGAATGTGAAGAGGCGAAGATCTGTTTTGTGTAAAAGTCCTGCACTCTTTTTACAGAGCACTCAAGCATTAGTAACAACTACAAATGTATTCTTGGTACCTGCAACTATATACAAATATATAAATTAAATAATAATGAAAGAAAGGATTGTAAATCAGAATGATTTTCATTGTAACTATTAAAATATATAATAAAAATGTAATGATCTTTGCAAGTGTTCACTCTGTTATCAGAAGATAGCAGGTTCAAATCCATATGATACCATAAGGGAACAATACTCCATGTATTTTATTGGAGGCATGTATTTTATTTGTTGAGGGAATTACATTACTCTTTTTCCTGCCAATCAATTCAATTCAATTTGGTTAAAAAGAATTAATAAGAAAAGACTTATAGCTTTGTCGATCTGCTCCTAATGATCAAGCCCGAGGAAAAAATCAAAAGGAAATGACCCTGCAATGACATGAAACCTTGGGAGTAACTAAACTCAAAAGGAAACCTGCCCTCTTTTGAGTGATACTAGATCATAGGTCCATACACAAATTACTTTTACAATAGTTATGTGGTCAAAAGAGCAACCGTATAACAAGTATTGTGTGTGAGTTAACATAAAGTCTAATTAATCACAGCAACACTAGGCAATTATGTGCTTGTGGATGTATGTGGATGAGAAGACATAACACTTTCTTCTGAGTGTGTTATGCTGCCCTTTGGCATAACTTGAGCAGTAAATGAAAAATATGAACCTTTGTGTGTCTTGTAGGAAGTATGTACTGTACTAGCCTTCAACCTCAATAATTACTAGCTTTAGTGCAATAGTGTAGAGCATAGAGTGGGTAGAAACTGGCAGTTGATCAAAGTGGGGGAAAATGGGAAGAACAATTAATAAATAACATTAATTATTAATATCAACAGCAAAAATTTAAAATACCGATGTAACGGTAACAATTAAAACATAGACCCGCAGTGCATGACTTCTGAAATTTAAAGTATTACAATATGTTTTGGCACAATCACTCATACTGTAGTTTACCTTAACCTTAAGGCCTCCCGCACCGATCGGTGCATAGTGCAACAAGTGTTCTCCATTTTGTTCGATCGGCAGCCACAGCTTCGGCTTCGTCCCATGTGAGGTCGACATCTCTCAGCTCTCAGATCATTCGTAAAGGTTCGCCGTCAGTTAGTCCTTGGCCGCCCTTGTTTGTGCTTACCCCGGGTTGGCCGCCAGTGCATCGCCATTTTGGGTAGCCGGTGGTTAGGTAAACGTAGGACATGGGCGGCGAAGCGAAATCTGCGTTCATTTACAGTTGACGAGAGGGGACGAGTGTTGGCTCCACGATAGACCTCTTCATTCGTAATATGGTCCAGATAACTGATCCTCAGTATGCGTCGCAGGCACCGCTGATGGAAAACGTCTAGCTTCCGGGCAACAGCCGCCGTCATCTTCCACGTCTCACTGGTGTACGTCGCCGTGGGCATTACGATGGAGTCAAGGAGACGGAGTTTGACTTGAATAGAAAGCGTCGGGGAGTTCCAGATGGGGCGGAGACGTTGAAACGCTGCAGACGCTTTGTTGAAGCGACATGTGATGTTGCGTGCCGTGTCCCCGTCTGAGCTGATTACACTACCGAGATATGTGAATTCCATCACTTCTTCCACGCGATGACCATTGACGACGACTGGGACCTGCACATGTGCGTAGCTGACTCGCAAAACCTTGAACTTCTGATCGCTTATTCTAAGCCCGGCGTTGGCCGACCAATTACAACGATGTCGTCAGAGAAATCGAGATCGGCCAGAAGCTGTCCATCGGCCCAGGTAACACCCAGCATCGCTTGGTCGATTTAATGACGGCACACAAAATCGATAACCAGGAGAAAGAACACTGGCGATAGAACACAACCCTGCTGTACCCCTGTTTCTATGTCGAAGAAGTCCGTCGTCCCCTCTTCTGTCCGCACGCAGCACTGGGAGTCGTAGTAGAGGTTGCATGTAATGTATTGATTGATGTATTGATGTAACAGTCCGGTATTCCGTACGTTCGGGCAATCTTCCACAAGGTACTGTATCGCTGTGGATCGAGTCAAAGGCCTTGACAAAGTCCACAAAATTTAGCGAAAGACGTTGCTGGTATTTTAGTGTCTGTTCAATCACCTGCTGGAGGACAAAGATTTGCTCTTCGAAAGCCTGCCTGCTGCTCGCGGAGGCGCTCGTCCACTGCTTGTCGCAGGCGACTTAAAAGGATGATGGAAAGTACCTTGCCAGGCACTGACAGCAGGGTGATACCCCGCCAGTTGTCGCATTTGGAAAGATCGCCTTTCTTTGGTAGGGTGACAACAACGCCTCGTTTCCAGTCTTCAGGTACCGTTGCCACCGACCAGCATGTGTTAGAAAGGTTTGTCAGAGCATTGACAACAGTGTGTTCGCCGTTCTTGAGGAGTTCGGCTGGAATCCCATCAATGCCGGCCGCTTTACCACTCTTGAGGGTACGGATCGTCAGTTCCATTTCTGCTGTAGCAATGGGGTTGAGGCTGACAGATACAGTAGATCAGACACAGGGGTGAGAATGCCAGGGTCAAAGACTGTGGTCGGCGCCGGTTGGTTGAGGACTTGCTGAAAGTGCTCCCCTCAACGTTGGTCCTGCACTTCTTGCGTAAGAAGTGGCTTGCCATCTCGGTCTTTAATCGGCACCCCTCGTCTCGTAACGGAGCCGGCAAGCTCTCGAACTGCGAGTTGTTTCGGTTTGCTGCTTCCTGCGCCTCGACGCCCTTGCAGTCTATCCACTCTCGTTTATCTCATCTTCGTTTGACTCGATGGTCCAGGTCGCTATACCTCGCCTCTGTTGCTTGGCGAGTCGCATCATCACGCGCCTGGTCCCAGTCTTGTTTTGCGCGGCGTCATTCGTCGATCAGTGTCCATGATCGGCCCTGGATCCAGCGCTCCTTGAAGGTGCCACAACGGCGACCAATCGTTGCCTCCACAGAGGACTCGAGGTCATCAGATGGGGTAAGAAGGTCGAAACGATTCTGGACTGCAATGTTGTATTGTTGAGCTACGGCCGGGTCCTGAAGGCGGGTGACATCAAATGGTTTTAGCCGTGGGGCAATCACTCATAGTGACTAATGCATGCTGCAAGCCACCATTACAGTGCCACAAGAAAGACCAAGAGCAATAGTTTCCCTTAATATTGTATGAGATTCTTATGTATTTCACCAGTTGGACCTACCGCAAAGTCATTATTTACACTAATCAATTTCTCTTTTAGACACTTCTTCTCTCACTCAGTCACATTTTTTTTTTCATTCTCTCACTGAAATAATCAATCACTGTCAGCAGTGGGTCTGAAGAAGTGAGGCATGCAGTATTATATTAACCTATTTTGCAGAGTCATTAACTCAGAGGCAGAAAGCTGTTAGCCTGAATATAATTACATGGAAATCATCTGAAATTTCTGAGAATTTTGAGCACAGGCTAGAGACCGTCTGTCTTGGCCTGCTTTTGGTAATTAAGCAGATGAGTGAAGGGTGATTGATGTACCCCAGATCATCACTGAATCACTCAATCCAGACAATGACCTAGCCATCTATCGCCCATAATTTAAAGAAACATAATTGACCACATTTTGCGAAAAGGATAGGAAGGACATCCTCTATATCTGCAAGCCAATCACAGATTTCATTTATTTGTTCTTGTTGTTAATTATTAGTAACCGGTATATATCATTAATCCGACTTTTAACAAAATCTCAAAAGCAACACAAAAAGTGTAGAAAACCTAAACATTGGAAAAGTACAAAAGTTTTTTTCTTCAGAACTTCCATGAGAAATGATTTACTCACTCTCTATACCGCTTATCCTGTACAGGAGCCGATCCCAAGGGACTCAAGCACTATAGCAGGGTACACCCTGAATGGGGTGCCAATCCATCCAACCCACCAAGCACGTGGAGAACATGCTCGACCCAGGAAATGCGGGACCACAGGGCTAACCACTACGCCACCTTGCTGCCAGCATAAGAATTATTTAACATGTATTTGTTTATAAAATGTTTATAAAGTGAAAATGAGGCAACTATACAGTGTTTGCAATGGACTTGGCCCGTATGGCCTTGATATATGGAGGACTAAACATGACATAATTATAAATAAATAAATGTGTGAATAAATAAGTAAATATAGAAATAAATAAATACATAAATACAATATACCCTGGAAAATTGCTAAATGTATTCCTACTTTTGTTTATTAACATATTTCAAGATTTATTTATTTCTGAATTTCCACATTTCTTCATTAATTTTTTTTTTGTATTGTCACATTTCTTTATTTATCTATTTTAGATTTTCCACATTTTTACATATATTTATTTCTGCATTTCCACATTTCAACAGTTATTTCTTTGTCGCTGTATGCTGATAAGGTAGGAGGTCCCAGCCTTAGTTGAAACCATGATTGGACCGCAGGGCACCTCAGACAGAAGCAATCAGCGTGAAGCTTTTTAGTTATCTGAAACTAATTATGCAGATGGCTTCCAACGAGAGACCGTTAGCACACGTTCTGCGGGATCCTTAACCAAACTGTGTTTGACGGTCTTCAAGAACTTCATATCCTCACGCAGAAGTGAGGGAACGTTGGGCGTTTATTTATTTATAATTATGTCATGTTTAGTCCTCCATATTGATACACTTCTGGCAGTCTGTTTCCTGGACTTTCTGTTTTATTTATTCTGTTTTATTACTAGTTTGATGTCATTAAAATCTAAAATATCGGAGAAATGCTGCATGTTGCAATGATGGTCCCAGCAGAGAGACAAAAACATTTTTTAAAGAATTCTTAGTGAGGTGGACCCAGACCGCAGATCCAGGTGGAAATGAATTGATCAATACATATTTTATATTGGCTTGATCAATATTTACTGTAATATAAGGGTCTGTGGTTGACCTTGCTCTATCTGCTATGTAATTTTAATGAGTTTTTATATTTTTAGTAAAGTTATAATGTCAAGTAGAGTTAATCTGCCAACCTGCTGTTTGTCTGTTCCACTCTTTTTGGCTTATTTAATGTTAAATTCACTAATCACATTTATTCATTTAGATTAATATTAAAATTACAACAATGCTGGGAATCCTTAATGCGAAGATATATAGCTGAGATTACAGCTGGACCATTAGCATGGCTAAATAGCAACATCCAGTCACAAAACACATGCGAACACTCCATAGGTGTCGATTAGCACTTCCTGTCTTTGACCACTAGATGAAATATTAATTATGGAGGTTAATGAGTCAGGACTTTGTGGAGTTTAAAATTTAGCTGAAAGCACTTATGGATCAACCCTGTCAGCTACTTGTATTGTAAATTACAACAAAAAAAAAAAGTGAATTACAGTCAAATTTGGATCCAGCTAAATATTTCAGACGATGGAACAGAGTACTTCAATAATGCTGTAGCAAAACAGATGACTTTGGGGGGGGGGGGGAATCTCCCATATTTCAGCAAATAATATTTCCCAACGTGATCCCAACTCAGCTTCTGCAGCACATCCTGGGTCATGGTCGGCTGCAGCCAATCATATGCATTCATGTACATTATTTAAATAAAGTCAGCTCGTCAGACAAGAGACTAGCTACCGGCAAAAAAAGAAAAAACATTAGGGCAGAAAGGCTAATGTCACTGCATGACAAAAATGTGTGTTTGTGTGGTGGGGGTGTAGCAGGGTTGAAGAGGTCACTGGGTCTTGATGATGGATTGCCATGGTGCAGGGCATTAGTGATGCGGTCTTTAGTCCCTATACACCACGCTAATAAATCACTATTCACTCGTAGTCATAAATCCTCTTTATTTCAATAATAGAAATGATTGCTCTTTGTTTCCTAAATGAAAATACTAAGCTTTCACAATATGCTCTCATATTATTGAAACCTTTTTCCACAGCTACTGAATTCTAAATTTATACAACAGTAATACTTTTAATGCTTCATGATGTAAAGAATTTCACCATACACACTTACCAACCTGTTTAATAGAAACACTTACTGTATACACCAGCTACAACAGATAATTATGAAGCAGAGATACAGATACAGGATCATGAGCTCCGGTTAAATGTTCAAATCAAATATTAATGGAGGAAATGGTATTTTGATGCTCAACAGTCTGCTCAAGAGGTTTTACAGAATCAAGAAAAAAAAAGCACCCAGTGAGTGTGAGTTAACCAGGTGTAAATACCTTGATGGGAGAAGTGTAGTGCTAAATGTGTACCAGAGTGTACCTATGGTGTGCATGTGCATGGTCAAGCTGTGGCTCATATCCACTTGTCAGAGCGTGAATGTTATAACCATACAGTAGATAATTATAGATAATATCTGGATCTTCTCCACTAACTTCACATGCTCTGTTTTCTGGAGTATTATCATTGTCATCAGTGCTAGTTAGCTGGCTAGCATAGGATCCAACCTGTTATCTTGTCTGAACTGGTCATGGGTAGTTAGCAACCCAGCTATATTCACTATACTGCTGATAGGTGGTTTCTGGCATGTTACTCAATGTACAGTCATGTTCAAAAGTTATTACCCCCTCTTTTAATTCTATGTCTTTTGTCGAAAAGCATAATAAAAAAACATCTGATCACAATGGGTAATCCCACTGATCACACAGTTTTGGCCAAATACAAGGTAAAGTTTTTGGCATTATTTCTGTAACAAAAATTAAGCCAAAAAAAAATAAAACATGTGGGCAATATGATTCAATAGCTTGCAGAGCCACCTTTAGCAGCTTTAGAAGTAATAATTTAATGTATGACTTTATCAGTCTCTCAAGTCATTATACTGTAGAGGAATTTTGTCCAATTCTCCTTTATAACATCGCTTCAGTTCATTTACGTTTTTTGGTAGTCGCTTGTGTATGCAAAGCACTCGTAGGATCCCACCGCAACATTTCAATTAGGTGGAAGGGGTTGAGTCACCACAGGATTTCAACTGGGTTAAGGTCTGGCCTTTGACTAAGCCATTCCAAAACCTTAATTCTTTTCTTTTTCAGCCATTTTGATGTAGAATTACTAGTGTGCTACAGATGACTATATTTTTACCTGTATTATTACAATTTTAACCATGCTTTAGCTCTCAGACAGTTGCCATTTGCCTCTAGAATACTCTGATATATAGAGAAGTCTGCCAAAAAAACCCCTGAATCATCACCCCTCGATCATCGTGCTTGATAGTGGATATGAAGCATTTCTGCTGAAATGCTATTAGTTTATTGCCAAAAATGGCACTGACATTAAGGCCAAAAACCTCCACTTTGGTCTCATCTGTCCATAGGACATTGTTCCACAAATCTTGTGGTTTCATGCATTTTTGCGAACCTCAGTCTTGCTTCCATGTTCTTTTTAGACAAAGAGGCTTAACCTGGCAACCCTGCCAAACAAACGTATTGTTCTGTCTTCTTCTAATTTTCAGTAAGCCCTGTGAGTTCTGAGATGTAGCTTTTCAGGGTTTTTTCTTTGTTGTAGGGTTGCATGATTAACAACTGTCTTAAATGCTTTCTTTCATTCATTCATTCATCTTCTATACCGCTTAATCCTGTGTTTATCTGGAGCCTATCCCAGGAGACTTCGGGCACTAGGCGGGGTACACCCTGGACAGGGTGCCAATCCATCGCAGGGCACACACACATACACACACTCACACACCCAATCACACACTACGGGCAATTTAGGAACGCCAATTAGCCTAACCTGCATATCTTTGGACTGTGGGAGGAAACCGGAGTACCCGGAGGAAACCCACCAAGCACGGGGAGAACATGCAAACTCCATGCACACAGAGACGGGAATCGAGCCTGGCCGGGGAATCGAACCCAGACCCTGGAGGTGCAAGGCGACAGTGCTAACCACTACACCACCGCGCCGCCTTGGTTGCAACATACCTTTCCAAATAGAATTTGGAATAAAATTTTCAATAAAATTTTAAATACTGTGGAAACTGTATGGGGTACTTAGTATTGCTTGCATGTTTTTAGCATTTGGCTTCATTTTTGTTAAATAAATAAGTGAATATTGTGAAAAATAAATGTTTGTTCATCTTGTACTGTAAGTTGTATTAAGAGTAAGACCCATTGTGATAAGATGATTTTATTCGCAAGCAAACACATACAATTAAAATAGGGGGTACTAACTTTTCAACCTAACTTAAGCTGAAATTGTGAACCAATGAAAGCACCTTACATTTAGGCCATTTCATTTGGGACTTTGTTGGATATCTTGAATGACATACACTTTGCTGTATGATTGGATTTTCAGGGGCGACACTGTGGCCTCGCACGTCTAGGGTTTAGGGTTTGTTTGCTGCAGTAGACCTGTGTGAATGAAGTTTGAATGTTCTCCCCATGCTTTGTGGGTTTCCTCTGGGTACTCCAGTTTCCTCCCACAGTCCAAAGAAATGCAGAGTAGGTTCAATGTCATTCCTTGAGTATATATAGGATAAGCAGTATAGAAAATGAAACAATGAATGGATCTTCAAGTGTATACAAAATGTTTAGGAATTTCAACCGATATCGTTCCTTCTCACTTGGTGGATGCGGATTATTGTAACTTTACTTTACAATCATACTGAGCAGAAAAGCACAAAACATCAAAGCTTGAGTCAAATGGGCTACAAAAGAAGAACCCACTCCTGTCGGTCAAGAACACAAATATTTTTTCCATTCTTTATTTGTACAGTTCCTCATACATTTCTCATCTGCTGTTAGATGTCTATTCAAAATTACAATAAAATCTTATCACTAACATATTCGAGTCATTTCCAGTTTACATAAATACTAAATGTTACAAGCTGGGAGAGAGCAATCAAGAGACCCATGGAAGTCTCCTCACATTTCATGACATCAGTATGCTCCAAGACTTGATGTAATGATCATAATGGAGTAGTGTAATCAGGCACCATGGTTACTTAGCATAAGTACTTCAAACTCACTACTTAGTGTCAAGATCATCCTCTGTAAAGGGATGGACAGGAAGGTCATTAGATAATTATCAAGAAAAAAATCTAATTTTGCATGTTATTTAGGCTGGAATACTGTAGGTCTTCTCTGTAGTCTTTTCCCCAAAATGTGGGGGAAGAATCATTACTAGGGTACATTCAAAGTGACTTTTACCTGTAACCACAGGTGATAATTAGAGCATGTGTCCTGCTTTGTTCCATTTGACACAATTCCAGCTATTAATGCAGGATGTGGGTGAATACCCAGCCGGTAGCGCAGACACAGTCACTCGTTTCCTATCTGCACTCACTAATGGACTGAGATGGATCTGTTCAGCTGGAAAGAACATTGGTGGAAAAAAATGTAGTAAGGAATTAGCAGATGGAGGAGAGAGGCACTGTGCTTACATTTGTAGTAGCAGAGCATTGTGGCTATAAGACTAGTTGTTTATGACAGAATGTACATAATACCCAGCTGACAGGATGGATTCAGAGATTAGTGGCAATGATGAAAATTAATGAGAGACTGACATTTCATGCCTTTACAAAGCTTAGTACAAAGACATGCAGTGCCTGGCATGGAAAGGTCACAAAGAAAGGACATAGGACAATATGTTCTAAGCCCAATTATATATGTATACTGTATGTAAATAATATGTTGTTGTGCACCCAATAACCATGCTCCCAAAATGTAACCCTGTCTCAAGGTTTGGACATGGCTTTGTTTGCTATGCATTTGTTTATTTAGGAATTAGTGAGAATGGCTGTTGAGCTGCTTGGCTGCACTATTGGCGAATCAGCACGTGGTTTCTATCCAGTTAGTGAAATTTGTGTTGGATCAACATCACGTCTGTAGATGAGTTGGTGATTGGCCCACATTGTGGGCATTTAAAAAGTCTTAGTTAGACAAAAAATATAGCTTTCCTACAGTATGTCTAAAAAAATTCCATTCATTCATGCTTGATACTTTTTAAGGATTGTCTTATGCCTACATTGTCAAAACTGGACATTTCACACTTGCGTATACAATCTGGGATTTGTAATGAAATTTCTGGTGAATGAAGACATACTGTAAATGAGATTTAATCACAGTATGGTAATGAGCCTCTTTATTATTTAGCCGTAATAAAACATTGAGCAAACGTTTTTTGCCCCACATTTGTGAATGACAATCTCAGCTGAAGTGGCTCAGAGCCGTTCCCATCGTTCCTGTAAACTTTCAGTGAGTGAAAAGCTTGATAATTAAAAATTGATTAATAACTTGTCTCCAACTTGCAGGAGGGAAGCATCTGTCTGTGCTAACAGTACACACAATCATTCACGAACACCACTTGCACATTACAGGAAGTCAGTACAAATCATGACAAAAATAAACATGATTATTAATATCTGAAAATATCTTTCTAATTCAAAATTTGGGTCGGAGCCACATCACTGAGTCCTTCAGTCTATTATGGTCAAATTACATGTAACATACATGGAAAATTCTTCAATAAGTGTACTTTGCTACTATTTTTATATATTCATTTAAGTGTATGCATGTATATATACATAGGCACCAGACTGCAGCTGAACTTGACAATGAGTGCGCTGGCTCAGGCTCAGTGAAAGGTTTCTGTATGCTGGCGTAAACAAGGAACAGGTGTCTTTTTAGCATTAGCTCCATCTAATTTTAAAACGCTATTTTATTAATTCGCTAACGTTGTTTATTTGCCAGGTTACATTTACAAAATTATTTAAGCCGACTTTTTAAAAAAGGTGTTTGCATGTTCTCCATGGGTATGTTGGGTTTCCTTCAGGCGCTCTGTTTTCCTCCCACAGTTCAAAGAAATGTAGGTTAGGCTAACTGGAATTTCTAAATTCCCTTTAATGTGTCAGTGACTATGAGTGTGAAAATAAAATTGGAGGGTTGCATCTGGCGTAAAACATTTGCAATGTTGTTTGCTGATCAGATGAACCTAGACCAACAACAACATTCAAGATCCAAATGAAATTTTACAGAGTAAAAACAAGTACTCAGTTTCAATTACACCAGAGTGAAGCAAAAATGCCTGATTAAGGATAGGGAGGAAATACAATAACTCAATATTTAAAGCGAATTTAACCTGTCGGAATAAATCAGTTTTCAAATAAATTGCTGCCAAATACCACTGAGCAAGGTTACTTGCATAAAACTGGATCTGAAACACTCAACTCCTGCACCACTCTGCTTGTGTTACAGATAATCCCAGGCCGTATTTACCCCCACACCCCCATCCCCATCCTAACGCTCACCACCCACTCTCCCAATACACACACATACTGTATGCAGTGTGCATTTATTACAGCAGTTGGCGAGGACTCTGGTCAAATGGGAATACTGAGAACTGACACCAAAAGCAAAACATGTATTGTAATTTGATTCCAGGAATCAATTGAACTCTTTTATAAATAATCACAATTTGTTTTTTGCTTTTAAGAGCCATTTGGGCCTATTATTCCCATTGTTTTCATGACAGGTGCAGTGAGATATATAGGCTCATATAACAGCAACACAACCAGCCCAGCACATACAGCATATGAAAAAAGCAAACACAGATACACCCATGAACTATGATATAAAATGTATATAATATTCATATTTATTTAATGTTGTATTAAATACTCCTTTACATTATTTTAGTGCCAAGTGTTTATTTGTTACTACATAAATCATGTTACCATCATTGTGCTGCTCATGTTAAAGTAAAAAAAATTATATATTTCCGCAAATGGACACTTAATTGGATAAGTTTCCCCAATTTCAGTTATTTTAAATGATCTTTCACGATAATGACCACTTTGCAATGAATCTTAGCTGAATAGAAAACCCTAGATCATGTCCTCATGTACTCGGTTAAATTACAGATTGCTGTAATCTCTTTGTTACAGCTGTCTTATCCTTTCCTAAGATGCAATTCAATCTGGATGGTAAATATATCAATTTCAGCTTAATGTCACAAGTAAGCTTATGTGTATTTATAATAGATTTTGAATAATGAACCATAAGAATAAAAGAGAAGGGCACTATAAATAAGGATAGGAAGATAAAGGTTTTGTTTTTGCTGGTGTGTACGCAGGAAACAAGAACAGAATTTCACAAGGTCTTAAACCAAAGGACCATCCTTTCTTCACATGATCTTAAGCAATGGCACCCCATCATCCATCACAGACAAACCTCTGCAGAACCACGGCATATGGAAGATCAACAACAGTTACCAGGCACCAATATCCCAATCACATAATAAGTAGGAGTCTAACAGATGATGAATTATCTAAAATGCAAATTTAGATGCATTTACATGACCGAGTTAATGAAACATGAGATGTGTAGTAACAGACCACAGTGAGTCATCTCAAGTCCCCTGAAGGCTCATGGGAAATAAAATGCTAAAACAGATGTGTTCATTAGCAGCTGTGATGTACTCATTAATATCGATAGTTTATTTTGTGACTATTATGAAGGATTGAATAAGGAACTCTGAGTAAGCATAGGCCTTATCAGGTTTAATGTCAGTATGAGAATTTAAACAGGTTCTTGTTGGTTAATTTTCAGTTCTTCCTTTCAGCATTAGGCATAAAACATTACTGGAGTGCTCCTTCATGAGCAGTCTCTGTGAGAGGCTTCTAGTTTATACAGTATATGATCTTAAAGAGCAGTTTAAATCCCTTCTAACTTCTCAGACGTAAATGGTATTGTTAAGTTATTGATATTTTCTACACTTGGTGCCAATACTACAGATGATAACCATATGAAACATTTACAAGGATAGAAGCATTGGACAAAGCACACGGCCGAATTTAGCCTAATATAATGCTGTCTCCCAGGGTGTAATTACAACCCCCCATGAGAGAGAGTGTGAGAAAGCTGTGGGAGCTACTCTCTGTTCCCCAGCTGGGCCTGTCTAATGTGATGGGAAGAAAACTCCCTCTCTCTAATCCAGTCCAAAAGCTGGGGCTAGTTAACTGTTTTCATGGTTTCCTTAAATTTCAAGACACTTCTGTATTATCCTATTCCAGGAAAGTAACCAAAGCAAAGCTAATGTAGCCAGCAAGCCCTATTTATTATGTTACTGTGCCACTGTAATTGGGCAAAGGGTGTATGTTAATATTTCTAAATTATGGTTGACATTTTAGCTTACTGTATTCTATGCTATTTTGGTGAAACTTGAGCATCCAAATTCCTTATCTAGTATTAGTATAGAGACAGGGTGGCACTCAGGTGTCACACACACAGATATGGAAGAATTCAATAGACCCTTACAATTTTATAATCAAGTGTATGGACCAAAATATATTACATTTTTGAACATATAGAATTTGGCTGTTAATACATTATATAGTATGGCAAATGAATTTAGAAATCCTGTAGCCACAAAAATCTGATTCTCTGTTTGAATACAATGACTTGGCAAAGGGTGTATTTATTTGTAACTCACAATGTTTCTGGTACAGGCTCTGGATCCACTACAACCCTGAACAGTTCCCACTTTCATTATTTTTGCTGCAAATCACTATGAATTCGCAAGTCGTGATAAGCCGTGGGTAGTCGTATGGTAAGATCATGACTTACTGGAATGTGTCATCATGACCCGTAACAATATGCAGCTTGCTGGAATGAGCTAAGTTTTTTAATATAGCTTTTTATGACCCATAGGTCCGCTTAATGTTTCCAGAAGCCTATCCATGGTCAATTGTGATCTAGCTGTAGCGACATCGTGTCACATAAAGGCAAGGCGCTGTGATGGTATCACTGGTAAGTATAAACTTCAATATTTTCTGTAATTCTTCTTGATAATGACATTAAAAAATGTCGGAAAGCAGGAACTGGATACTGAAAATGAGTGAGTGTTATCTTGATTCATGATTTTTCAAGGCAAAATAAAGTAACTACCTCGGGGTTAAAAACATAGCTAATGAAAAATATGATCAAATGTAATTTCCTTAGCAAAGTATTATCGATTTGTTAACTATTTCCAAAAGCAATATGGTTTCCACAGAAAAGACGGTGACTGCATAGGCAAATGCAAATATATTTATTTATATTTTTAGTATATTTCCACTAAGGTAAATTTATTTTCAACTTTGAATTGCATAAGAAGTGATGGCGAATGGAGGGGGCGCATACCGATACACACATGGCATAATTCTGGGTAAGTTTGTTAAATCTAATCATGCATTACGGCTGCACAGTGGTGTAGTGGTTAGCACTGCTGCCTTGCACCTCCAGGGTCCGGGTTCGATTCCCGGCCAGGCTTGATTCCTGTTTCTGTGTGCATGGAGTTTGCATGTTCTCCCGTGCTTGTTGGGTTTCCTCTGGGTGCTCCGGGTTCCTCCCACAGTCCAAAGATATGCAGGTTAGGCTAATTTGTGTTCTCAAATTGCCTGTAGTGTGTGAGTATGTGTGTGCCCTGCGATGGATTGGGTGTGCCCTAAGCCTTCTGGGATAGGCTGAGGGGATGAGGCCCCCCATGACCCTGAATACCAGATAAAGTGGTATAGAAGATGAGTGAGTAATTGTGCATTCAGAATGTACATCACAGGGTCTGATCTAATTTAGGAGCAGTTGTAAGAACTGCAGGAATTAATTTTGTTCATTTATTTGGCGGCACGGTGGCGTAAGTGGTTACTGTAAGCACTGTCGCCTTGCACCTTGAGGTTCTGGGTACGACTCCAACCTCTGGTTTGGAGTGTGCGGTTTGCAAGTTCTCACTGTGCTTGGTGGGTTTCCTCCTGGTACTCAGGTTTCCGTTCACATTCCAACGACGTGCAGATTAGGCTACGTACTGTAACTGTCCATGCTATCTATCTACCTATAATGTTTTGTTCTTCACATGCAAAGACATTAGAAACTGTGTAATTTATTTTGTTGACCTATTTGCTAAGAGTATGCTACTCCTAAATTCTTTAATAAATATATGTATAATAATGGATCAGAACATGCTCCACTTACTGTTATAGTACATTTACCATTTTAGCTAGCATGTAGCATTTTTCGATAGTGCGACACTATTAATACATTCTATAGCATCTCTTGGTGTCCAGGGGCCTCCACGGTCCCTAGTTGGACTACAATGATTCTTAAATGTACTATATTTATTTATTTAATAATTTTTAAACCGATAAGGGTTCCCGTAAAAAAAAAAAATGCCGAATTCTACACGGTTTGGTTCAATTCAAAGATTACATGTATATTAAACTAAAGGCACCTGTGAAGAAAAGAACGTGACGGATCTGTTGCTCTATGAATTGAAAGTGCGTATCTGTAGAATTTGCCGGATTGAATAACACCAGGGGAAGCGTCAGGACTGAACCGGCTGTGTGAATGAAAACCCGCCGGAGTGTTTTTATGCGCGTGAGAAAGGCAGAGTGAAAGCGCGCGACTGCTCATGCGCTCCGGAGAGTGAGTGCGCGTGAAGAGATGCTGCTCATCAGATAGTCCGTGTGGCGTCTGATCAGGGGTCGGACAGAAGCTCATTTCTTCTCCTGACACACACACACACACACACTGCATCTGCATCAGCAAGCCTCATGGATCTTCGGCCGCTTTGGCTAGACTGATATCTAAAATGGATGCATTCACATCTGCAGCAGTACGTCTCGCTGATTATAAGAAGCGCGCCCTTTCTTTACGTAATGTCGTAACTATTTGCGCATTTCACCTTAGCCGAGTTCAACTGCATTGAAAAAAAAATATATAGTCTATTAATTTCGTGTTCGAAACGTTTCGTCTCCCGGAAGGTCACCTCGTTTGTTGTATCCGTCTATCTCCATCTGGCTTTTGTTTCTGAATGGGAAAAGCATGGCACGTTACTGTGATGGGCAATGGATAAACAAACGCCAGTTCTGGGCAATATTTACTCACAAACCTTGATGTGTCGTTACCCGAAGCGAAATATTCTAAGGTAATGTAGGATTGCATGCGCAAATCGTTTTTATGTTTGTTTGTTTTGTTTTCATTTTTGTTTTAGAGAATTGCATTACATGGGCACGTTGAAAGATGGGACAGTGCAAATGGGAAATGGTGCAATGCAACGCTGCTGTCTAGGAGCACTACAGGCCATAACATCTCACCTTTCCATTCCAAAGTGTTTTTATTGATCGTTGTTTGCAGGATGTTTCACCGAGGATATGAATGTCCATTTAATGCTAATATACTTAAGATTGCTCTCCTTTATGTGCCTCTGGCTTGTTTGCATGCATGCAAGTGTAAAAGCATACACTGTTTTTTAGAAGTGACATCAATGTCTAAATGCACACTGTAAACAAATTCCTTAGACTTCAGCCTTGTATGATCTTATTTGTTTGTTCCCCTGTTTGCAGCCTATACTCAACAACTCAGTCAGCTCTTTCAGTTAACATCTTCATTGTGGGGGAAGAAGTCGAAAACATCTTATTGCAAAAGTAGATTTGACTCTTAAGAGAGTGGAAGATATGCCATCCTCCATGGAACTGTTCATTAAGTGGGCTGTCTGCACTTCCCTGGTTCTTATCCATATGCCAGGAACTGATGGCTCGATAGTGAATTATCACAAAACATGCATATGTGCCAGTAACATTGTGAGCTGCTCCAAAATGAACTTAACTACCGTTCCATCAGACCTGCCCAAGTACACAGCAGTGCTCGATCTGAGCTATAATGACATCACCAGACTACGTGCAGAATGGACTCAATACAAACTCCCCAAACTCCACAACCTTTTACTGAGCCATAATGGCTTGCACTTTATCTCTACTGAAGCTTTTGTTTATGTTAAGCACTTGCGCTATTTAGACCTGTCGTCTAACAGCATCCGCCAACTGGATGAGTACATCTTTGAACAGCTAGAGTATCTAGAGGTGCTGCTGCTTTACAACAACCACATCTCCCAGATTGACCGCACTGCCTTCACAGGCCTCAGCAATCTACAGAAGCTCTACCTGAGCCAGAATCAGATTTCCCGCTTCCCTCTGGAGCTGGTTAAGGACAAGACACAACTGAAAAAGCTGAGCCTATTGGATTTGTCTTCCAATAGGATCAAAGTCCTCCCCATTCAAGACCTAAAGGACCTGCCAGCCTGGCTTAAGAATGGATTATATTTCCACAATAATACGCTCACCTGTGACTGTGAGCTGTACAGCTTGATGGCACACTGGTATCTGCGACGACTGAACTCAGCTGTGGATTTCAAAGATGACTACACCTGCATACTTCCAGGGCCCGATAAGAAAATTTTGCGTGTTTTTGAGCTAAACATGTATATGAACTGCAGCACATATAATGAATCAGTGGAAGAAGCCTTTTTGGAGCAGTCTCTAATCCTTAAATGTGATACACGGCATCGGGACATGTCCAAGACCTGGATGTTACCTGGCAATGTAGCAGTAAAAAACCAGACTGATTTTGTTCTTTCCGACGGCAACCTGGAGATCAGTTCAGTAAAACTCGAGGATTCCGGTCAGTACACCTGCTTTGCTATAAGTGAGTACCTCAACGAAACCCTATATGTGTGGGTGAAGGTGCATAACTTCACTCTCAATGGAAACGGGGAGACCCTCAATACAGCATACACAACTCTGGTGGGATGTTTGGCCAGTGTGGTCCTGGTGCTTATCTACCTGTACTTGACCCCTTGCCGGTGCTTCTGCTGTCCAGGGCAAGGGAAGTCCAAGAACAATGAGGATAGTATTCATTCATCCATGCTCAGCGCCACTCCAACACACGAGGATCTGGCAACCAAAGCAGACCCCAACAGGCATGTTGCCTTCATAGATCCAAAGGACCTGCAGGGCCAGAATGGGAAAGTGAATCGCAATGGAGAAGAGGAGCTGGAGGATGAGGCTAAGCATGGGAAAGGAAAGAGAAAGAAATCAGTAACAGACTCTATTAGCTCAGTCTTCTCTGACACACCCATTGTGGTCTGAATGGATCCTGTCCAGACTTGAAACTGGGCAGCGTTCTGTGATGGATGCAAATTGTATGATACGAAGTTGTTGAGACATCTTTGGAAAAAGAGCAACAGAAATGCAGTTTGCACCCTTCAGCATGTGGCTAATTAAAGGCACAGTGTTTTATAGCTTTCCTCTGTGAATTTGACAAGGACAAGTTAGAGAAGCCTTTCCAGCATTTTAATCTGTAGCACTTAAGTATATACTGTGAAAAGGTCTTGCCATATACAGTTAGTGGACTTTTAGGTACTGAGAAGTGTGGAAGGTGATAGGGAGCAAGGCTAAATTAATTTCTCCATGAATAGGCACTGTCAAGCCTTATTATTCAGAAATATATCCAATATATAAACCATATATTATGATTCTTAGACTGCTGAGAGTAGAAAGATTATAGCTGTGTGTCCTATAGCCATTAGTATTTACAATATTTATTCCTCCCTTCCCCAAATGCTAACTTGCCAGCATCACCACTTTATATATAGACTTCAGTCATGAGTCATTGCTAGAGGAGTGGCATGCCATTAACCACCATTACGGTGAATGCTGAACACTTTCAAGTGCATTTGAAAGGGCGTAGCAGATTTCAATGTACTTGTAGAAATTCAGCCTCGCACCTTCTAAGCTTATCAAAATGTCAGAATGTAGAGGTCAATACGTCAGAACGTAGGTTCAATATGTCAAAGCGTAGAGGTCAATACGTCAAGATGTCAAAATGTAGAGGTCAAAATGTCAAAACTTGGGTCAGTTTTAATAGCAAAGTCATAGAAGGGAATAGTCAGATGTTACATAGGCATTACCATTACATTTATATTGGTTGTTGCTGTTAATAAGTTCATTAAACCAAAGTTAAACTTCACTGCATTGCAATTCTATAGATATTTGCAATAATGCCACAAGACTACAGCTGTTGTTGGATTTAACATAAAACATGCTGGATTTTAGGAGAAATTGCTAAAATATATATTAAGTAGATGTCACCTGTTGCTTTTGGTTATTGAAACTTTGGGTAGTTGTAGCACCTGACATGCAAGCTACTGCGAGCCCCATGGATGAGTGAAAAATGATGCCAGATGCACAATAGCCTTTCTTGTAAGCCCCAGCTTAAGAGTAATTTAAATCAGCAGGTTGTGTGCACAGCAAATGTATACCTTAAACAATGACTCGTAATCACGTTATGACTGCCATTCTCTGTCCAAAAATATGACCTATTATTTGCACAATGCCATTTGCATGAGGCTGTCTGTCATGACAACGAGAGAGACAGAGAGAGAGAGAGAGAGAGAGAGAGAGAGAGAGAGATTTCCTGAATGCTAATAACGTCTTAAAATAGAATAAGGCATTTCTCTGGTTTTCTGTAGTACACAAAGACAGTCCATATCTAACATCTCTGATTCTCAAACCTTCTCAAGTTAAATTTTGTTTTTTTGTGCTATTTTTGCTAACATTGCTGAGTGACCCATTGTCAAAATGTTTTCTAAATCTTTAAATGATTGGGCCCATCTTTTTTACAAAACGAGCCCAAAACGATGCTTGTAATCTTAAACAGAAAAAAAGGAGAGAGTCATAGATTTATGTATTTATTTTTTGCAAAAGAGCCTGATTTGACTTATTATGCATGTCACTACCCAGAGTCACAGTCGGCATTAACGAACATGATAAACACAGCAGGAGAGTTCCTCAGATATAGCACACAAAATGCACATTTCAGAATGTTGGATCAACTGTATTCTTACATAACATGCATTCTATGTAGCATTCACCTGGCATACTCTGTAACTCTATCCCAGCACCATAATAGTTTCAATGTTCTGGCTTCATATTTGCCTAGAGTGAAATAAGACAGTGGTTTGACAGCCCTATCATTCTTGTTTCCAAGTCAAAGACAGGCTAATTCCAAACGCATTGATTCTCAATGGTAACAACATACGGAGGACACTAGCAATGGAAGTGTTTTAGCGCATCCCAGTTACAATCTGTGTAATAAGGGACTGAAACCTCTAAGATTCTGATTTTACGCAAGAGGGGAGAGCCCATCTGGTTTGCACAGCATCATCTCAGGAAAAAAAGCATTGGAAAATGAGAGCAGCTATGATGGACAGCAGCAGGCAGTGGGCAGTTCAGGCCTATTAAGCGCCTCCTCAGCTGAAGCCAAAATCCTGTGACGTCCTCGCCATCGTGATCTCTATGGGAAGAGGCCAGTGTCTCAGTTGCTTTCAAACATGCTTCTACTTGGCAAGAGACACAACACCCAAAACACGTTCTAATGGCGTTTCAGCCACTGTCATTTGTTTTCATTCAGTATAAGTCCTTGGATATTGTTAGATGGCAGCCGTGTTTTATTAATCTGTTCATCATTTAGCATTTTATGGGTGGTACATCTGTGCTTTTCTGTGTGTTGATTCCATGTTTGTTTACAGTGTTTTTTAACCAGCAAGCGATTTTGTCTGATTTTCTTTTTTTTTTTTTTTTTTTCAGAAGTGCCCGAGTCACTCCTCTAGTTTAATGATGCTGGCTCTAATATGGACATGTATTAGACGTATCAATTTAATACAGCTGGCTTTGATGCGGATGGTTCTGAAGAACCTGTTTAGGTCGATCATGTGGGTTAAAGCTGAAAATAACCTGTGAGAAAGTAGATCACAGGGAGCATATTGGACCTCCTTCTTCTTTATATAGTGCTCTTTATGCTGTTGTCTGGATTCCATTTGTGACAAAAGATGTTGAGCATTTCATAACATTAACTGTTGTAATTTCTGTTTCTGTTATATGAAATCTTAAAGCTATGTTTACAATCTGTCTCAGTCGGTCTGTACAGTAAATGAAGAAGTAGTAAATAGACCAGAAACTTCAGTAAGCCATCACAGACTGTACCTATGGAGGCAACAAAGCACTGTATCACTAAGCAGTAGGTTATATGCTCTATTTCAGGAATACACTGTTATATGTAGAAACGTTTGTGACAACAAATCCAGAGAACTGCCTTGACATTACATTATGCGCCTCCGATACCTTTCATTAGGATAATGTATAATGTAAGCTAAAAACTAAATTGTGTACCAGTATACCTATTTCTTATCTAGCCACTTTGAATCCTGTCTGTGGGTATGTTCTGTTGATTTTGTCCAATTTCTAAGTGCCATATCCTGTATGTAACATGTATGTACTATTTCACAAAAATGTCAAGTATTTTATCTTGTTTCATTTTGAATCTCTGGCTTCTAGAGACTATTAATATAAAGTGGCTGTGTCTGTCTGTTGTCTACAGTTGCATATACAAAGTCTTTTAGTATATCACATGTACACTGACCACATCACTACCATTTCAACAAAAGTGCGTGTCTTTAGTTCTTGTAAAAGGAAAATAACAAACAGACACATAAACCCAGCGACCGGAAATCACATTATTGCACACTGAATGCTTGGAAGGTAGTAATAGCCTTACAGTGGAAACATGGTCTGTGTCTTAGTAAGCAAAATATGAGTGCAATATCCATTATATTTTGCCAAGTGATGGTCCTGTATATTAGAGGTAGAGAGGTTCTGACTGTGACTGACGGTTGGATAATGCTTAAGCCAGAGATTTTATTATAGAAAATTACTACAATGGTAAAAATTATTTGCAAAACTAATAAAAAAGGTCACAGCTTCATTTTGGAGTCAGCTTTGCTTTTTTTTTCCTTTTGTTTCAAGCCAGCAAATTTACTTATTATTCTAATTATATCATTTCTTATAAGACAAAATTTCCTACATATCTGGAGTACAGCAATACCAACACACGCTCTATCATTCAAATAATAACTCTTTTATTGGAGATACAGGTTTCCTAGAATAAGCATAAGGAATCTTACTGTCTGAAGTTCTCTTTGTGACTGAGTAGGTTTCCTTGGGGCACTCTGCATTACTCCCACTCCTCAAATAATATCTGCAGAGGAATTGCCTGGTGTTTTTACCCTGAAACAGGATACAACTGAGCCGTTTGAGATTTCAGGCTCTATATCCACAATGCTGGGATATGAACACATGACGCTCCAGTCATTAGCAGATCGGTAACTCAATGTTTTCATTGCTGTATCACTGCTAATTGGTTCCTTTGAACTGCACACAAAACAAACAGGTCATCTACTGTAGGAATCAAAAATCAATGCATCCAAATTTGTGTCGTTTACAACACTAGTAATTAACACAGGTATAGAATTTTATCATCCAACTATAAATATATCGTTACATTACTTAAACATTGTCTATTCTGTAAACAACAACAGTTATTGCCATAATGCTTTCAGAAGTATGTGGACCACTGCAAGACCTGTGGTAGTGTGGAAGACACACAGTGGTGCCATCTCCTGGTCATATAGCATCTCTACATGTATAACAGAATGAGAAAGAAGAATTGTTTGTGTGTGTGTACAGTGCAGGGTTTATTTTGTATATCTAAATGCTATTTTACAAAGTAGGTTAGGACGTGAAAGATTTGCATGCAAAATCCACTGCAACACCACAAACACTAACATGTAATCTCCTAAATCACACTGGGAAGATTTGTTCATTCTGTGCTAAAAGTGTTGTGGCATGTGTTAAGTTTTATGGCAGACCACCCCAGTATAAAATAAGAAAAGTACCTCAATGCCAACACACACATGGTCAGCTTGTTAAGGGATTTTACAATCAACTAGGGATTATGCAAAATTAAATTAAGATGAACTGTGAGCTCCATTAGAGACAAACACATGCAAGATGTAGGCTAAGTGTGCCAAATAAGTTTTTCCAGAGGAACTTCTCTTCAGGAACACCTAAACACCTGCCAACTCTCTAAGAGGCACATTGGCTCATGACAGCCTTTCTAAAAGTGGGAAAGAGCCACAAGTGGTATAACTGTTGATGGAAAATTTCTTCGTCCATTTAGGAAAGAAGTACAATGTGACAGTGGAGGGAAAAAGTTTCAGTGGCCACGGCTTACTAAGGTTTGGGAACAAAATAGTATAATGCGAGGCCACAAGACACTATGTTGTGGCCACAACTTAATAACACATGGAGATGAAATAATTGAATTTGTGGCCACAAGACACTATGCTGTACTGTAGCTACAACTTAATAATCTCAAAACATTTAGCCTCTCATAAACTGTAGGTAAATTAAATTGATTTCATTTATAACTGTTAGTATACATAGGTAGATGGCTACCTTTTTCACTCACTGACACACAGCATAACTCTAAATCCACTATCATCCTGTCACATCAGGGACATGAATGATCTCATAGCCACATGTTCTTAACGTTAGGAAGTTGTGGCCACAGCATACTGTAGAATCTTGTTCCCTCGCCTTAGTAAGTCGTGGCCACAACATACTATCTCGTTCCTACACCTTAGTTAGTATTGCTTACAACATAGTATCTCATTCCCATGCCTTAGGAAGTCATGTTCCCATGCCAACATAGTTTCTCGTTCCCACGCCTTGTCACCAAAGGGGCTCCGTACAGAAGAGCAGATCAGGGATTAAACGTTCAGTAGTGGAACATGAGGTCTTCTGTGCAGTTAGCTGTAATGAAGAAAATGCTTACTGTATGTTGTCCTAGGGGCCAGATCCTAGGGGCCACAATTGTTTGGAATTATCTGAGAAATAACACAACATAGCTCACTCACTCATCATCTATACCGCTTTATTCTGTATTCAGGGTCGCGGGGGCCTAGAGCCTATCCCAGGAGACTTAGGGCATGAGGCGGGGTACACCCTGGACAGGGTGCCAATCCATCGCAGGACACACACATACACAGACTCATTCAACCACTACTGTATGTGCAATTTGGGATCACCAATTAGCCTAATCTGCAGGTCTTTTGACTATGGGAGGAATCCCACCAAGCACGGGGAGAACATGCAAACTCCATGCACACAGAGACGGGAATCAAGCCTAGCTGGGAATCGAACCCGGACTGTTGCAAGGCAACAGTGCGAACCACTACACCACTGAATTTTTGGGTTAATCAAGTACCTAACGTACTACCTACCTACCGGACTACTGCATTACTGCAAATGCCAAATTATCAGTAATAATCTTTAAGCATAATAAATATAGCATTAAACTACAAATTACCACTGAAATTTCTTTATATTAAATGTAGTTAATTATGTAGATTCTATTAAAGAAATTTGGACAAGTGTTTTACTGTGACAGACTGGAAAGTGCATAAGGATACAATCTAAAAATCGGTCGTTTATTTAACCACAGCAGTAACCTCATTTCCCCTCTCATCTGTTCCAAGCACTCAGCATTCAACATCACTGGTATACCAACCACCGACATGATATTCTGTCATCATCTATATTTTCTTCTCATTTGTTTCTCACAAGTAAATTAGATTTTCTTTTATGCTTGAATGATTCATAGATCATTGTGTGGCTTAACAAACAAAAACATAGTTCTGAAACTGGTCAGGTACAGGGACTGAACTGAAAATGACAGCCAAAATGTCTGGGAAGCAGATAAATACTCCTCGAGAGTATGTTAAATATACATGAAAGTCTGGCTCTTAGGAAACAAAATATGAAAAAATGAGTGTCTTTCCCGTCAACAGTTCACCACACTCACCACACCATAAAATATTCTGGTCTGTGCAGCTTTTACAAATTGATGTTGTGTCAATTTTACTCAAATAAATAAAATTTGTAATGTGCTTAATTATATTTCATCAATTTAACAAAAAAAAAAAAAAAAAAAAAATATATACAGTGGTGTGAAAAACTATTTGCCCCCTTCCTGATTTCTTATTCTTTTGCATGTTTGTCACACTTAAATGTTTCTGCTCATCAAAAACTGTTAACTATTAGTCAAAGATAACATAATTGAACACAAAATGCAGTTTTTAAATGAAGGTTTACGTTATTAAGGGAGAAAAAAAACTCCAAATCTACATGGCCCTGTGTGAAAAAGTGATTGCCCCCCTTGTTAAAAAATAACTTAACTGTGGTTTATCACACCTGAGTTCAATTTCTGTAGTCACCCCCAGGCCTGATTACTGCCACACCTGTTTCAATCAAGAAATCACTTAAATAGGAGCTACCTGACACAGAGAAGTAGACCAAAAGCACCTCAAAAGCTAGACATCATGCCAAGATCCAAAGAAATTCAGGAACAAATGAGAACAAAAGTAATTGAGATCTATCAGTCTGGTAAAGGTTATAAAGCCTTTTCTAAAGCTTTGGGACTCCAGCGAACCACAGTGAGAGCCATTATCCACAAATGGCAAAAACATGGAACAGTGGTGAACCTTCCCAGGAGTGGCCGGCCGACCAAAATTACCCCAAGAGCGCAGAGACAACTCATCCGAGAGGCCACAAAAGACCCCAGGACAACATCTAAAGAACTGCAGGCCTCACTTGCCTCAATTAAGGTCAGTGTTCACGACTCCACCATAAGAAAGAGACTGGGCAAAAACAGCCTGCATGGCAGATTTCCAAGGCGCAAACCACTTTTAAGCAAAAAGAACATTAAAGCTCGTCTCAATTTTGCTTAAAAAACATCTCAATGATTGCCAAGACTTTTGGGAAAATACCTTGTGGACCGACGAGACAAAAGTTGAACTTTTTGGAAGGTGCGTGTCCCGTTACATCTGGCATAAAAGTAACACAGCATTTCAGAAAAAGAACATCATACCAACAGTAAAATATGGTGGTGGTAGTGTGATGGTCTGGGGTTGTTTTGCTGCTTCAGGACCTGGAAGGCTTGCTGTGATAGATGGAACCATGAATTCTACTGTCTACCAAAAAATCCTGAAGGAGAATGTCCGGCCATCTGTTCGTCAACTCAAGCTGAAGCGATCTTGGGTGCTGTAGCAGGACAATGACCCAAAACACACCAGCAAATCCACCTCTGAATGGCTGAAGAAAAACAAAATGAAGACTTTGGAGTGGCCTAGTCAAAGTCCTGACCTGAATCCTATTGAGATGTTGTGGCATGACCTTAAAAAGACGGTTCATGCTAGAAAACACTCAAATAAAGCTGAATTACAACAATTCTGCAAAGATGAGTGGGCCAAAATTCCTCCAGAGCGCTGTAAAAGACTCGTTGCAAGTTATCCCAAACGCTTGATTGCAGTTATTGCTGCTAAGGGTGGCCCAACCAGTTATTAGGTTCAGGGGGCAATTACTTTTTCACACAGGGCCATGTAGGTTTGGACTTTTTTTCTCCCTAAATAATAAAACCCCTCATTTAAAAACTGCATTTTGTGTTTACTTGTGTTATCTTTGACTAATAGTTAAATGTGTTTGATGAGCAGAAACATTTTGTTTGACAAACATGCAAAAGAATAAGAAATCAGCAGGGGGGCAAATAGTTTTTCACACCACTGTATATATATATATATATATATATATATATATATTATGATTATACACCATTATGTATTTTTATTTAACTAGAGTTGAAACTTTGTCCTTAGTTTAAATATTTTGATCCATAACGTTTTTTTCTTTTTCTTTCAGTCTAATCTGCTCACTCGACTTGGTCCAGGTTTTATGCAGGATGCATGTTTGATGCAAGCCTGCTATCCCCATCTAGGCTTGGGAACGGCACTAAGGATGCCAGAATCCAGTTGGGTTTCTGGGAATCAAACATGGGGCACTTTAGCATGGCAAATGAGAAGCCTCACATTGAGCCTCTAATATCCATAGCTCTCACCTGCTACCGGTTTTCACAAACAAACCAAATTAACCACTTTTTTTTTAAGTGGGTCATCAATGCATTCACAGAACAAAATTTTCAAATGCTATATGAATACAGTAAATTTCAATTTGTTATGATGTATTTGGATATCATGTGCAAAGAAAAGGTTAATATTACTGGGTAATGGATGGACAATGAGCATAATCGAACAATGAGCAAAAATGCATTTATTGTGGACAAGTGTTCCTTCTCTTTTATGTTATCTAAACCTAAAAAAAAAAGGAACTATTCGGAATACAACAAAAAAGGTGATAAAAGACAGACGCAAACAGGAAACCATTCAGTAGTCAGCACTCATTTTAAATAGCAGAGTATCATCCATGCTTGAGATTATGGATAAAGAAATTTAGTTGTTACTGTAGAATCATTAGAAAGTATTTATAAAAACTGATTTTTCTGTTGAACAACCATTTTGAGTGTCACATTTAGGACTAGAAAACAAACAAGAAATGCAATAAAGTAACAAATGTTTTATTTCATGAGAGGTCTGTAGTAAAATCTAAAATTAAAAAATGACAGCAAAATTCATATTTTTATTTATTTTGTATGCACTGTTTCTGTAACAAATGTCTCCAGATGTAAAAATCTAGCAGCATGTAAGGTAATTTATTGGTTCGTGGTTTTTCTGAATATGTAAAATTGTATGCTATAAGAGTTTTTGAGCTAAAGCCCAAACATAAATTTTTTTGTAAAACACAAAGTTGTGTGAAAAGAATTAAAATATAGAACCAAACAGTTCTGTCTATAAAAAAAAGTATGCATTTTTATCTATGACCTTGGTCACTTAAATCATTTGTTCAATTTGGAGTATGTGTAAAATGTGACTTTCTTTCAGAAGCACATAAAGATCAGATCACATTAATGAATCGTATACATGATTATACATATACACGTTTCCTCACAGCTTGATAACTTCAAACTGTCTGAGTAATTTAGAGCAGTTATATAGTAGTGGGCTAGAGTTAACTGAGTGTATGAACTGCACAGAGACCACTGTTTCCTGTGCAATGTGCAATGTAACACAGGAAGTATACTCTCTGAACCTCAACTGCTGTCTGAACTGTAACGTATAACTGTTGCCTTCTCTTCTATAACTTCTAGGCTGCCTTGTTGCTTATTGCTGAGTTGCTGAAGGGTTGGCTTGTGTATGGAAGTGTGTCTCCTTAAAGATGAACCAGCAGTTTCCTGCCCATAAGATGACGTTAAGAAACCCAGAAACCTAGAAAAGAAGCACAAAACTTCTTAATGTGAAGAAGAAGCTTTTTCAGCTGAATCACAATTAAGCATAATTAATAGCACCATGTTTTCTGTATTTGCTAAATAGATCAAATGTATAAAAAAATTTGTATTCAAAAGTAATTTCTGGTAAAAGTACAAAGTAGTAAACCATGAATATGTGTAGCTATCACACCTGGCTTGTAGAAAGTCTTTACTATGCCATATCAAGCCGAAAACTGAGCCACGCACATAAACCACCATACCTAACCATTGCTTTATATTAATGTAACATCATCATTGTTCATGGAGACTCCTGTCTAACCTCATCTGTCATCCTGTCCATCAGCATAGCAAACAAGAAGGGGCTCAGAGTCGATCCTTGATGCAGATCCACCTCAACCTTGAACTCCTCTGTCACACCGACAGCACATCTTACCACTGTTTTACATGTTCTGCACTACTCTAACATACTTCTCTGCCACTCCAGACTAGCTCATACAATACCACAACTCCTCTCATGGCTCCCTGTCATACACTTTCTCTAAATCTACAAAGACACAATGCAACTCCCTATTGCCTTTCCACACTTCATCCTCTTTAATGCCCTCCTCACCTCACTCTTGCTGATTTTTGCTACTTCCTGCTCCACAACAGTCACCTCTTGTACTCTTCGTTCTCTTTTATTTTCTTCATTCATCAACTCTTCAAAGTACTCCTTCCATCTTCCCATCACTCTCCTGGCTTCTGTGAGTATATTTCTGTCCAAATCTTTAATCAGTCTAACGTGCTGAACATCCTTCCCTTCTCTATCTCTTTGCCTCGCCAACCTGCACAGACTCATCTCTCTCTCCTTACTTTCCAACCTAGCATACAAGTCCTCATATGCTCTTTGTTTGGCCTTTGCCACCTCTACCTTCACCTTACGCTGCATCTCCCTGTACTCCTGTCTACTCTCTTCAGCCCTCAGTGTTCAAATTCTTCTTAGCTAGCCTCTTTCTCTGTATACACTCCTGCACTTCCTCGTTCCACCACCAAGTCTCCTTGTCTCCCACTTTTCCCTTTCCTGATGATACACCAAGTACCACCTACCTGTCTCCCTGATCAACTTAGCTGTAGTTGTCCAGTCAACTGGAAGCTCCTGACAACCCAGAGCCTGTCTCAACCTGAAGACTACACAACATTCTTCCTTTTTCAGCTTCCACCACTTTGTTCTATGCTCTGCCTATGTCCTCTACACCTTCCTCACCACCAGAGTCATTTTACACATCACCATCCTGTGTTGTCTGGCTACACTCTCCCCTACCAACACTTTGTAGTCACTGATCTCCTTCAGATTACAACGTCGACAAAAGATGTAGTCAACCTCAGTGCTCCTGCCTCCACTCTTATATGTCACACTATGTTCCTGCCTCTTCTGGAAGAAAGTATTTACTACTGCCATTTCCATCCTCTTTGCAAAGTTCACCACCATCTGTCCTTCTACGTTCCTGTCCTGAAGACCAAAACTACCCAGCACATTCTCATCACGTCCTTTAAAATCTGCACCAATCAGCACTCTCTCACCACTGGGGATGCTCTGCATCACTTCATCTAACTCACTCCAGAATTTCTCCTTCTTTTCTAACTCACATCATACCTGTGGGGCATAACCACTAACAACATTGCACATCACACTATCAAGTTCTAGCTTCAGACTCATCAACCTATTTGATACTCTTTTCACCTACAGAACATTCCTTACAAACTCCTCTTTCAGGATAACTCCTACTCCATTTCTTTTCCTGTCCACACCATGGTAAAACAATTTGAACCCTGTTCCTAAGCTTCTAGCCTTTCTAGAAGCTTGATTGGATTGGAATCTTCCTTTCCACCTGGTCTCCTGGTATCAGTTTATCCACCTTCCTTCTCTGCATCAATTATATTATATTATATTATATTATATTATATTATATTATATTATATTATATTATATTATATTATATTATATTATATTATATTATATTATATATTCTAATAATAAATAAATAACAACTGTAGTACCTTGATGAAATACCACAGTAATTATTAATATTTTATCAACTCACATGATGGCAGTAAGTAAACCTTTTAAATAATAAAATTATTGTGTAATATGCTAAACCGTAGTACATACCATAACATACAGTACCATGGTATTACCATGGAACCCCATTGTACTTTGGTGTAGCCAACTGGGTGTGGTAGTTACCAACTGAAACCCTAAAAGTTTGCTCATTTTCTAAAGCTGAATAAGTGGAACCTTTTATCTTTTTTTAGGACTGTCCACCACCTCCATGGCTATCATTAGATCTCCTCACCTTTTCACTTCATAGCACCAGTAAGAATTTATAACCATGTTGACCCTTGTTCTTCTTCTTCTTCTTTGTCTTTCGGCTGTTCCCTTTCAGGGGTCGCCACAGCGAATCATCTGCCTCCATCTAACCCTATCCTCTGCATCCTCTTCTCTCACACCAACTAACTTCATGTCCTCTCTCACTGCAACCATAAATCTCCTCTTTGGTCTTCCTCTAGACCTCCTGCCTGGCAGTTCCAACCTCAGCATCCTTCTACCTTGTTAATTACACTAATTGTCGATAGCCAGCTCAACACTAGTTCTGCCAGTCTCGGAAGGATATGTTTTGGTTAAATAACTGGTTGAATACAAATCTTAATCGGTTCATAACAAAACATGTTTGTAGAACTGTTGTATAAAAGCAATATCACCCTTGTGGTCATGCTGTTGTACTGAATATCAGCACGGCTATGGTGCCTTCAGTAGCGAAGTCCCTCTCATGTGGTAGTTTCTAAGCAATCATATAGTACTGTATTTCATTTACACGATATATATATACACTAACTTAAACAACTACAACTAGATTTTGACAGAGCTGTCAAAAATGGCTCACTCAAAAATGGCTTATAAAATGCATAAATAAGAAATTACATGCTTTTTACAGATTGAAGTTATATTCTTAGCAGCTTTCACAAATATCCACACTACCTATAGCCACTTCAAAGAAATCAAAATTTTTGGACGCCACACTACTGTACCCATAGACACTTCAAAGTCTTACCACTGAAGAGTTGAGGGGGCCAAAGGCAGGAATGGCACCTGGTGAACACTTGTTTTCAGGGATGATACAAGCATTGATTAAAGAAACAAGTTTTGCTGGACTCGTAGCCAATTTAACATCAGTCAGGCCTTTCCCCCAAGCAGAAGAAGCCACCAGCCACAAGAATGTGAAGATTCCAGTTATTAGCAGATCCTGTGGAAAAAAGGTAGAGGTCTGAGTGGTCTTTCTTGGAATGTAGCACTAATGACTGCATATAATCTGCTTCATTCCTCATCCACCTACACCTTACACTATATACTGATTAGCAATAACATTAACACCACAGGCAGGTGAATTGAATAACATTGATTATCAATTCTACCAGTAAACTGATGACAGGATCATAGGAATCCCAGGCAAAAGGCTAGCCTGTCCAATCCAATCCCACAGAAAAGCCAATGCAGCCACAATTACCAAATGACCTGCCAATGCTGATCATGATAGAAAGGTATCAGAATACCCAGTGCATCACAGTCTGCCATGCATGGGGCCTACCACAGCTGCCCACAGAGAGTCCAAACTCCCCAGATTTCAATCCAATCAAGCATTCATGGGATGCACCAGACAAACAGACACCATAGCACACCACAAAGGTTTTGTGGACTCACGCCCCAAGGAGACAGATTTGTTTACACTAGATGAACCCAATCCTTGGTGGTTTTAATGTTCAGGTTTTAATGTTAAGGCCGATCAATGTATGGTCATGTATCCATGTATTGGTCATTGATACCTCTCCTAATTACTTGGCTGAAGTGTTTTAGTCACGCCCATCGCTAAGACATTCATAAAATCAATCATATAACCATGGAATCTCCATTGACAAACCAATCTTTATTGACAAATACTGGCAGTAAAATAAGTCATACTAAAAAGTTCAGTGGCTTTAAATATGGTACTTTTATATGCTGAAAAAAATAATGTATCAAAACATTTAAATTAAGGGTAGAATTACCACAAAAGAAGAATGTGTACAACAATAAATAATGTAGAAAATTGGTATGTTTAGGTTAAATGCATTAAACTAATGGGAGTACATTTGCAAACTTAAAAATTGACCAATATGGTTCTCAAAATTTACATTACGTGTGTAAGAATGTATGTTAAAATAAAGAGACAAAATTAAATAAGTCACTATAGCAAATACAATATGTTAAACCTGTACTCGCCCATCTTTGGCAGACACTAATGCATATTAATGAGTATGCAAATGCAATGGTCACGCGACAAGGTGTCTTCTTTTGTCTAAAGTAGTCTGATAAGCCAGCCTTCTCTTTTTCTTGGCAGATTCCATAAAAAGCTTGCATCTCTTTTTGCAATTGGGCTCTGTCTCCGTCATGATTGTTTTAAACAAAATTATAATGAGGTTTCAGGTCACCTGATCCCAGTACCACAAAAGGGAGGCTGGGTAAAATTATCAAACTAAAAGTACAGGCTGAAAAAAACTAATTTATTTTTTTGTTTTTTATAGATAAATGTGCAAGGCAGAGACAATAACGGTATAACTTATCATTTTTATAAATATTCTTCTTATTTATTGAGTACTTGTATTATCTGAGTCAATCTTTTTTATGAGTGTGGGATACCACCATTGCCACAAGTGCCACAGCTTGTGAAAACTTCTGCCCTGCTAGGTCTGCCCGAGGTGACTTAGACAGATCTAAACTGCCTCTGGAAGCAACATCACCACGAAAACTGTGCATGCGCTGCACTATGTGGGTGTGGGTTTATAGCCAAGCCTAAAATCACTATGCACAATGCCAAGTATTGGCTGGACTGGTGTAAAGCACATCACTAAAGGCACTTAAAGATTGCCAGTGATCCAGCTGTACGGACACTTCATTTCAATGTTTTTGGCAGATGACGTGCCTTACAGTATATGCATGTATATTTATTCCCTTGTTTATTCATTCATTCATTTAAATTCAGGGACAGTTTTATCCTCGAGGCCCCAGCCATTCTCCTCACCTTTCTCATCAACAAAACAAAATCACTGCAAAACTGTACCATCAACCATGTCATGATCAAAGACACTGTTATGACTGTAACCACCTATTCTGATAATGTTGATGCTTTTGACCGTGTTTTTTTTTTTTGCAAGATATTATAGATTATGCTTTTAAAACTTGTTTATGTAAATTTGCAATGTGTATCGAATGAAGGGGATTGTATAGCTAGCTTTCAAATACCTCTAGTCTGTTTCTTGCAGCTGCTGTCTACAAACCACACCTTTCTACTTCTTCATTTACACATAAGTGAAAAGAGTTAACTTGAAATGTCTCATTAGGTGTCTGGAGGCCAGAGGAACATGTTACTCTATCTGGCCACATGACCTGAAAATTTAAACTAAGAACTTTTATGGTGCAAAATTTTTTTTTTCATAGTCACATGGCTTTTTCCTTGTGAATCCTTCACAATTCTGTACAGGAACTCAGCCACAGGTTTAAAGCAAGTTTTACTTTCAACTTCAATATAGCACTGCACTCACATACCTAAAAATGTGTGTGTGCCTCGCAGGGTGTGTGTGCCTTGCTGGGAATCAAACACGGACCCTGGAGGTGCAAGGCAACAGTGCTAACCACTACATCACCATTTCGCCTAATGAAACTCAATTTATAATAAAACTAAAGGAGACTCACAAAAACAGGGCCATGGTTTGACTCGCGATACATATGCTGGTAGCCAACATACACCACAAGTATGCTGGTACAGTAGAGGAAGCCTAGCACTCCAACTGAAACAAAGAACTGAGCTGAGGATGAAAAGTCTCCGCTCAGATAGTACGTTTTAATTTCTCTTGTTTTGTTGCTGCTGCAGGTCGACACATTAAACCCAAGCGCATGAAGTCTGTGGGAAACAAGATAAAGTAAGGTTTGTATTTTCCAAAAACAAGGATATATTCAGTAATATATGATAGTGTGCAGTACAAAGTGTAATAATGTTTAGGAATATTTACCTAAAAGGGTATTTAAAGGAGATACTGATCTCATCGATTGCAGCCCCTTGGCATTGGATATTGAAGCTTGTGCTGCCAGAATAATCAACAGTCGACGCAAATGCAAATATGACAAACACCTGGAAACAGTGCACAAAAGTAAACACAGTAAAAGCAGATGAAGCAACTAAATAAAAGAAGTTTTGCCTTAGGATGAGTGCCTTTGGTCAAAGTAAAGATGAGTCAATTGTAGGATATTTCTGATAAATCTTTAGTCATTAAGACACCTTAAAGCTAACATGCACCACAAGATCAACTTGAGACCACCTGGTCCACTCTTAAATAAAGGTTTAGGGGAAGCTTGAAGTTGTGAATTCATTAGTATGTCCTTTATAGGACCATGAATCTTCACAATTCACCAGTGAAGAAGGCGTTTAGAAGACACCAGTGCCATGGTGGTTAAGACTCTGAGCTACTGATAGAAAAGAATGAAAAAACATTTAGCAAAGGTTTTCAACCTATCTTATCTATCGTCATCATATTTGCGCAAAACAGTTATGCTGCAACTAAAGGAAATCCCCCATTTACTTTCATTTGAAGGTAGAACATTTCCATTAAATAAAGTGAACACTCTTTTTCCATGAAAGTTTGACTAACTAGACCAGACACATCATCATGGGTAAATACAAAAGGTCATAGAAAAATAATAGATAATAGAACTAACATTTGTAGCTGTAGTTTGGTCATGCTTTAGCTGTGTATGACAAGAAAAGCAACTGCATGTGTTGTAATAAACATATAGACAGACAGGAAAAGCTCAATGCTCAATGTTCTTGCCTAAAGAGATAAATACGCAGCACGATCACGGCTGAATTACAACCCATAGCAGGACACAACAGTGTACGAGTTATTGATTCATACAAATTTGTGTGTTAAGGTTACATCTGTGTATAGTGCAAGGCATTCTTAGCGAAGCCTAATGAGTCTTTTTTAGAGGAAGTGCACTTTTAACTTTGACTGGGTTCTAAGATGGCATTATAACACAATACTTGTTAAGATATGTTTCCTTTCAAAACACACACACACACACACACATTGTGTGCTTCACTGGTTCACAGTTTTTTTCATCCTTAGATACAAATGTCCTATGACGTTACACCTGAAATCGAATCAACTTTTTTTTAAGTAAACTAAAGGATCTGAAAAACTTTTTCACACTATTACCATTTCCTTTGAAAATGTATTCAAAGGAATTTTGTGAAAGCATGCACTTACCCATTCCAGGAGTCGTATAAATCCCAGAGGCTCTTTCAGAGGGCTGATATCTAACCGGAAACCTGACATGATTTTCTGCAAAATAAACCCACAATCAACTGAAACATCTCAGCTTCTCCTAATAACTGATAAATAGCCACTCGGGCTGCTTCGTGGGTGAGCATTTTATTTTCACACTGATTTTCTAGTAACTTACCTGACTAACACTCTCCATAATACAGTTCTAGTTAAGTAAACACAAGTAGTTAAGGAAGCCCAATTCCTTCATACCGTTACAGGAAGAGATACCCGCAAATTTGTCACTTTGACTTTTTTTCTTTTTCCACTTTTGGTACAGAGGTGGTCACGTGATTCATGACGGAACAAGCTGGGGCTGGACTGTTGCGCGAGAGTAACGGCTACAAGTTAGCGCGAGCTGCTGGTGCTTAGTTCCTGTTCTAAGTGACATTTTAAAAGACATTTGACCCTATGAAAAGAAGAACACCACTCAATATGGAGTTTTGTATTGTCTGTTAGTCCGAAGACGTGTTAAAAGACTGGCGTTTCAAATTCAAAATTAATATTTCATTTGTCACGTACACAACCATACAAAAGTCTGATACGCAATGAAATGCTTACTGTGAGAGGATGGATAGACGATGAAAGGTTTCACTTCAGTAAAAGAGAAACTGCACTAAGAAAATGAACGAATCTACAAATTCACTGATTTACAAACGTAACAATAAATATATAATTATAAATATATAATTAAAATAGATTTTAAAAGATTTTAAAAACTATAAATTACACAGAATGTGCAGAAACTACAATAGTCTGTGTATGTATGTATGTATGTATGTTTTATACTGTTGAACAGTGAGTTGTGGGTTATCAAACAGTGTTTTGGAACAACCTGTCATTTTTGTACAAATATACAAATAATAACCTTTTCAGTACATTACAGATTATTGTCAACGCCATCAGACAATATATATTACAATTATATATATTATATATTATATATATATATATATATATATATATATATATATATATATATATATATATATATATATAAAATTGTATAGTGGCGTCCTATCACAGTACCATGATGGAATTCACTGAGCTCCTGAGAGCAACCCATTTCACAAATGTTTGTAGAAGTGGTATGCATGCCAAGGTGTTTGATTTTATACACCTATAATTATGGAAGTGATTGGAACACTTGAATTCAAAGATTTGGTTGGGTGAGTGGTAAAGATATGGTGTATGGGTATGACAGTAGTAGTATGAGTGAAACATGAAGTATGGAATGAAATGATGTGTGTGTCAGCAGTGTAATTGCCTATGTTCTAAAGAACAAGGCAGTAAGGTACAAGAACAAGAAATGTGCAACATACTGTATGAGCAGCAGTGCAAAGGTGCAATGTGGTGAGTAATGTTTTGCACTTGCCCATTGTATACAGTATCATTGGGTTCAGGGGTGCTCCTCCTTGAAAACCTAAGGTACTGGGCTCCCTACCTTGAATAAAAATATTTTTTTAAAAAAACAGTTTTGGGGCCTCAGGACTCCTGGAATAATTCATATTTACCACTATCCCAGTAACATCACTGATTAGATGTGCTTGGGCCTCCACCTTCTGTTATTCTCCCAGGTCTAGGCTCCAGCTCATACACAGATGGTGGTGTGGGGGAAGGATTGATGGATATTATGGGTATTTTTTATCTTTGTTTTATTATCACTGCCCCTTCACTATAAAAAAGCCAACTGTCTTGTTGGTTAGCCTTTCCCCGACCCAAACAGTGGGTGATCTACACTGTAATTTCTTCTCATTTTATTTCTATTGGGCTCATGCTAGGTGTTTTGTTTACATTCATCATTTTCCATTATGAAATTTTAGCTGTCCCATGAGTTTCTCATCATCCTTTGAACAATTCCTACTGGTGGCTTTTAGACAAACATAACAGCAGTTACACTAAGATTTTTAATAATACCTCAGACACTGACAGAATTGCCAGTCAAGGTCTTTGGTTACAATAGTACACTGGTGAGCATGCTACATTGTGCATCCAAAAAATAGCAATTTTTGTTGGAGACAGCAAAATTGGCCCAAATAGCATTAAGTGTAAAGCCAGTGTAAGACATTGTCAGAAAATACCTGAGATTCTCTTTTGATATATACAGTGTGTAATATATTGTATTATCCCATAAGTTATGGAAAAACCTACATGCATTATAGTTGGCACTATATAGTTATACTCCAATTATTACATGATTGTGTACATCATAGGGTACAAGCTGATCAGTCCTCAGCTTGTACCCTAGTATAACAAACCCACGGATCTCCTCTCTTAATCCAAAGCCACTTGGCGGCTGTCTCTGCAGCCTCTATACTCTCCTTGATGCCTCTTCTCCTTTTCTCACATGCGATGCCAAGTATTATGTTAACATTGTTTTTTTACTGTAATCCTTCTGTATAGAGTCAAATAAAATGATCTCTGGAAGGCAGAAGACCTATAAATTGAATTAGATTGAAATAGGTGATGCGCAAACAGTTCTGAGAACAGTTTTAGACTCACAGAACTAATTCATTGTAATAGGCTCTGCTTCTGAAACTGTACTCAGAACTGTTTCCATTTGTGAATCTACCAAGTCCATTTCTAGAATTTGTCTAGAGTGTGTCGTGCCCTAAGTGTTCTGGAATAGGCTCTGTGAACCTAAATACATGATAGAATGTTATGGACAATGAGTGAGTTGATGACCAGTATTCATAAATTACCTTGTAAAATATTTAGACAGTATTAAGTTTTCAAAAAAAACTCCAAGCTATTAGAATTTTACATTTATGTGAATTATATTGGATAGATTTTTAGTTGCTACTTCTGGTGTTTCTTTTTTTCTGTTCCTGTTGTGTCATTTATTTTTATTATATTATTAATGTAAAATAAAAAAGGCCTTAAAGTCACTGACTTTAGGCTGCTATTAGCCACTGTGGAAATCATTATCATACTTCCTGTTTCAAAGAGAGCTACCGTATAGCACAAAGGCTTTTGCGTTCCATTCCACAGTGTGCTCCCTACTCCCTGTGCAGGGAATGTCAGTTAAGGGATCTTCCCTTGAAAAAATTCCACCATTTGAAACACCCTATGACCTCATAGTTGTATAAATCATTTCCTCAATGCGTAACCCTAGTTAACATAAGCACATTGGATACCTGTTGCTGCTCCTGTGGAAATTTTACACTACTGAAATTATATATTGACTATTTACTGAAACAAATACTGATACCATTACAAAATGTTATTTACAAAAACTTGTAAATAAATTATTGGATTAATTTACAAGATATACAGAGAAATTAATATTATTTTTTTTCTGTTTACTAGCCTATGTAATAATAAGGATTTATTGATTAAATAGATAATTAAATTAAATTAAAATATTACATTAAAGAAAAAAACATTAGTCCTATTCCTATTGTAACACTGTCATATTAATAAAGTCCTTATAATAATAATATCGAAGGAATTTTTGTCTTGAGTTTAAAAGACCTTCTGCAGAGCAACTGGCAAGTCTGCATGCCCACTGGAAATGTAAGAAAATTTTAAGTCCCAAAATAAGTTAAATTCTGCATATTTTCTTTTCTGTTTGCGTAAGTCTTTTTGGGTGAAGAGAGGTGCAGAGCCAGAGATGGAAAAGCCTAGTGATACCTATTGATCTTAAAAGATCCCGGTTGGAAGAATTATTATTCTTCATAACATATATTAATATAAGCCCAATCCTGACTCACACCATAGTGACATTGTATTTTTCATACTGCATTCAAATGTGGTTTAGCCTTTTTTTAATCAACACTGAAAATTCTTGCTATGCTTTTATTTGTAAAATCCTTATAGGAAACTTAAATTTCTGGTTTGTCCTATCTACATAGTACAACATTACTGCATCTTTCTCATCACTTCTTTGGTGCTCAAAGTTAGTATTGACTTTTTACTTAACAGAGTAAGCTACTGTGTGGCTCACTTTTGTGTTTTGCCTATGAACAAATCACTTATATTTTGCCTTTGAATTATCTTATCATAAATGTATGTCTGTGATAGGTTTTGCCACATATGAACTAGGTATTAGGATCCTCACAGCTCCAGTTTCGCAGTTTAGATAAGCCTAAATAATTTGTCTGAAGCTTTAGAACACATGGTTTGTAGTGGCACCGACACAATAATTCCTATTATGCACATATCACATGATTGCGGTCATGAGATATTCCATGCTACAGAGCTGGCTGGCAAATCATGTGCACAATCTATTTATCAATGGCATCTGACACACAAGATGCACTAATAAAGATCTGTGATTTGTAAATCTTTGTATTATTGGGTATTTGTTGTAATACATTAAATTTATATAGAGTTTTACTTAAACTTGTGGTTGCTATAATTCTAAAAGAAAGTGAAATTAATTAGCATCACATACAAACCTCGCTCACTGTCATCACAATTTATCCTTTACAGGGTTACCGGAGACCTGGAGCCTTCCCAGGGCATGAGGTGGGTTACACCCTGGACAGTGAGCCAATCCACTGAAGTGCACACAAGCACACAATTGCACACATTCACACACTATTGATGAAATTAGGCAATTTGGAAATGCCAACTATCCTACCCTGCATGTTCGTGGACTGTAGGAGGAAATCCACCAAGCACAGGGAGATCATTCAAAATCCATGCACATAGACCCAAAGCAAGAATTAAATCCTCAACCTTCAAACGACATAGAGATCAGTTGGATAAATGTGCACTATACTAACTCTGTTTTTTATTATTTACATTTTTTGTGGCATATTTAATTTTTTCCCTGCCAGTACTTACTGTACATGAAAAAATTTGTTACATGAAATAACAGAACACATGGGAGTGTTGTTGCCTGCTATTTCAAAATGTGCTTTGAAAAACTTTGTTATTTCTTACAATATATATTGATTAAAGTTGCATATTAAAGCTATCGATAAGACGCAATGCTAATTCAAAAGAAGATTTGTGGGGGATGAATTGAAGAAGAAGGCAAGTAGGCTTGAGACTAGATGTAATTTTGTGGTGCTGCGAAAAGAAAATATGTATACACATTTGTCACGTCCTTACTTACTGCAGTGAATGAATAAAGTAATTTTATAGTATATAGTAAATATCATAGTAATTTAAAAAAGGAAAACTGGAGCATGCATCAGTTCCGTTGTATTTTGTTAATAACATATTTAAGGGCAGATTTAATAATTGTGGTACATGGGATTTCTTTTAAAATAAGCTAATTCACCAAAGCTGACTTTCTTCTCTCTCTTTCTCTCTCTCATGTTTTATATTGTACACATCTTTAGCAAGCCTGACAATATTTTTTCTGATATTTTTTGGAGCTGATTATTCTGCAGACCCTGGGTCTGTAACCCTATTCGTAGTAATTTCACTTTATTTATATGCATCTTTTTAATGTGAACACACAAGCTGATTTCCTTTAAAGCCTTTCTACACAAAGACAATTGATAACTGGTAGTGTAAACATAATATAAATTGAGATTATCTTAACTGGGTAAGTGCTGTTTTTAAAAAATTAACATAAAATGCAACAAAAAACCTTTTCGCCTTTTGTTTTTACATAAGACAAGGCTGAATGTGACATATTACTTATGAATTTACATGTATAGATATAAAATTAAAGTTGTTGTCCTTGTCGTCGTGGTCAGATGCCCGGATGTTCCCAGGGCACCAGGATTCTGTCCGTGCTGTTATTCAAACGAATGCGGCTCTCACGAATGCCTTCTCAACCAAACAAGCCAGGGCTCATACAAACACTGAACACAAATTTCACAACCAATCATGATCGAGTCGTTCGTCACATCAGCCAATCAACGCGAGGTCATTGCAAGGTGCATAGCTACTTTCATCGCCGTACCTTTTCGTTACCTAGTTGGAGGTCCGAGTGCGCTAGTTATTGTTATCGAATATATTTTGTACATGGTAATTATTTTCTAGTTTGAAATAGGTTTAGGTGTAGTTTCGAACGCGACTTTAATTTGCTCAAAAACTAAATTTCTGCTGAAAGCCCGCTGAGACTGTGATGAGGAGAGAGAGCTCGGTGTCTCAGTCACTGTGTTTTTGTTGATGTTGGCGGCGGCGAAGCTGGGGACAGTCGCGATTTGACAATTTAGCAAATAACCAAAAGACGTGGAATAATCATAAAGAGAGCACTGGATATCGAAAATGGGACGGCGGTCGCAGTACATTATCGCATTATTTTTCTTTCCTGCGGTATTTTGTTTGGATTTCAGCGGAACAAGGGTGTCGCGTAAGACGCGCTCTCTTCACATGGATGTAGCGGGACAGACACGCAGGTCCGCCGTGGAGTTTTCAGATTATGAGCATATGATAAAAAAGAGAAGCGCAGAAGACCGCGCAAACACATGTAATAGTCTACAGGGATACAACGCCAAATTACACAGCAACACTCACAGTGTAAGTTTAAACCGGCTCTTCCAGTTACACCCTGTCATTTAACATTTGCCTTTGCCAGACTGTCTTGTTAGGCCGACTTTGACTTTCAATTATTAGGCGTTAATAATACAGGAATGTTTTAATGCTCTGTTTTATTTCTCATTTATTTACTAGATTTTATTATACGTCACTGAAATGTTAATATACTGTACTTTATATGTTTAATAATCAGTATTCCTTAAAAGAACATGCTATGGCATGCACGCGCCCTCTTTTTTAATTAAACTTAATTAGTGTAACGGCCAAATCACCTGTCGCTATTTGCTCCTTTCTCTCTTCCTCCACTTTCGTGTATATTTATTTGCTCTTAGAGATTCTTTTCACATCTAAAGTATTAAGATATTAACTCTAGACAACACTATGTTTATGTTTCCGAACACTTCTGTCATTCTTAACTCATACGGTTGCCTTATTAACATGGTGATTAACATATGAGTAATAACTTTTAAAAAATGTAACTTAAACAGGACAGAACAATCACATCTCCTAAAAGTGATAAAATGCCAGATTCAGTCAAGACCATCTTTAAGATTTCAGTCAATCATTTAAGGATGGCAGGCAAAAAAAAAAGCTTTAAAAAGAACAGAAAGCAAGCTGCAGGTTAATACAGGTAACTTTATTGAGTGTTTATCTAAACAGGAAGGTATGGGCTCCACCTGCTGTGAAGTTTTGCTTTCCGTCCAACCAGCAGGACAGCTCTTCGAACCTGCTCGACTAACTCCGAGCTCAAATATTAAAAGCATGAACGCCTCATCCACACTGATGAAAAATATTCTTAACACCCAGTTTGCATACGAGTTTGCAATTTGTTTCTCTTTCAGTTCAGCACTGGCTCGAGTCCTTCCCAAATGTTAGCTTTTAACCTCCATTGGCACTTTGTCATTTTATGTGGTCAAAATGAGACAGCTGGAGCGACGTTTGATGAATTTAGAGAATTTAACTGCTATGTGCAGAGACCTAGATTAAATGGATTAAGAAAAAGAGAGTATTTTAGTCTTGGGTACATGCGTTTAGACCTTTAAACTGTAGAATTATGTGCTCTTCTTTTTTGTTTAATGGCGGTTGGAATCCAGTAGGTTGCATTATCTCCACCTGTAGGTCTCATTCTCCCTCATTCTTCCGGCCTCTTAGCCGATTTTTCTCTTCAGCCTTCCTTAAAAACGTCTAATGCTTCCTTCACTGATCTCATCTTATTTTGTCATTATGTTTTTACTCATAAGGAGTATAAATCTTGGTATGCCTTTAGTTATTGTTAAGAATGTTAAGCATTGGGTGAATGTTATAATCCGCAGTTGTATCTAACATCTGAATAATTAAACTAAAAATCCATTAATTTGTGTGATATCCTCAAGGTTACATAATTTCGGCCTTTAGTATGATTCTGTTTCCTGAAATGTTGCAGCAATTGGTGTACTTTTAATTAACTTTAAGTCTGTGGATGAACATTTTATATATATATATATATATATATATATATATATATATATATATATATATATATATATAAAGGTTTAAAAACAGTGTACTCTTGAGCATACTACCCCTGTGACAAGGAACAGTACAGTTTGGTACCATTATTTCTGGGAGTGCAGGTTTTGAGCTTGATAATATTCATAGGCCTCTGACCTAATTGCACAAGCATGAGGATGTGTTAAATGGAGACTATGAAGCACTTTGTAAGTCACTCTGCTAAAAGCTGTAAATGTAAAATAGTTATGAATATGAATAACATCAATGATATTACTTGTAGACTTGTCCAATTGGTTCTGAAAATGTAGTTAAACTATGATCATGTTCACTGGTGCCAAGTGTATGATACAGTATATTGCACTGCCATTTAGCAGTTATCATTGCCTTATAAAGGTACATTATTTTCAATTATGTTATTTCCTGAATTAGTGTATTGTTAACACATTATGTCCCACTTGCAGAACGCATTTAATGATCTCAGTGGATCAGTGGCTCTGGCCTGGATAGGAGATGGAACAGGGGTGAGTGTATAAGCTTTCTGTTATTTCTAATGAATACAGATTTAGAATTTACTGAGTTTTAAGCTTACTAATGATGTAAGGGATGTTCTGTGAAGTTATTCTTACAAAAGAATCCACTGACAATTGTCTTAGAGAGTTTGATGACTCAACTTACCCTGAATAGACACAGTTCTAACTCAACAACTACATTGTGGCGTCACTGGGCAAGTTTCTTTTAAATAGGCTGCGTTACTTCTTTTGTTCTTAGTAAGAAAACCGAACTGTCAGTAAAATTAACGCTTTTACAGACTGGTCATACGTTTAGCAATGTGGTTAAGTTGCACACGAATTGCTTCCTCTTAAAGTAGTTGGTTGATAACAGTTTGTCCTCCTTCATTGCTTGCTGAATAGACAAGTTTCCCCTACTTGATTGTCACTTAGGGTCAATTTGAATGCATATGTTGTGAATGGAAGTGTTTCAAATTAGTTAATTCTGCAGAAAATTTAATTAGAAAGCCTTTATTGCCATTATATGTGCAAAATACAATGACATACTGTACATACAGCAGATATACTGAACAAAACACATGCACAATTAGAAACACAAAAACATACAGCACAAAACTATGCACTTAAATTATCTATAAAATCAATGAAATAAAATAAAAATAAGTTGGTTAGAAGTTCCACAGTGACCATCTTATTGCAATTAGATTCCAAATCTTTTAGTGATTGTGCCGATTAGTTTAAAACCATTACTGCTATAAATATATAGAACCCTCCTAGCTTTCTATAAGACCTGGTGTCCTGGAACGTCCATGTGATTTCCATCACTAGCTAGAATCATCAAATTATAGCTTTATTACGTTCTATTCTTCTGGCCTCCTGTTTTTCTGGAAGATCATAAGACTTGTATTATTGTTTCCATGATAGGGAGATTTAAAGACTCTTTCTACATGGCAGTTCAATTTAAGTTCTCTCAATTTTCCTTCTTTCCAGGTTGTGTTGGCCTTGACAACATTTCAGATGCCCGTTTTCTTGCTACGATTTGGCCAGTCCAGACTTTACAGGAGGTGAGCTACTGTACATCTTAATATGGCCAGATTTGCATGTTTCTTATTTACCTATGTTTCTTCATGTTTTTTTTTCACGTTTTTGATTAATGTCAAATTTCTTTTCAACATCTACATGTCCGTGCCTCTCTATCTTTATCTCCATCAGCGAGGACTATGGAAAGACATTCCAGGACGTCACAGAACTTATTAACAACACATTTATCAGTACTGAGTTTGGGATTGCCATTGGCCCTGAGAATTCTGGGAAGGTGAGAGGTGGTTCTAGTAATGTCCAGGATTTGGTAACCTTTTTCTTTTATACCAACTTTTTTTTTGTACCAAAACTGATTTCTTTTAGTAAGTATTAAAAATGTATCGATACCAACATTCCATCAAATATTAATTTCCTCTGCCACTAAACACTATTTCCTGTCAAAATGTAACTATTGCATGTTATACAGTAAGTAAATAGTAATATGCTTACATGTTAGCACAAACACACCATGAAAGTGTTTAATGTTATTTATTATATTAAAGTTTTTTTTTTAAATAATACATTTAAATTCTACCTTTATTTCTAGGTGATTCTTACAGGAGATGTGTCAGGAACCACTGGATACAGAATCTTCCTGTCCACTAACTTTGGAAACGGTTTTAATTCATTGGACCTGCCTTTCAGCCCTCGCATGCAGATTATGTATAACCCCGAAAATTCTAATGTCCTTGTGGCCATCAGTGTGAAGGTCAGAGAGAGAATCGTGTTCCTCATTTTTTACTTGCAATCTAAATCACTCCTGTTCACACACACATGGTTTTATCCACACAACTACAACTAAACACCTCTTGGTTTTATCATCACATGTACCGTATGTTTTTCTCCCTGGGATTGTTGTTGTACTTCTGGTTCTTCATGTTCCCCTCCATTCTTCCCTACCTCCCTCTCCAGAGCAGCCAGAAGAATTCTTTGAATGCTTTATTATTAGATTTGCTACAGAGCTAGTGCATGCTCTGCCCAGGTTTTGGGGTGTGTCCTTTAAAACACCATAGCACCAGTACAGTAACATGCTTGACCTACATTTCCAGTTTCCAAAGCTTTTTTTCTCTTAACATGGCAAGTTGAGTTTTGTTGTCTTGTTAATTTCAATAAAGAGAAAACGTCAGGCTAGTAATAGAATGAAGGAATATTTATAAGGTGTAATAACATAAATGATGAGAAAAACTAATGCGTCTCTTGAATGTTCTACAACTACATACAACTATAATCTGTTTAAGATGCATTAAATGTTGTTTAGCTATCTAGTTGAAAATAGCACTCGCTGTGGAATAGGAAGAATAAAACATTGGCTGTTACTGTAAAACAATCCCGATTAGGCAACGGGCAACAAGAACTGTTTATTTGTCAAATATGATCACATCATTTTATCATTTTGTTGTGGATTATTTTCCCTATAAGAGCTCAGCTTGCTGTATTTTTCCTTGCTTATTCAGCATCTATTAGAACAGATACAGTAATACAGTATTTTAGTCTTTGTGAACGTTTCTTGATTACAGTGGAGTCTTTTCATCTTGTTTTTTTGTTGTTGTTGCTCTTTTAGAACGAACTCTGGATTTCAGAGGATTTTGCTGTGACATGGCAGAAAATCTATGAGACTGTGTGTGTGGTTAAATGGTAAGAGCCTTTGAGCCATTGCAAACCTGATCCTGGCTAGCCCTGACTTCAGTTACATGAATAATCACTCTAATATAGGTAGTACATGGGCGATGAGCTCTATGCTAAGTCATCAACCTACTGTATGCTACAAGTTTGATGAAACTGTCTCTTTAAGGAAATTTTTCGTCTCTTGAAAGAAATATAATGTTAAGAAATAAATGCTTTGTACTTGTACTTGCAGGACAATGATATGAAGCAGGATACACATCAATCCTCGTAAAGAATGTGTGGCAAAGTTAATGTTTGACCACAGTGTGCTGCTTACTTTGTTATTAACTGCTTGCTTTGTTTTACTTGTGTATCAAGAAAGGGCCAATAGTAGGGCTGTTTATATTAGATTGTTTCAGTATGTTTGCCTCTGTAGTGAAACTATTCTGCTATCCTGTCACCAGTGCAAACTCCACATCCTGATAGACATGTCCTTGCCTAAGAACAGCTTGTTAAATAGGTCAGGATCAGGTAAACAGCTCTGCCAATCCAAGACTGAAAGCTTCAGCGCTAAGGAAACTTTTGAAAAGCGTATTTGACACCCAGGTGTGTGAGAAGGCTCGAGTAACCTTCCTGCATTTCAGGAAGGCATGTCAGACTGAGTTCCTAGTAGATCTGCAGAGCTACATTATGTGTGAGGAACTCTATTAGTCAAAATTTAGCTGTAAATCATCTGTGAGAGCATTTACACAAATAAATGTACTATTTAAAAATACCAGTTAATTTAGGAAATACCAGTTAGTTTAGTTTCATGTCATGAAAACATGAAAGAGTTTGCTCTTGAGTTTCAGTACTTAAATAGACACACTAATGTGAACCTCTAATAATGTCATTGGTAGTTTATTTATTTCAGGTGCCCACAAGCATTGAAAGTTTTTTTTTTTTTTTTTTTTAAATCTTGTTTTCATATGAATGACACGACAAGGAAAAAATCCAAAATATATGTGGAAGATTTTATCACATGCCATGTTTATTGTATAGGTGGTTGTTATTTTTCCACATCCAGACATGGGTATATGTCTGTGAATATGGCTTGAATTTTTTTTGTGTAGGTCGATTACCCACAACTTTATGTAAAGTAATAAATGACGCTTAGTTATGTCCAAAAGGTTGTGTTCCTGCAAAGCTGGAATTAATAGTTAACTATACTAAGTAAACCTGTCTGCAATTAATAATTTAATAATTAAAAAAAACTCCTAACTAACCTCTGAATACATTATTTATGGTTGTAGTCTATGATTTCTTCCTCCAAGAAGAGCAGAGCATTTACTTACTATTTCTTTCGAAACAGACATTATTCCAGCAACCAAATTCACATCATTTGTTTATATTAAAATAAAGCCGTACCACCTGGTGGAAGGTGAGGTGACTACACATCTTTAACATTAGGGATTTCGGTTGTGTGTTTGCAGGGGAGAAGACAACACACTCTTCTTCACCACCAACCTGAATGGATCCTGCCGTGAGTAACATTTATTGTAGCCCATGGTGGCGCAGGAAGAAAGTGTGCAAAATTGTTTCAGTGTGGAGGCTATAAGTTATTGCTCTATAAAGGAGTTTCTAAAAGCTTAATTTCCTTTCCCAGGTGCTGGCCTTAAATGTCCTATCCCAAATAGGATTACGTTATTGGATCTTGAATCTATGTCATAGAATTTGCAGCATGCAAAAATAAAGCATCATTTCAGAGTCCAGTTTAATCCCAATCAGTATTAATCATCTTTTTCCTGTATGATTAACTTTTGATTTATGAGACCATCCACATGTGATGGTCAAATAAACCAAATCAAATAAATGTTTTTATTGTTTTTTATATACTGTTTAACGATCGCTGAACATAACTTGCAAGTATGTGGATTTTAAGAAATGCAAGTGATGACATCTAGTTGTAAAATGACAGAGATTTCTGTTTAGACCTTAACAGTGGTGACCAAAAGTATTTGGACAACATATGTCATGTATTATTTCTCCCTCTGCACAGAACAAGTGATTTCACTCATTAGTTCTAACCTAGGTTCTCCTAGGCGGAGTGGTTAACACAGCACTGTGGGTGTTTGCATGTCCTCACCATGTTTGGTGGGTTTCCTCAGAGCACTCTGGTTTCCTTCCAGAGTCCAAAGGCATGCAGTGTAGGGTTAAGGAAATTAGGGTTAATTTCTGTACATGATATTCAGGCAGCGATCAAGCAGATGTCTGTTTGACTCTGTGCCTATCTGGATCCAGAAGGTTTCGAAGTATAAAGGACTTTATACTAAATATGGTCTTGATTGTTGTATAACCGTTTTATTGCATAAAATAACAAACTATTCTTATCTTGTCGTTATTTTAAAAAAATTTAGAATATCATTAAATTTCAATAATTTCCATGTGCTGTGAAGTGTATGTGACAAATAAAGGGTGCTTCTTCTTCTTCATACTGCTGGAAGTAAAATGATGGTAGTATCCATAAACATAGAATAACCCTCAACTTAAATACCCCCAAAATAGGTCTAATTTGTGCATTCATGCTACTTGGTCACATTGCACTTAATTAATATTTAATTGCTGTCTGTATTTAATGTTTGTTGTATACCCGCCTCAGGAGTCACAGTGTTATGTTACAGTGCATGCAGCTTTACAATATGTTTTCAAGCATTTAATGAAATTGAAACTTTTATTGATGTATAAAATGTAAATATATTTTATAAATTTTTTCTCTTTTTTTTAGCTGACAAAGGGGCGCTTGTCCTGATAAAATCAGTAGACAATGGCAAAACATTTAAGACAATTGCTGAAAAGATCTACTCCTTTGGGATTGGGGGCCGTTTCCTCTTCGCCTCCGTCATGACTGGATCAGTACGTTTTGCACTCTATAAAGATGTTGTATGTGTCCGGTTGCCAATAAGCCACCTGCAAATGCGCAAGTTATATTGTTCGGAGCTGTGTAATGTGTATGTGGCTGTGTATGAGCTCATGGACTGGACCTGATAGCACATGTCTCACTTAGGGAATGATGCGAATGATCCATGTGTCAACAGACCAGGGTGAGGAATGGAACATGGCTCAGCTTCCTCCTGTAGGCCATGAACAGTTCTACTCTATACTCGCAGCCAATGATGAAATGGTCTTTATGCATGTGGATGAACCTGGGGGTAAGATTTTGTTAATTTCTAGACAAATTACCTATTAAACAGAGACATGCCCATATCTGTATTCTTTATCCAAATACTCAGTCTGTTGTTACAAAATAGCATAATAAATAAGTACTCTTCTAGTGCAACATTTTTTTAAATTTATCTTTTTACATTTTACTAACTAATGAGTGCAGGACACTTTGTCCAATCACAGAACACTAAGCACTTGTGACTTTGTAAGGACCGTAATATGGGGAAAATGATCTCAGAGCAAGGCTAATATGATTTAGTGTTATTTAAGCTTATATATGATCTGTTTTTCCTCAGACACTGGTTTTGGTACCATCTATGTGTCTGACGACAGGGGCATGGTGTACTCCAAATCTCTGGAGCGTCACCTTTACACGGCTACAGGAGGTGACAACGACTTCACAAATGTCACGTCACTCAGAGGAGTATTCATGACCAGTGTGCTAGCTGAAGGTATGTCTGTCTTATACTTGATGATAGACTAATATATGTTGGATTATGTTTCTCATAGCATAATTAGTCAAACTAGTACTAACTAGTCTGCCGATTGATTGCATCTCCTCTTTCTCCTATAGACAACTCTGTGCAGACAGTGGTAACGTATGATCAGGGAGGAGAATGGGTGCCCTTAACGAAACCAGAAAACATCCCATGTGATTCCACAGCTAAAGATAAAAATAAGGTGAGGGCCAAAGAAAGACAGATTCATCACTGAAGAGCACTTTATAATTTCATACGAATACGCAGAAAGCTATAAAAAAATTATTTAAAAAAGTGTAAGCTTTTAAAATTTTGTCCTCTCTGGGAGAAAAAGAAATTATGGCAAGTGTTAAAATCTTTCACAACACGGGTTGTATAGCATCCTACCTTCACCATGTTTTTGAATCACGTATTTGCAAGTCTTCACGTTCAGATTAAATTCAGGGCTGTGTTAGAACCCGGGACTGAAACAAACTATAAATAGAATACTGAAGTAGTAATAACACCAACCAGTTTTGTAGTGACTTCTTTATTATAGTAATGTGCAGCCCAAGTGTTTTTCCTCATAATTGATAACTTTGAAATACACAGAGAGTCACTCACCGTCCTGTTAGACACTAGCTATCAAATTTAAAAACAATATAAATTTGGCAACAAGGATAAACTACTCAACGAATCTGGCAACAAGTAACTGCCTTTACTATTGCTCAAGCTAATATGTTCCTCATGTAGTGTAGTATTCTATTTTATATCATTCTCTCATTTCCATTTGCTTTGTTTACTCTCCTCCTCTCTGTCCTGATTGGCTGTACCTTCTGGTAGTCAGATATAATTTGTGCTTGATGTGCTTTTGTGACATGATAACATTCAACAAATCTGAGCTATCATGTGGCATATGGACATTTTTTGCAAGGTACAACCTGATACAGTTTCTCAGCAGCACAGGAACATGAAGTACTTTGTTATCCATCAACAAAAAATATTTAAATAGCTTTAAATGATATGCCTAGTTCTATGATTCTTAAATTGTTTCAGTAAAAAAAGATATAATTTACTATATAGTATATGTGTGTATTAATCTTGTGTTCTTTTCTCTCCCTACAGTGTAATCTTCATATTCATGCTTCTTACAGTATCTCAATGAAGCTGAATGTTCCAGTGCTGCCTCTGACTGAGCCTAATGCTCTCGGACTGATAATTGCTCATGGTATTGGTCACACACACACACACACACACACACACACACACACATACACACACACACACACACACACACACACACACACACACACACACACATTCACACACACACATACACACACACACATACACACCTTGTTAGAGCTCCCATATAAAGCATAAACTCACATTTTGTTTAATTCACACATTGTCACAGGCCCAGTCCTGGACTCACATGCTAACAAGTTAATAAATATTTAGGGGGCTCCTGGTTTGTTAACCCGGCACAAGTCCTCCTTCTCTGGAAGTAAAGACTTCAATTGCTTGGGAGTACACATTTTCTTGCTATGATGGCAACTAATAAACTCTGATTAATTATGATTGTGTTTTTTAAAAACTGGTGTGAACAGTGCAAGGGGTTTAAAGTTTCATTACTATGTGCTAGTGGTCTAGGGAGGATATTGACTGTGACTGTGTCAATGACAGTCAGAAATGACTGTGTTACTGGCATTTGTGGTTAATTAAATAGAACGTGCATTGCCAGTTCTAATTTTAATTCTCTTAAACCAAGACTATCTTTTTACAGATATTATTTTTACACTATGCATCAGATAGTTGATAATGGTTTGGCTTTTAGACACATGGAACTGAAGCTGTGTACATGGAAAGTATTTGTTTCAATCTGATTGTAATCATTCTGATGGGATATTCCAATTTAACTGTTGACAAGAATGATGTGTGTTTACATGCAAATGCACTTTTTTTAACATGTGCAAAGTGGTTCTACTTGCTGTTAAGTACTTAATCTGCCAGAATTATAACGCAAGAAGTATTTTTCTTTAATTTTAAAGTTAGGTTAGGCTTCTCATCTTTTCTGATAAATCCAACTTTCTGTGTTATGATTAATCATAAGAATTCAGTCTCATCTATAATTAGCTCACCTTTTCACATCTCACCAATCAGTTCCCCTTCCCCAGTGGATGAAAGTCCAAAGTAAAGACTGGTGGGAGAGAGAGTTGTTCTCACAGAGCTCAGGAATTAAGGCAAAATTTTCCTCCCAGAGACTCGTCATATTACCTAATGTTGCCCCCACATGGGACAAACTTGCAGAAAGAATACAGATGGGCCCAAAAATTTATACACACTTAAAGAGTTGTTATCTACGCGCTCTGTATGTTTATCCTGACAACAGAGGAATGATCTGATCATATGCTCGCATAGTTAACATTTACCTATCAAATGGATTTTCAAAGGTTTCATCTCATTCTGACTGATTGAGATGTTTATGTGATGCATTTTTATTTGGATTGGGATTTTAGTCCAGTTAATAGTGGAATATTATTGCCCATGTAAATGCACCTGTAGAACTGGTTACCGAAAAAGATTTGTTGGTTTCCAGGACCTGCACTTGCTCTAGCATTCGCACATTGTCAGTGTTAAAGGAATGATGCTTCTCTGACAAGCTAATTAAATAACAGGAACATGTACCAACCCTTTGAACAGTGGTTAACCTTGCTACTGCTCTTACTTTCAGGCAGTGTGGGAGATGCCATCTCAGTGCTGACACCCGATGTATATGTGTCTGATGATGGTGGCTACACATGGATGCGTGCTCTTGAGGGACCCCATCACTACGCCATTCTTGACTCAGGAGGCCTGCTGGTGGCCGTGGAGCACAACCCCAAAGTGACAGTTTCTCAGATCAAGTGAGTAACTGAACTAAATTTTTCTGTAAAGCATAGAAATGTATTTGTCAGTGTTTTGCTGTGTTTATTCAAGTCTCAGATTTTATCTCTCTCTGAAATCCATATTGTAAAAAGAAGAGGGAACTTTGATGAGTTAAAAAGTTTTCCATGACAAAATGTTTGGTTGTATGGTGGGTTACTTCTGATCTCATAGTGAGCTGCAGAATATTTTGTGGTCAGTTGTGTTAGCCATGAGTCATACAAAGCTGGAAACCTATGTACTTAACATTTTCTCTTTCATCAGATTTTCCACAGATGAGGGCCAGTGCTGGCATGTGTACAATTTCACTGAGGACCCAATCTACTTCACTGGGCTTGCCTCAGAGCCAGGGGCTCACTCCATGAATGTTAGCATTTGGGGCTACAGAGATTCTGTGTTCAGCCAGTACTGGGTCTCGGTCACCATCGATTTCAAAGAGCTCCTGACTCGGGACTGTAAGTATTTTTAGATTCTTTCTAGGAGATGTACTGCCATGCAGAGTTGTGTTTGTTCAGCATCGAATGTGATTAGTCATATAAAGTATCATGGAATCCCAAATTGACTGTAGTGTGTGAATGAGTGTGTGTGCCCTGTGATGGATTGGCACCCTGTCCAGGGTGTACCCTGCCTTGTGCTCTAAGCCTCCTGGGATAGGCTCCAGGTCCCCACGACCCTGAATACAGGATAAAGCGGTATAGAAGATGAATGAGAGAGAGAGTATTATGAAATGAGGGTCAGTAATAAGAGTGAGCAGTCTGAGTAAGTGGCTTTCCTTCATCACGCCAAGACTGAATTTAAGCAGGTGTTAAATGTCACATCTCTACAGCTCTCAAGATTGTCTGAATAAACCTCCGTATAAAACCTACATTATTCTTGATGGTTCTGTATCATTTACATTGTCAGGTGCTGATAACGATTATGTGCAGTGGCTGGCGCATTCCGATGACATCAGTGATCCTGAAGATGGCTGCATGCTGGGTTATAAGGAGCATTTTCTGCGGCTCAAGAAGGACTCCGTGTGTTGGAATGGACGTGATTATGTCGTCAACAAGCAGCCCACACCTTGTCTCTGCACGCTAGATGACTTTCTTTGGTTAGTGTCCATACAGGTTCACTGAGCATCATCTTTAGTGTATTTGTAGATTTTATCTGGATGAGTAAAAGCATGGAGCTTATGAATTTTGATGTGTAGGGTTTACATAATAATAAAGACAACGAAGGAAGGTCGTATTGTTCACCAATAAATGTAGACATTTTAATATGGACACAATGCCAACGCATCCTTCACCATTAATATGTAATTTTTAGCTCTGGATCAGAGTTGTGTCGAATCTTTAACGATTCGGGTTAATTTGATTAACTGAATCAAAATTTACCGATTATGAGCAAGGTAACAAGATCTGGGCAAATGTTTAGGCTTTAAAATACATGACCAAGACAACAGTTCTTTATAAAGAAATGAGAATTTATTTGACTAATCTACGATACATGAAACTACGCTACTTAAACACAGGCGCGCACACACACACACACACATAAACAGACACACATACAAACAGTTTGGAAAGCGAAAAATGAATGAAGTTACAGTTCAGTTATGAAACGAGCATCAACTTCAGCAAGGTATGCAGCTTTGTTTGTTTACTTGCGTTATGTTTAGTTCTCATCCGTGGGTTCGCCTCTAGCGAATGGAATCACGGCGTTTCTGATTGGTTGGTGCGCTGTTATAGAGATGACGTCTTTCGGGAAAGCCCTTCGGTGAGGCATTGGTTGCCTGGTTACCGATGGCTGCGCTCTGGAACCTCTCCTGAGGTTTCCTTCGTTGCGGGACCTTGGAGTTCTGGCACGAAGTCTCGTTGAGAGTTCTTGAAGACCGGATGACGCTGGCAGAGGTGGCAAGGTGCCCGCAATGGCGGAAGCCCGAGCTGCTTGAAAGATGTTGTAGGTTCCAGTCATAATGTTTTTATTTTTTTCTTTCAACTCTTACTCCTTAGGGTTTTTGTCCCTTCGGGGTCAGTCCATCCCACGGGTCCAATCGGATGTGGTTGCGGGGCTTAGCCATGCCTCACGTGGTTCCTCCTTTTGTGCATAAATTAGCCTGGTGTTTCGGCTGTCACGTGTGACCCATCCGGTTGGAGTTTTTAATACCTTTTATAAAGTAATTTTGCTTACCAATTATACTACTACCAATTTCCCGTGTTCACCTTTACTGTATATTGACATCAAACATTACATATTTTACCCACTCATTCCTTCCTTTATCTAATAAAAGGGGTTTGTAAATGCTGATTACACCTTTAAAGTTATGAAGAATAATCAAACATACACACAGGAATAAAACATACTGAGTAAATATATGTATATGCGTTTTGCCCTACTGGCACACTTTAAAGATGTTTAGAATAGTGTCCATGCCGTAACTCTTTGTTCACTGAAAGGCATGTCTTCCGGAAGTCAAGAGAATGTCCATGTGTGATGGGTTCTCTCCACAGCTCAGGGTGAAGCTGTAAAACTGTCTGCTTTGTTTCCCGGATGGCCAATTTACACCTTTAGTTTTGGGGTGTACTTCAAAGCATCTGGTCTTGTGAAGTTTCTTGCAGCTTCGTCTCACAGATCTGCTTTATGATCGCGAATCAGATAAGATTGCAGCCTCGTTTTGCAGATTCCCCTTCGTGATCGCGGATCAGATAAGATTATCGGGATGGCGACATGCATGCTGGGAGAAGGTCTCTGGACTGTGGTCAGTTGACTGCTGTCTCTCTCTGTGGGAGCCCTGTTGTTCGCTACATATGTGTTGTAGAGCATCTGAACAATTCGACCAGCTCCCAAAGAAATTCTGACCAGTCCTACCCGCAGTTATTGTTTTTGTTTGCCCATTATGTGTGTACTGAACTGAGTTTTTTTTTTCTTTCTCAAAATATAAACAAATTAATACTTAAACTCTAGGAAACCTAATATTGAAGTCAAATAAATGAACTCAGTAGAGGTAACACGTGTCTTTATCCCACAGACTTCACATCTGACCGCTCTTCCTACATGTTTAAAAACAAAACTGCCCACTCCTGCTGTGCCATCCTGTTGTATACAGGGTGGCCCAAAAGTCTGGGTCCAGAGGCAGACATTCATTTAAAAGGATAATGCTCAAATTATCGCTCTCTGATTTCACAACACTTGTTTGCTGCCTAATACCAGGGTGTTGCACATTTCTTAATGTGGCAGAGCTGATGTTGTTAAATACAGAGATGATTTCCTCCTTTAGTGCAACAGTTGTTCTGGGTCAATTCTGCTTACTCCGACTACTGACTACTTCGGAGAAAGAAAGAAAAAAAGTCAAGTGGTGTTAGGTCTGGTTCTATTCAAACTTATATTGTCTGTCTAAAGGCATTTTCGTCCGGCACACCACCAGGGGATTTTCAAACATACAAAGAAATTTAGTATTTAAAACTTATCGATGCCTTTTGCTCTGTCTCTTAGTGACTTTGGATATTACCGTAAAGAGAACAGCTCAGAGTGTTTGGAGCAGCTTGAGCTCAAAGGCCATGATCTGGAGATCTGCATCCATGGCAAGAAGGAACAGTTGCAGACCAGTGGGTAAGACTTATTTCCTTCTCTTATTCATTACACCATTTCCACTGTTTCACCATTCTCTGTTCTTTCACATCTTTTAGCTGCATTGCATGTGGTACTATTGGACGTTTAGCACCTTTTTTGTATTCTATAGTGATGGCTAGGGATGTAACGGTATTGTATATACCGTCGTACAGCAATAACAATTTATTTCGATAATACCGTGGTCGCATGACTCGATAAAACTATAGGTCTTCTGAGAAAAGTTTGCTCAGGCGAATGGAGCGAACGGGAGGTAGCGGGAACTACAATTCCCGTCAGCCCAGGCGTGGCCATCATCCTTTGCAGTCTGTTGTCGCTACAGATCCAGTAATGCACACATCCGATTTAAAACCCGCTTACTCCGTAATGATTAATTACTCTTTCCATCTCTTTTCCTTCGCCACTAATAGCAGCACCCGCCATTTCCGCATTACTGGATCTGTAGCGACAACAGACCGCAAAGGATGATGGCCACGCCTGGGCTGACGGGAATTGTAGTTCCCGCTACCTCCCGTTCGCTCCATTCGCCTGAGCAAACTTTTCTCAGAAGACCTATAGTTTTATCGAGTCATTTCGGTTTCTCTCTGAAAAGAAACGAGAAAGGGGGAAAAAAATCCTGTCTCTGTCTGAATAAGTGAGTGAATGAGGTGAGTATTCTCAAATACTCATTCAGCACATGGGACAGCTGCAATAAGTAGGCTGCTATTTTTATTTTTTCTGAGTTTTCAAGAATTCTAAATTGAAACTTAATTTTTTTACATGGTTTAATAATTTTTTGTTATTAAAATTGAAAATTTTAAGTTTCTGTTTCAAAGTTTACAGATAGATGGCTAATTTGTATGCCATTGATATGTTCAGTGTTCATGTATACTGTTTAATAAACACTTGTGGCACTTTTTTCGAGTCTCTTCATTAGTTTTGTTTTTCCTGTAAATGATTCAATAAATACCGTACCGTGCCATTTGTACCGAGCTATTACCGTACCATGAAGTTTTGATACCGTTACATCCCTATTGATGGCAGAAAGAATTGACATGTAAGGTTATGATACTACTGTGATACTGGAAGACATGTATCTCTTGCGGTCATCAGGTATCGGAAGATTCCTGGAGACAAGTGTGAGGGTGGTATAAACCCTGAGCGAAAAGTGATTGATATGAGTAAAAAGTGTATCAGCAATCTACTGGATTCACAATTGCAGGTGAGAATTCAATTCAATTCAATTCAATTTATTTGTATAGCACTTTTAACAATTGTCATTGTCTCAAAGGAGCTTTACACAATCAAAAGAATTATTTAAGTTTGTATGGAATGTGAATGTGTATGAATCAAAATGGTTAGATTGTCAGAAAGACTGACACTGATCAGGAATACCATGGAGAGAATATGGTAGTAAATGACCGTCTAATAATTCTGTATTGAGCAGTATTTTTTTTTTATCCACCATTTCTGTTAGACTCAGGAAGCGGAGCAGCCCAATCATTCTGCCCTTATTATTGTGGTGGTGATTGCTGTTCTGCTGATAAGTTGTGTTGCTGGGGTTATTTTCGTGAAGAAGTACGTCTGTGGTGGAAGGTCAGTCAAGTTTCTTGCTTGAAGCGTTTCATAATAAATCTTGTTGTTCTAATGTGCCTAAAGAGAGATGTTTTAACATCTCTTTGCTGTGGTTTGCAGATTTCTGGTGCATAGATACTCCATTCTGCAGCACAGTGTCGAGGCTAATGGCATAGAGGGAGTGGATGAGCCTTTGGATACAAATGTGGCGGGATACCCAAAGACCAGCTTCCATGAGGACTCGGATGAGGTATGCTTACTGTTATATAAGGTGGACAATGGATCAATGTTAATGCGCTAACAGGTGCTAATATCTACACTTAACTTTTAAACATATTATTTATATTTATTGTTAACTATAGTACCAGTAAAACATTTGGACACAAGGTTAGATTTATTTTCTACATCTAAAACAATACTGAACTTATTCAAAACTATGAAATAACACATTAGGCATTAGGTAATTTAAGTAACAACAACAATAGTCAGTTGTTATTTTCAGACACGAATGTTAGCTGTTCTGGAATAGTTCTTGCAAGAACAGTATTGTCAAGTGCATTTGCAAAACCGATAAAGCACCATGATGAAACTGGCTGTCATGAAGACCATTCCAGGAAGATAAGACCAAAACTTACCTCTGCTGCAGAGAAGAACTTCATTTAGAGTTACCAGCTTTTAAAAAATCACCAATAAACAGACATTAAGTAAATAGCAGACACATCTCAATATCAACAGTTAAAAGAAGATCACTGCACAAAATGCCTTCAGCATTGTTTTGCAATGTATAAATAAATAAAAATCAGGAAAGACCAGTGGCGGCGCGGTGGTGTAGTGGTTAGCACTGTCGCCTTGCACCTCCAGGTGCACCTCCAGGGTCCATGGTTCGATTCCCCGGCCAGGCTCGATTCCAGTCTCTGTGTGCATGGAGTTTGCATGTTCTCCCCGTGCTTGGTGGGTTTCCTCCGGGTACTCCGGTTTCCTCCCACAGTCCAAAGATATGCAGGCTAGGCTAATTGGCGTTCCTAAATTGCCCATAGTGTGTGATTGGGTGTGTGAGTGTGTGTGTGCCCTGTGATGGATTGGCACCCTGTCCAGGGTGTACCCCGCCTAGTGCCTAAAGTCTCCTGGGATAGGCTCCAGGTCCCCCGCGACCCTGAACACAGGATTAAGCGGTATAGAAAATGAATGAATGAAAGACCATGGAGTTAGATAGTGTGTCCAAACATAGAAAAAGAAGCATATTACAGGCTCTTTTTGTGCAACATATTTTGTGCATGTGTCACAAGGGAGTTAAAAGCACAAATGCTAAAATTAAAACATCTAAATTGTTTTGGTTATATCAGTGTGACTTGCTTGATTGAATTTTTTTCTATAACGCCACCTGCCACAGTTTTGTCCGAATGTGTAAATTAGTCTGCAGTTGTCCTTGTGGCGATGTACACATGCAATGGAGAACGTGTCTTAGCAGATAAAACCAGGAGTACAAAATACATGCATTATATCTCTTGTATGGAAAGTGATCACAACCCCCTAATTGGTGTAGCATTTAACACACTGTTCAATTTTCTTGGAAAGAGTACTCAAATATTCTATTCAAGTAAAAGTACTATTATTTTTATGAATTCTGCGTGTCTCTGTGTAGTGAAAAAAGGACAACGGCATATACAAATTAATTGTTCTTCATTTATTGTTCTTAATTAAAGGAAACCCTTTTGCAAATGAAATTGCAATATCAAAATAAAACTATGTTGAGGCAACATTTAAAAAAGACCTGATTTTAGCTGGGTCTCCCTTAGGGCTGGGTGATATGGCAAAAAAGTAATCTCGATAATTTTTGACCCATATTGAACGATAACGATATATATTTCGATATAAGCTGTTAATGCTGCCAGCATTAAAATAGTATCCCAACAATGAATGAAGCCATAAAAAATTAAAGGGTTAATTAAATTACATTTTAAAGTATAGTTTATTAACAAAAACAGATGACCGATTTGGCCTTAAAAATTAAGATACTATAGGCACATGCTCAGAATCTTTACAAGGCAAAGATTTTTATAAAAAAAATACTTGTTTGTGATGATAAAAAGTATCTTGTGATGATATATTACAATGTTTTGAGATTTTTAAACAATAATGAGAAACAACAACATTTAGACCACACACACTAGGGCTGTCTTTTTATCCCACAATTCAGAGTTAAATGAAGGCTATTTCACACGGCCCCAATAAACTGACATAATGGCTTAAGCATGCAATGACAACAAAAATGGAATGAATTATGCAGCTATCATCTGGGTCAGGACAATTTCACTTTTACTATATAGTCGGATACCTGCTAGGTGTTGTATAGTTCATATTTGCCTGGCCAGAATGGTTTAAGCCACCAAAATAACGTTTTATTGATAAACTGCGCAGCTTTCGCCAACGTGAACACTCCCGTTAGTAACGAGGCGAATAAGGAGCTAAACTTCAGCCGCAGAATGAGACGCTGAGCAACAAGGAGCCAAATGAATCGGAAGCTACGAATAAGGAGCTAACGTCAGCCTCGTGTGCTTAGGGGCATCATATCTTTCGCTAGAAAGTTAGAAACGGTTATATTATTACTCCTTTTGGAACACCTTTCATAAGGTGTAATGACCACAAAAGACGACATGATCGATATCTGCTTTGGTACAGCCCCACTGCTAGCGCTGCTAGTTGACGGAGTAGCATCGGCCCGCATTTTCATGCTTTCAGTGTGGTCGTTTGGGTGATGCGTTCATATAACGGAGTTCGTGCTACCTTTTTTGTTGACAATTTCAACATCTTTGGATAATAACTCGAGGTTAGATTCACTTTCGTCGCTGCTTCCACTCATTTTTTTTTGTCATCCTGGTGTCACGTTTGCTTCGCAAAGTGCGTCAGGAAATTAACTTTGACCTGCACGGCACGCGCAAGCTGCACGCTGATTGGTTGTTGTCGTATTGTTCTGCTGTGTGATTGGCTCTTAGATTAATCCATATCGAGCAAAAAATGTCTAGAGCTTTTCATCGTTTTTAAAATCAAATAAATCGCGATTCGATATGATATCGTTTATCGGCCCAGCCCTAGTCTCCCTCCACCAGTGATATCTGACTTGTTCATCTCCATCTTTCTTGCTTGTGTTTTTAGCGCTAGTTTGTTCTCCTGTCCATAGTTTATTGAAGTGTAAATGGCGCTGCACAGTAGATAGGAGCTGTAGATTTTTTTCCCTTGCATTTTTATTTACATTTATTCAGTAATGTGATTTAAAATGTAGTGCTTAAGAATGTTTTGTTTGAAGTGTACAAGACTTTAAACAAAACATATTAAGGTTAAATTACATATTTTAAAAACTATTTAAATAAAAGAACACAAAAATCTATTCAACTACAGTACAGTACCATGAGAATGTGTAATTTGTTACTTTCCACCCATTTCAAACATTTAACTTTTAAAAATATAGAAGGGCACAATGCCACCCAGATACAGAAAAAACAATGCAATGTTTTTCACATGCATTTCACTGCATATCGTACGGTGTATGACTGTGTATGTGACAAATAAAATTTGAATTTGAAATTAAAAGAAAATATAATGATTACAATTTTTTTTTTGAGACAGCCAAGTGTGTCTGGCAAACATAATTTGCCAAAAATGAGCAAACTTGAATGAGCTTTATACACAGCTTTTTATCTCGTTTTGCTGTCAAACGTTTCACTTATTATGCTTCTTATAAAGTACTGGTCACACTGGTATCTTTCAGTTTTCTGCTACTGTTGCTTGGCAGCATTTGGAAATATATTGACTGTCACTGATACAGTGGGGCAAAAAAAGTATTTAGTCAGCCACCTATTGTGCAAGTTCTCCCACTTAAAAAGATGAGAGAGGCCTGTAATTTTCACAATACCTATGATGGCCTTTTGTTATGAAATTCTTTTTTTTTTCTTTTTCTGCTTGCTAGGATTTTAGTTAGCAATGTTGGCACCTAGCAGTATGACCTATGGAATAGTTTTTCCATGATTTTTGCATTTCCATTTACAGTGGAACCTCGGTGTTCCGCAAGACAAGCAAAGATTTTTTATAAATTTTGACTTGAAAAACGGGCATTGTCTTGGTTTACGAGCACCGAGTATCATTTGAACGCATATGCAAGCTGGATATAGAGCCTGAGTTTTGGTCTTCAGTAGTTTTTTAGTTGGATTTAAGTGCAGGATCCACCTGAAATGTTGTACTATAACCTGACAATGCAGCAAATAAAAGAACGGGCATCGAGCAGTTCGTCCATCTCATCATTACACGCATGAATTAATGCAACATTAAAATAAAGCGGAGAAGCTTTAATAATTTGTGAGAGAACAAAAGTCTTTCCGTTAATGTATGTGTGTTTAATTCAGACGAAAGAAGAAAGTTTTACTGTGTAAGATGAGAAGGAGGAGACAAAAGGGGCTGAAAGCAAGAGTCTCCACTTTGTAACGCTTGGATTTAGAAAACCGCTTGGTTACAAAAATACGGATTCGGGAATCTAAACAGGGGCTTGAAAACAATACTTCCGGTATTGCGCAACCGCAGCTGGACAAAACACGACGCGACACAAAACAATTATAATAAATTAAACCAAGTGTATTATACAGAGACAAACCGGTATATAGACAAACAAGGTGCACCAAAACCAATATATACAAATATAATACTAATATAAATGGTGTGTGCGGAATGTAAGCGGGTGTGTGAGTGTGTGTATGATAGTCCAGTGTCTGATATATGGCAAAGGGTATGAAAATGTCGAGTTGGAGAGATGGTTCGATCTCACCAGATGAAGGTGGTAGGTCTGGGAGATCGAGAAACGGAATGAGCTGGGTACTGAATGAAATTATCGAACAATAATCCACAAGCAGTCTCTCAGCCTCGAAAACCATGCAGCGCGCTGTCCTCATCTCTCCGCTTCTACGCCGGTTCCGGCTTTATGCCAGATCATGTGACCCACGTCACTTCCGGGTTCCCATGCGTTGCGATCGCGCATGCGCGGGAACTTGCCCGGTGACCAAATCACTGTCAATAGGGGAACAGAAACCGCTAGGGCACACCTTCGGCCACAGGTGAGCAGCATTAGCTCCACAACCAATTCCCTGTGTATGAAAACGCCCCTTTTGTGTGGCTGTGCTACAACTTACTCTAGCCTCACACACACGCACACACCCCATACTGCACGCACAAACAGAAACACTTATCTGTCTGGATTTATTATTTACTTTTTTGAAAGGTAAAATGCACATTAATTTGTTTTATTTTTACTTTATATTTTGTATAAATTATTTTTACGTATTTATTTTTTTTGGGCTGTAGAATGAATAATTTAAGTTTCCATTATTTCCTATGGGAAAATTAAATTTGGTTTACGAGTGTTTTGGAATACGAGCCCACTTCCGGAACGAATTATGCTCATAATCTAATGTTCCACTGTATATTCAAAACATGGAAGAAAAGTGTTAAAATGGATTTAACACTCAGAAATCAAAAACCTTTTTTTTTTTCCTGCAGGACCTCCTGGAATAACAACAATGAGTCAGCGCCAGCAGAAACTAGGAGCTCTATGTCTCCTTTTATGCCTCGGGCACCTTTACTGCTGTTTCTATTCCTGCTCTAAAGCACAACCCAGTCTTGAGCATCTTCAAGCCTCGAATAACCCCGCTCTAGTTCCTGCTTCTTCAGTAGGAGTGAATTGCAGTTTTGCTATTAAAACATCTCATAAAGTTAACTGTGCAGCCAGTGGTTAAATGACTCGAGCTTAGATGATACCTTGCCAGGGGAGCAAACTCTATAGGAGGACAATATCTCAGAATTAACAGTGGGGCTCTTGCCATGGCACTTAACTCTTATACAGAACCTTTTACCTTCTTTAAAAATATATGCTGATCAGAGTAAGTGGTACTGATTGTAGTGTAAAAGTAAAAGTCTGGGGATAACAGTGAATCATTTCACTTCAATATTTGACATAAGCATGAAATATGACTGTGATATTAGAGATATTTTTGATATTAGATATATTTCCCCAGTTCTGTTATTTGGAAAATATTCTATAAAAAATATATGGTTAATCAAGTTTTATCAAGCATCAGAAAGCAATACAGTGCATAGATACAGTGCATCTGCATGTATCCGCATACTCCTAGGCCATACTTTTGTCAGTTTCTCTAAAAGGGAGAAAGGACTATTTAGTGTTCTTAAAATAATGCTACTGTGTAGATGCCTATCACAATACCTCTTTGTGGCTGTATAGACAATTATTGAGAAGGTTAACTTATTTTACCCAGAGGAAGGGAAAATTTTAATGTGGAAACATGTAAAGAAATGTTGGGGTTGTATCTAAGTATACTGTAAATGTCCTGTGATAAATTTGTAGTTGACTTAGTTTTCTAGGAGAAAATTTTTTCTGACATTTTGTGTCGCTCAGCAGTTTTTGCACTGTGAAATACAAAATGGTAAAATGAGTCCAACAGACACTTATGTAAAATGTCCAAGCATAAACCTGTCTTTGAGAAGCCCTGCTGATGGACAAATAGGAGTCGTACAATATTTTCATGTCATGTCCTATCCATAGTTCTACTTTGTATAAAGGAAGCTCACGTATAATGTCTGACTTTTCCATATTTTGAGTTTGTATGCTCAGGTGAAATTTGCGGTAATTCCAAATCATTTAGCAATATCTTTTCATGATTAGTTGACCATGAGACATGAGACTAACAAATACAGAATGGCCCCATTGTGTTTAAACTGAGAACGAGGATAGATCCCCCCCACCTCCTGAAAAGCAACCCAGGCTAAAAGCTTTGACTATTCAAATCAGTAGAACATGACACCTTTTGAGATCGTGTGTTTTGAGACCAAGTTAACTCGCTGTTCGTTTGATAGATTTTCGCTTCTTATGAGATCCTCAATGTATCACAACCAGCATGTTTTTATTCACCTTATGATACACTGTCAGAATTGCTTTGTAATGTAATAATATATACTCGGTTCTTTTCTGTTTATTTACAGTTTAACTATAACTACAACATCTTGTATAACACAGTTAACTTTTGGATTTGTTAAGACAGATTTTATTAAGAGAAGTAATAATGGTGTGTATGTTGATTCAAAGTGCCTATTGTGAAGGTGTTTGCACCTTCAAAAAGAACTTTTAAGCTCATTTGGTTAAATGATTGACATTAAGGAGGCAGATTCTTGCCTATTTAATAATTTACTTGATAGACAGGTGTTGGAGCTGATTAATATGTTCCTGATTTATAGATCTTTTTTTCTTTCCTTTCACATTTGGGTCATGTGAGAAAACTGAAGGCTTCTCATGAAGTAGTGTTTGATCTACTAAACCACCAGGGTTTAACAGTTTGCCATTTTGGGAAATTATGCCTAAATATGTAAAAATTGTCTATGGTGTATTAGGATTAATTTTCAATGTGTAATTCTATGCATGCTTTCTTAGCAAATAGGTCACAACACACTCCGGTGGCGTTTGGGGTTAAACCTTTAAGACGACAGCTGCAGCACAAAGACTATATGGGGTTTCCTACTTGAAGTAAAGATGTTTGCTTTGTGGGTTGTAATAAGTTTCTTGCCTTTGATAATCAATGTAAATAACATGAAGCTGGCTTTGTAAATATGAAACTACAGTTACCTTTGTATTTGACCAATTTTGCTCTGTATATTCTGAAATAAATAAGACTCCACACTTTTTTGTCTAATTTATATTCCTGCAACATTTGCATTTTATATACAAGTACACATTATTCCATACATATAAGACTAAACATTTCCCCGACAGTGCATTTAATAGTTAATTCAAAAACAATTATTTAGATCCTGTACAAAAAGTTGCCGTCTCGGTCATAAAACTCCCTTCCCTTCTGTTCGACCGCACTGGGCTTTTCCTGCAGTGTGTGGATAAGTTCTTCCAGTCCTTCGTCTGTGAAAACCACTCCATCCCACTCCTCTTCCTCCTCCCTTTTTACACCTTTCTCTTTAACATCTTCAGACTCTTGCTTTGCATCAGGCTGCTCCTGTACTGTCCCCTGAGCCACCGCTGATATCTGAGCTGTCCTTATTGAAGATGATAGAACGTTAGCAGCAGTTGGAACCAGTCCTGATGCAACCTCAGTAGGAGTCAGAGTTGTGCTGGTCAATGCAACGACTGTGCTCGTGTTCCCAGAGGAGGTCAAAGCTGGCACGATGCTGGTGGGTAAAGCCGGGTGCGATTGGCTTGTTTTACCGTCTTTCAGGGAAAGCTGTCGGACTACGGTCAACACTTTGTCATCCTGTTTAAGTCTTCTCACGGGGGGTGGGGTGAACTTGCTGCGAAGGACTCTGGAGATGACGTCGTTGCTAACAGAAAACCCCTCCGCTAATCTCTGCAGTGTCCATTCCTGCGGTGACTCCTGCTTTAGGTACCTGATAACAGATCAAGAAGTCAGTACACTTCAAAAAAACCTCAATTAAAATATACAGTATTCTGAGCCTTAAGGGTCTTTGCAGTTGGGTGCTGAAACAGCTTTAATGTTCCATCATTCCAGTAGTGTGGATCTTACACAATTTGGTGTTTTCCGCCAGCTCATATCAACTTCAACATGTGGGCGATGTTAATTATCATGTTCCCTTACAGTAAATTAGGTATATTGAACAGAGAGCTTTTTTTATTTTTTTTTAATCAGGGTTCAGAATTAATCTCCTTTGTTCCTTTTTCACTAAAGCAATTTTCAGAAACATTTCATTCCATTTATTAAAGGTTCCGTATTTTACTATTTATCAAGTTTCCTCCCAAGCTTCTGCAAAGAGTGTGTTAATGCTCAAATTCTTCCATGATGATGGTGCAGCACTATTCATCCAGGTGTTAATAATGTGTTTTATAGTTCTTCCGAATTTTAGTACAAAGATCTCCTTAGTTCTTTGCTTTTTGCAGATAAATAATGTTCTCCCTCTGTAACAGAGTAACATCTTTGCCACAACCACATGATGCGTCTTCTCGCAGGTTTTTTTTTTTTTAAAGGAGACGCTTTAAAAGCTGCATAAATAACTTGTTGCAGCTCAACTATATTAATAACTACCATAATTATCCAATGGAAGGCTATGAACAATTTTTTTTTTAAGCACGTGGTGACATTATTTTGGCTGGGCAGGGTATGAGGCCATAATAGGGAATATCTAATTGGCTTGTTTAAGCTTAGGCAAATATAAAAACTACAAATGGACAAAAAGCAGAGAATGTTTTTCCTCTTGTTTTATTAATTATACACACACACACTGTAGACGTGCCTGAATGTCTAAAATGACAAAGTAAATTTGGCATGAAGTTCCCTTTAAAGAATGACACCAATATTTTTAACATCTGCAAAACAATTTCCTACAAGACTTTTTTTTTTTTTTTTTTTTTTAGAATAACCAGAAAAGAGAAAAATAATATTAATAACACTTGTTTTGGCACCAAACGACTTGAAAACCCTCCGTCCTAAAAATACTGAAAACTTTAGTTTAATTAAATTTTCATTGTCGCAAAGCAGCTTTACATAATCAAAAGAATTATTTAAGTATGGAATTTCTGTATGGAATGTGACCGCATCAGAAGTTTACAGCTTTGAGCCTCCAAGTGGCGCAGTGGTAAAGCGCTCGCCCCATCATCCGGAGATCGCTGGTTCGAACCCCGAGTGATGTTTTCCTCTCACAGCCGGTGGCATAGAGAGAGCTGATTGGCCGAGCTCTCTCAGGGGGGAGGGATGAGAGGTACTTGCGCTCCCACATTAATCACGGCTCTACAGCCAATCAGGGGCGTCTGTGAGCTTGCGCACGCGGAAGAAGCAGCTAGCGCTTTCCTCCGCCTGTAATGGTGCATGAGCAAGCAGTTCAAAAAGATGCGGTCGAAAAACAAAAAAGAAGTTTACAGCTTTACTGCTGACTGTCATAAATTGAGACCGAATAATCCTTCCAAAAATTATGAATAAATTAATGTCTCCTAATAGAAAACATTAATACTATTAGCATTAGCACTTATTTATTAATTTATTTATTTTAGATCACACTGTTTGAACTTGCAGCATTCGTCCCCTGACCCCTGAAGGATCAACTAAAAAAAAAAAAAAAAACATTTACAATAATTTATGAAAAATAAGAGCACATGTTGCATAAAATGTTACATAAGTGTACATTGTTTTATACTTATTATGTGCAAGAACAATATCACTCAAACCAACCCTACTGTATATCTATCATTTCTTAATTTCTCTAATCTGAATTACTATGAGCACGAACCAAGTGACTGATACAAACAAAGACAAGAATGACTCATATACGCTACTTCTAAACTTCTGCACAAATCTATATAGAGGACTCCTACAGTACCTGATCTGCTGAATGGCATCCCAATTTAATCTTCTTTCTGGGGCTCCAGAGCTGCTCAGCTTCCGTCTGATCATGTGGAATTTGGCAGATTTCTCCTTTTTCCTCTCTTCTCTATAAAAAAAAAAGAAACCTTTATTTGTCACATACTTTTAAAGAACATATTTTATTCACATGTCCCAGCTTATTAGGAAGGTTGAGTCAGGTGATTATGGTGTCCCTGGAGCTAATTGGGTTAAGCCTTGGTGAAGCCTTGATCTTCTGTTTAATAACCCAGAGCCACCACTGCCCCAAATTGGCCTGTACATGGGCCTGAACTGAGCTACCAACCAATGCTGCATTTCCTCTAAATTCCTCTAAAAGTTGTACTGTTCTCATTCACCCCAATCACACCCCCCCCCCCCCCAATAAATAAATAAAAATCACAAGTCTGGCATACTGTGGAATTTGTTCTTTGATTAGACAATATATGCCTAGTCAGGCTGGTTTTATGTTCCAAATGTTGGTGGTTGAAGATTCCTGATAAATAAACTACCATATCCTCATTTATTACACAAACAACTGTATTTCCCAAACGCCTTCTCTTACTGTGAACAACCAGTTGCTGATGTGACAGCCACACGGGCTGGAAAATATTAGCCTCAATGCATATTTAAAAAAATGAGCGGAAAACTAGATGCTCCACATTACAACACATCCTGTCACCGAGCTCTCCTCACTGGGAACTACATGATCTCACTTCCGCACCCACCCTACTCCCCAGATTTGGCTTCTGCGGACTTTACCCTCTTCCAGAAGATGCAGCTCCAACTCAAAGGTTGGCGTTTTGACACCACTGTGAAGATCCAGCGTGAAACACAGAAGGTGCTTGACATGCTACTAAAAGAAGACTTCAAGGACATATACCAGATGTTGCAGTGATGCTGGGAGCGCTGTATTGCCGTGTAAGGGGACTATTGAAGGAGATAGTGTCTAACGTAGATAAACAGAGCTAATCTCTAAACCTTTTGATACCACTAAGTAACACTCTGCAATTTCTTACATAACCATTGTATGAACTATGGCGTTTGGTTCTTTAAAAAAAAAAAATCCCCTTCCCTTATGGGAAAAAATTATGGCAATATATTGTAAAATAAAATGCAATATATAAAATAATACATTTCCATATATAGGACACTAGTGCTTATATTTATTAATACATTGCAATATATGAATGGACCATGTATGGATATATATAGCAATGCAGATAAACATATTTATACTTATAATTGTTTTATTGAAACTTATTTATTAAATAATATTTACTAATAAAACAGTATATTGTATTTTTCACATTTTTCATTTATGTATTTATTTTTTACATGTGGGTTTAATTTACAAAGTGGTATTAGTAAACAGTATTATAATATTTTAAATATTACTAAGCTGCTGGTTTTAGTGTTGTGGTGAACAGAGGTCAGTATGGACACTGACTAGTCTCAGGTGGTGTTTGTTGTGCTCATCACTGTATGCTGTTAATTGAGGATTTTTGATACTGTATGTTCAATAAAACTAATATTTATCATTTGTGTTTCATGCATCTTATTTATATCTGGCTTTAATTTCATTATGGTCTCGTATAAGCAAATATGAGCCATAAGCATACTGCATAAGCTATACCGCTGCATACTGCATCTTCTATACCGCTTAATCCTGAGTTCAGGGTCGCGGGGGACCTGGAGCCTATCCCAGGTGACTTCGGGCACTAGGCGGGGTACACCCTGGACAGGGTGCCAATCCATCGCAGGGCACACACACAAACACACACTCACACACCCAATCACACACTACGGGCAATTTAGGAACGCCAATTAGCCTAACCTGCATATCTTTGGACTGTGGGAGGAAACCGGAGAACCCGGAGGAAACCCACCAAGCACGGGGAGAACATGCAAACTCCATGCACACAGAGACGGGAATCGAGCCTGGCCGGGGAATCGAACCCAGACCCTGGAGGTGCAAGGCAACAGTGCTAACCACTACACCACCGCGCCACCTCTAAATGAAATTGATATATTGAATCAAATTTAATATATTACGAAGTATATTGTTAAATATAAAATTACATACATTAAGATATATATTTAAATATATTTCTACAAATTAATACGATATATTATTCAGTATATTTTAATATATATTTATATCAGAACACAAAATTATTCTGTATATAATGACAGTTAGTAGAGAAATATATTTTCTTTGCGTAATGGTTTAAGACATTTAACACCACCTGATCTGGATTAAAATTGATATTGATCTCCAGGGGTCTGAGAGCCCATTTATACCATCTGCCATTTACATAAATTGTGTTCCTATATTCCAAATCACAACTCACTTCACAAGAGCCTCCAGTTTGGATTCCACTTCATCCATGTCAAGGTCGTCTTCTGAAAGATCCCGCTGCTCCGTCCTTCTGTTTCCTGAGAGGGAATGACTGCGAGTAACAGAACCCGTCCAGGTCCTGGCACTGCGACTCGCATGGAGACAACTCAGCGCTGGAGGAGACACCAGAGACACCAGCCTGAGCCGAGTGGCCATGCTGATGCACAGCCTGGCAGACACGATGGAGACCTGTGTTAGCACCCAGAATAAAACAATGTTTCATTAACAGCAGTGACTCATACAGTATAGAACTTAGATCACAGCACAGAGGAAACCATTAGGATTATTGTTTTGTCAAACCATTGCAAGTTTATTGAAAATGTATTAAATACTCGAGAAACCTGTTCATAATATATTATAAAATAATATACAATGGGGAAATACCCTGCACCCTAAATTATTATTTATTTATTTTAAGAGACGACTCACCAAAATGCATTAAAATGCGAAAGAACTGCTTGATCTCTAAAGTCAGTAAAAAACACGCACGTGAACAAACATTTCCGCCACCGTGTATAGACGTTCGAGGTTACTTAAGTTGCACCGGAACTACTTACTGTGCAACTGAGACGTACGTTGCGCCCGCCATATTGGAAGGGGGCACGCTGCGAACTAAAATACTAAAATGGCTGTCTTCTATAAGAATATTTGCTGCAATTTATGTTCGGTTTCTGTAAATAATAATAATAATAATAATTAAAAAAAAAAGCTTAATTAATTATGTCAGACATAATTAGCAGTGGCCAATTGCAGGCTAAAAGTACATTTAGATAAAAATCAAATAATAGGTTACATGAGCAGTATTTTTATTGATACAACAGATATCATCAATTATAAGATTATAAATAATATGAATGTCAAAAGTAAACAAAATGACAAGGACACAGTGTGTTTATGAACATTGATTTTTTTTTAATGAATATTCAATACAAATAAAACGACAACATATTCATCATAAGTTGATAACATTGGTTGTTATAAATCACGTTGTTATAAATAACCCAGTAAAAAAATCTAAATCAAAGAATAAACAAAGTCAGTGAGGTTACATGGGAAAGCTGCCCTTTCTAAAATGGCGGCGCAGTTGACGTGCTTGGTTCAGTTCCTCTTGCGTTTCCGCTCCAGACTTCACAAACAGTCTCACGTGTTTCTGAGTATTTTCTCCCGCCCCTCCCCACCTGTAATTATCGGAGCTCCGATTGGCTGAATATATCAGGCCTTCTGCGCTTGGATTGGTCCGCAACATCCATCTAGTAGGAAAACAGCCAATCATTACTCAGGAGGTGGGATTTGTTGGAATGCGGGTGGAAAATGTTAGCGTTTCTTTTCATCGTTGTTCATTTGCGCCATTTTGTCGACAGGCTTTGGTGATTGGGGTTTGAGCTCTGTACTGGAGCCAATCAGAAGGGAACCGGACAGCTGAGAAACGGTAAAGAGTGCGCGGCTCGAGGAGACTGGTGTGTCACTACACCGATTGGTTTGTCATTGACCAACCAAATTACTAACTCGGCGTAAATACAGAAATCAAATTGGTAACATGGGGAATAGCGAACGACACGGCGGTGATGTGAACACGGATAAAATGGAGGACGCTGTGTTAGACAACGTGCTGGCGTTAGAGCGCGAGACCCATAACAAAGGAGTCACCTAGCTACTTAGCTTCTTTATGTGGAATAGTTTCTGTAGCTCGCTAGCAGAGACGCTAACCAGCTATTGTTAGGAGTTCAGTAGTCCTAAAAACAATTAACGGGGTTAATAAAATATCTATCTACACGACCTGTACTGAATGCAACAAACAACCAGTTAGGTTTGTAGGGTCTTTATACCTAGCATGCTAACTGTTGCTAAAAAAGAAAGAGAAACAAACAAATTTTTAAAATTCAATTTTACTTACTTTACATTAAACGTACGTAATGTTCTTACTTTACAACAAATTCATGCAAAAGACAGCGAGTCATTTGTTATTCCCCATAATCTACAAGGGACTGTGACAAAAAAAAATATAATGTTAAAATATTGATAGCGAAAAGTCTGACACATCTATGTAATGAGTTAATAAAATGGCCCTTCTCCTTCAGACTGGTGAAACTGGTGGCGAGAATGGAGCAGTACACCACCACCACAAGCAGTGGCGAGCAGATAGTGGTCCAGGCAGCGAATGGACAGATCCAGCAGCAGGTAACCTTAAGCTAATTGTGTATGTGTGGAGAAGAAAGCTCCAGGTTTGGTGTTAACAGAACTGTGTGTGTTTTGTGAAGTGTTTACAAACACAAGCAGCAGGGATGCACTTATCTGCCCTTTAGTCTTCAGTGTGAAAGGAGTGTAAAAGTACCCAAGACTTGGATTTTCGTTGTCCTGTATTCACTTGGTTGATTTGTCTCATGATGTCACAGCTGTAAGCTTTTACGATAATAATAAAATAAAAAACAGTGGACTGAATTTGAAGCTAATGTTGAATGTATGAGGGGCATTCAAGTCAAAACAAGACTTTGGGTTGCGCTGAATAACAAAATATAGTTGTTAGTCTTACGGCTGCTCTCGTCGATCTACACAACTACTTGCCACAGGTGGCCAGATGCCCTTCCTGACATAACCCTCCCATTTTATCTGGGCTTGAAACCACCACTGCATCTACTTGCTGGGCTTAAGCAATTGAATAATCGAATGCAGTTATGAGAGTAAAAACTAAACTTAATCCTCTTCTACACTAATGCACTTATCCCAGTGTTTCACTAGTGCTTGGGTACTATCAAGTTAGAAAGTTTTCTAGGTACACCAGAGACATTATCAGACTGCCTCCTTTACATCTGAAACACTGGCCTCCCAGGAACTCCTTTTAATGGCCCAAACATGTGGAAATCAGTTGGAATAACTCCCAGCCACGTTCCTGTAGTGGGCAAGTCGTGTCGATTGTGTGTACAGTTCCCACAAACAGATGCATCTCTTCTACAAGTCATCTGTCAGGATCAGATGTACCACTCACTGAATGTTTATGGGAAAGATTGCAGTGGGCTCCAAGCCACCTTTGCCAGGAACGTCGTTCAAAGACATTAAGCGTTCTTTCATCGCTTATAGACTTCTGACATTGTCAGTCAGGTTTATGTCTTTATTCATGAGTTCTGGATTTTACTTGAACGTCATAGTTCAGTAAACATACTGAATTTCAGTTCCTTTTTGTCGAGGTAAACAAGAGAATTTACTGAGCTCATTAATGGAAAAATAACGTATCAATGTGTGTTTGGCTAACATCAGACATAATGGCACTTAAATGATTAGGTCTTCACAGGGAGGGCAGAAAAGGGCAACAATTGAAACCACAATAAGTAATAAAAATACGTGAAGCAAACTCGCATGAAACATTTCACATATAATGATAATCGCAAGAAAGTGATTATGATGAACACTAGTTAAGTCATTTGTAGGAGAGTAATAGTTTTGAACCTTATTTTGCCCAATGTTTCTCATTGGGGAGGTACGCCTTAATAAAGGTTGGCAGGCATCCTTAGATTATGGTCTTGGGTGCACTAATTCAAGTGCAGTGTTGGCAGCTTGCATTCATGTAGCACTTTCACCTTCTGTTATGCACTTGTGTAATATATATGGCAGCAGTGCATAAAATCATATAGATGCAGTCCAGCGGTTTCAAGCAATGCTCTGATCAACTATAAGAATGGGGGGAATTTTTATTTATATATTTTGGATTTTCTCCCTAATTTAGTTGTGGCCAATTCCTCCCCGGCACTAGGCTACTACTACCACTTAGTCTGAAGGTGCCGAAGACGATCATGTGTTTCCTCCGAATCACGTGATGCCAGCCAAACGCATCTTTTCGAACTGCTCGCTCACGTATCGTTGGGAGTACGGCACACTCAAGAGTACAGCGCTATCCACTCCTTCCTTTTGTGTAAGCTCACAGATACCCCTGATTGGCAGTAGAGCCGTGATTAATGTGGGAGCACTAAGTACCTCTCACCCCTACATGCTGAAAGAGCTCGGCCAATCAGCTCTCCGGTTGCGAGAGAATGGGGGAAATTTTTGTCTAAATTTCTTACTGTGTAACTGCTGCTCTCCTGGGACTTTCACACACAACAGTCTCTAGAGTAGACTTGGAATGATGCAATAAAGGAAAAGAACATCTTTAGAACAGGCAGTTCTGTGGATGGAAACGCCTTGATGTGCGAGATCAACAAGGAGGAGTGGTAAGATAGAACGGTTACAGTAACTCAAATACTCTGTGCACACAAGTATGCCACTTCTGTTAAGCAAGAATAGAATGCAAAGGCTGCATTGCGCACAGGATCATAAAGACTGGAAAAATGTAGCATGGTCTGACGTGTCTTGAAATTTGCTGAGCCACACAGATAGTAGGGTCAGAATTTAGAGAAAACCGCATGAACCCAACCTGGCCAGTGGAGGGGGTGTAATGGTATGAGGAATATTTACTTGGCACAGTTTGAGCCTGTTAACACCGGTCAGTCATAGTTTGAATGCCACAGTTTAAGTATTGTTGCTGATCATGTGCATTCTTTCATGGCTGCAGTTTACCATAATCTAGAGTCTACTTCCAGCATGCCCCATGTCACAAAGCAAAGACTGTCTCAAACTGGTGTCTCAAACTTTATGACCCTGACAATGAGTTTGATGTTCTCCAATGGCTGTATCACTAACCAGGGACCTGTTTCAGAAAGGAGGTTAAGTGAAAACTCTGACTTTCTCTTATCTCAGGGTTACCAAACTCTTGAGTTTTCCGTTTCAAAAAGGCAGGTTTGTCAAACCCGAGAAAGCAGGGTAACTCAAGCCTGTTTCTGAAAGAGAGGTAACTATTACTTAGTCAGTTACCGTGGCAACTTACTCTGTGAACCTAACCTGGTCGGGAGCAGGTTTTATTCTCTGAGCTCGGAGTTTCTGTCGGTCTCCTCCCCTTTTTTAAAGACGCAGCGGTATTTCTCGCCGTGGCCTTAGTCATTCATTGCCCACATTTCGGACACAAACAGAGAAGACATTTAGGAGAACGGCTTGTCCTTTTTTGGAGGATCCCATAGATGAGGAGGCTGCATTAATTCGAAGAGAATTACATTTACGTCGGGCAAGGATTTTTTTTTTGTCTTTTCCCCGTGCATTTTTATTTGAGCGTTACCGTTTTTCATTGCTATCAATTACATTTATCCATAATCTAATCCGTCCTTACATCACTAATATCACCCATCGTGGCCGTGCTCTTACATCCGAGCAGATACTATGTGCAGCTTTACGTTTCTTTGCTAATGTAAGCTTTCTGTACAATATCGGGGATGCGGAGCATATTAGTAAAGCCACTGTATGCAGAGCTGTACGGAAGTGTGCCTCGCTCTGAGACGCTTTCTGCACACTCGCCACCACCACAAAAAATAAAATAAAATAAATGAAATGAAATGAACACAAGTCATAACACTTTATTTGGTGGTCTTTATTTCCTAAAAATTAAAACGTCACACATTACTGATCTATTATACTGAAATATTTAAATACTTTAAATGTAAACTTGCGCATTAACTTGAGCAGCTATGTTTTCCCACGCTACCTGTCTCTGTTTCGCCGATGCAGTGGTGTTACTTTTTTTTAAAATATGTGCTCATATTTGCTGTAAGTTTGCATGAGCATATCAAGTTTAGCTGGGGGGAAAAATGCAGATCTCCTTTTTTTTTTTTTTTTTTTTTTTTTCTCCCTGCTGTTGCCATGGTGACTCGTAATATCTGCGCTCCATTGATAATGGCTTTTTAGAGTCGCGGTGTACACGCTTAACTCTGAGTTAGTCCACTCAGAGTTGATTGACCTTACTCAGATCAGCTGTTCTGAAACCGAAAACTCTGAGTTTTTAATCTCTGGGTCAATCAACTCAGAGTTTGATTTGAGTTAAACTCAAGTTTAAACTCCGAGTTGTTTGAACCTCCTTTCTGAAACAGGCCCCAGATCTGAAACCAACAGTACACATAAGGGATGGAGAATCGCAGCATTTGAAAAATTTACAAGAACTGTATGATGCAATCCTGCCAATGTGAAGCAGAAAATAACTTGTGTAATCCATGCCATTAATAATTAAAACTGTTTTGAGAGCAAAAGAAGACACTACCAAGTGATGGTGTAATGTTTGAGTGCACTTTAATTTGTACTTATTTGTACATTTGCACCCAAGACTATAATCTACTAGCTCACTCATTCACAAGTGCAACACTAGGATCTGGAGTGACCTAGTTATATGGGCTTATTCACAGGCACAGGGTACAGTCACAGCTGTACAGCTGCAGACCGAAGCGCCAGTCGCTACAGCAGCCGGTCAGCAAGTGCAGACGCTCCAGGTAGTTGTGAGAACTCTGAGCTCGTAATCTTCACCTGTTGCATGCAGTTCATGTCCGTGTCTCCGTGCAGATGACCAGCATGCTTCCACACTGTGTGTAATTGACCAAGCTCCAGTGTCCATGGCTGTGTTTCTAATGCTGATACTGAAATCTTTTATGTTTTTTTTTTTTTGTGCTGCGGCACTATTGGTCAGAAGTGGTTGATTTAATTTTTTCGTGACTAATAAATGCTGTTATTTTTATAATCGCAACTTTGGCTGTTCAAATAACAGAATAATAGTATGTATTATTTCTGTAAGAGCAGCTGATGCAACGATGCTTTAAAGCCCAACCCGATTAAGAGATGTTGAACGAAGAAAAATAAGAATGAATTGTGGATATTCGCCTTTCTTTTACATTTATAGAAGGAGTCTCCAGTGTAGCTGCTTTGTAACAATCAGTTTTCCATTAGTGGAGAGTCTTTGGGGTTGTTTGAGGTATAACATGACATTTATCCTACTAGCTTCAGAATAAGGGGGAAAGCAGAAAAGAGGGTATGCATAGTTAATAACAAGTCGTAAGGGGGGCGGTATTGTATGACGTTAATTACTATAGTCTGATGATCAGAATGATGAGCTTCAAGGGTTTTAATGCATCACACCAGTTTGCCATTGATCATGTGCCTGTAATTGCATACCCTGTCCGATTTTATTGCTTACTTAAAGGGCACTGCTGTTTTGAAGCACGTTTCTTGTTTTTATTAAGTTTTTCATTTGGGTGTCATATGGATGTATTTTAAGTTCAGATTTATACCCAGAAAATGGACAAAAGTGAGGCTCTTCTCATCACCATTTTTATTTTTTATATTTGCAGTATGTTGCATGATGCTTCATCTGCTAAATCGACTGTTGTACTGATTCCATCTTTCGTTTGAATACTTTCCTATTTATAATGTTAAACCAAAGTGAACTTTAATGCATCATCTTCAGCATGTTCTAATGTTGCCCATGTTTGCACCAAACATAACAGTGCAGTCCTTTTTATTTAATATTAATTAGCCACTTGTGCCCTTTATTGATTTAAACTTGTGCATCACCATCATCTTTACATTTACATAGATTACTAACTTAGTTGATGTGGTATGATAAATGAATGCTTCCAAATATGGTTCCTGGAGTCCTGTGTGTTGCTTCATTGTCAAGTGAGATGCACTTAAACATGTCTTTGTCTAATGCATGCAGAGGTCTTGTCTCACTTACTCTTGACATTATTTGCAGCACTACGGCAAACTAACTCTGGCTTGTGCCCGTGTGTAGGTCCAAGGCCAACCGCTTATGGTGCAGGTGAGTGGAGGTCAGCTGATCACGTCCTCAGGTCAGCCCATCATGGTGCAGGCCATGTCTGGAGGCCAGGGCCAGACTATTATGCAGGTGCCTGTCTCTGGAGCTCAGGGTTTGCAGCAGGTAAGATTTCATAAGAAATATGTACTAGAATAACTATAATGACTATCTTGAGTCTGGGTATTTGTATGCCAGAATACTTCTGTTATAAGAAGTACAGAGTTACAGTTTTCTTAACTTGGTTGGGTTCTCATTGGTGCTCAGATCCAGTTGGTGCAGCCAGGACAGATCCAGCTGCAGGGAGGGCAGACGCTCCAGCTGCAGGGTCAGCAGGGTCAGGCCCAACAGATAATCATTCAACAGCCCCAGACTGCCATTACTGCAGGACAGAATCAGGTCAGACACTCACTCACCTCTCGCTTTTTTTTCCCTCCCCTTTTCCTTTATACATTTTCAGTTTCACAGTTTAACAACCTTGTGTGTTAATAGGGCCAGCAGATTACAGTTCAGGGCCAGCAGGTTGCTCAGACTGCTGAAGGCCAGACCATAGTGTACCAGCCAGTGAATGCAGATGGCACTGTGCTTCAACAGGGTACGATCTCTCTCTCTCTCCTGCACTCGGTGTGTGTGAAATAATTGTTGGAGCCACTTGAATTTCATTTAATGACTGTTAATCTTTGTAAAGCAGTTACAAAATTAAGTGCGATCTAAAATGTTAATAAGCCTGTGGCAGTTTGCTGTTCAAATTGTTTTCCTTAGACTGCTTAAAAAGTTCCATCTGCCCTGGAATATACAATTAGTCTGTTGGCTCAAACTTTAATTTGAACAAATTTTATTTATTCCTGTTCTTATTTGTCCATTTCTTGTAGCCTCTATTTCTTTGTGAAATTTTCATGCTGCACCTTTATTGCATTAGCAAAACTACCTGGGTAATAAAGCCTGTGATTAACCTTGTGTTGCTCAGTTTAAATCTGATTGTTTCAAAGAATAATCATGGTTTGAGAAATTGTAAACAAACATACTGTGTGTATAAAATAGGACAAGACCTTGTGTGAGAGTACTATGTACTTGTACCTGGTAGTTAATAAATCTATTAAAATACTAAAGCCCTAATTATTATTCCCTGGTTGAAGTTTAGGTGCTGCTTGGCTGCACCAAGATAATGAATTTCAATTGGAGATTAATACTTTGACTTCTAACATTGGTGACTGTCTGCAATTTCCCAGGAATGATCACAATCCCAGCAGGCACTCTGTCTGGCACTCAGATTGTACAGGCAGCAGGGGGCGCCAACACATCTACCACCAACAGTGGGCAAGGCACTGTCACGGTCACACTGCCAGTGTCTGGCAATGTTGTTAGTACAGGAGGGATGGTCATGGTAAGTGCAGAAATACATGTCTTTATTACTCACTACAATGGTTTCATTTAATTCATTCACCCTTGATCTAAAAGTTAATGTGTATTATTAATAAGTAATAATTAGTAATATTAGTGGTAGATTCCATGAATTTATGGTAGGTTGGGATGTTTCGTTTGCTGTTCGTATGGATATCACAGAAGCTTTTTCATATTTTAACGTTAATAATGTAAAGTATATAAATATGAAATGAGTGGGGAAATTGTGCCAAGCCACTCATAACAAATTATGTACACAGCTGATCTGTGGGTGGTGCTACCTCATCAGTCCTTGCCAAAATACCAGAAAAATTCTGATTGCATTCCAGTAAAGTTTTTCACCCATTCGGGTCCGTGTTTCAGATGGTGCCTGGTGGAGGAGGCTCAGTCCCTACCATCCAACGAATCCCTTTACCTGGTGCTGAGATGCTGGAGGAGGAGCCACTCTATGTCAATGCCAAACAGTACCACCGCATCCTGAAAAGAAGACAGGCCCGAGCTAAACTGGAGGCCGAGGGCAAGATTCCTAAAGAGAGGAGGGTAAGTGACCGACATCAGCTTCAAACGCTTGACTAAGTGATGCAGTTTATTGAGTGCCATGGAGTTGCTATAATAGTGTCTATGTAGATTTAATAGCTGTGGAGCTCTAAGTGACAACCCAGGCCCATTTAACCCAATTATTTCTCTTATTTCTGCAGAAATACCTACATGAGTCGCGCCACAGGCACGCCATGCAGAGGAAGCGGGGCGATGGCGGCCGCTTCTTTTCACCCAAAGAGAAAGAAGAAATGGCTCTAGCCATGCAGGTGAGACCACAGGGACACGTCGGAGTCAAACAGGAGGACTTCCATAGAGCTACTGAAATCACAAGCTCACACTGGCTTCCAGAGCAAACTGCGCCTCTCGCTTAGCTGCTGTTCTCAGTTCTCGCTGGCTGTGGAGTGCTTCTCTTCCCTTGCTCTCTCATTGCCAAACTGTGTCCACCTTCATCCTTCTTGCTTAGCTGAAGCATTGCTTTTTCTAGGTATTTCACAGGTGCTTTTGCGTGCTCCATCAGCATTTTAACAACGGACAGTTTGACTAAAAGCCAAAGATGCTGAGCTAAAGTTGGCAGAGTGTCTCGTTTTTGTACATATGGGTGAAAATAGGACTCTGGTCAGCTCTGTAGCAGCCAAGGGCACATTACACTTTTCATTTGTGCGAGCTTTTAAAAATTGTGAACAGTTGCAAAGTTATGATGCTAATGTTCATGTAGGAAAAAGCATGTATGGACAGTATGCATTGATGTTAAACAAAACTTGGATGTCAGTTATGTTGCTTAGGGTGTAAAAAAAATTATTTAGCATTAAGAATGCTTACTGGGATATTTTGTATTAAAGCATCTGGTATTACGTTATCTTTTGTAAAATAAACGGTTAAGTTAGGAGCACAGTGAGAGAATTTGATAACACTGAATGTCACAATGCTGTGAGTGTCCTGTGTGTTTGATGTGTACATCACATACTGCATTATTCTGTTTTGTGTTCATTTCCCTGCCTGTGTTTTGTAATTCTTACACCCTGTTTCCTTGTTTGTCATGTGTGTTTTTTTTTTTTTTTTTTTTCATTATTTTATTCTTTTGAATAAATTACCCAGATCAGCAAAATGGGTGTGCTCCTAAGACTTTATTGGCCTCACATAAAACGTTTTTTTCTTTGCGCTGTTCCATTGTCTTATTTCCTGTTATATCTTTTAAGTGTTTTATCATTATCATATAGATTATATTATATATAGACTTATCAGCCACAAGCCATAGAAATGTATATTTGATTAAACTTCATATATAATCTAAAACTTTTACAAAATCTCAGGAAAGGATTTTTCGGAAAATGAAGGGTAATTGTGTGCTACAGTAACTCATTTCTTACTTAGGTGTGTGTTGACATGTTTATCGTGAGCATCAAGTGTTATTATGAGCTATATTGTGCAATAATATGTCGAACTGCTTACACAACCCTCCTTCCTTGTTTGTAGGCGCACCAGGAGCAAAATCAGGCAACAGAAGAGACAGTGGGCCAGATAATACGGGTATCGTAGCAGCAAACAGCATCTAAAACCCAGAGTACACCGCTTGCAACTGTAGATCAACAGGGCAACAATACAGTGTGTCTGTCTCCTCACTCCTTAAGCCATCAACACTAGTGACAAGCTTAAAGAACATTGTTGTTTAAAGCATAGTAACGATGATTTCCTTTTCTTATAAGGCGTGAAGTGAAGATAAGGTCATTTCTTTATACATTGTAGTGAATAAGTGTTATTTTACCGTAGTTTTACAATTTCATCTGGTGTTTTTTCTTAATTTTAAATGTATGGATGATGAGTCTAATGTATTTAGTGCGTTTTTGTATTTTTTCATATTTAAAGGTTGGTGATTGTTTATCTTGTATTAACTGAGAAATGCTGTAATTGTGATCCCTTTTTTCTCAGTGGGGCAAAGATTGAATGAGGGGTGGGCCAAACTTTTCTTTTGTAGCAAATTGGTTTCCTCGTTTGATTCAAATTTCTGGGGCTAACCGCCTTGTAAATTATTGTTTGTAATGTGAAAACTTGCAAATTTTGATATTACCAGGATTTGTAATAAAAAAAAAAGCCTTTTGTAGTTGCTGTTAGCCAGAAAGCCTGAACATCATGTCTTCCTTTTCACTAAGAAAAGATATTATGCCACACAAATGTATTATGTTCTTTTAAAGAATAATGTTAAACACTAAAATCTTTTTAGTATTGAATTTTTGATTAAATTATGAAATGGCACATCTGCACATTTTGTGTAATCATTTTTCCCCTTTTCTCTCAGCCTTTGCACTGTTGAAAGCTGTAAATCTTAATTCCATCAAGTTGAGTTCTGTACTTTAATCTGTTTAGCTCTGTGGACCAAAGAGAGACTTAAGTTCACTAATTTGTGCACTGGTTTCTTCGTCCGCAGAAAGCTTTTCATATCTCAATTTATTTTTAATGTCTTATGTTTGAACTTCTGTGTTAAACAGTTTATTATTGAAATATTTTTCATCTTAAATTTTCAAACTAGGTAGTTTTTGAGTAAGTGGGATATTGTAAATCCATGCAGCAAATGATTTGAGTAAAACATTAACGTTTCAGTTGCAAGACTTGATTCTAACTGAGTAATAGTGTATTATATTTGTATGTCATTAAACAAATGATGAGTGTTGACTATAGATAGAACTGGTATGATATGCAGGGATCAGTATCTGGCCAACGCAAAAATAAATGTGGCTCAGATATCAGAGAACAAAACAAATTTGATCTAATGTAATATGAAATACTTTTCTATTGTTTGGCTTAATTTATAAGAAACACTGTGTATGCTGTAGTGGCAATTATAAAAGCTAATATTCTGGCAAACATTAAGATTGATCGATTGATTTATTATTTCTTGCATGATAAAGGTTTGAAAAACCCATATGCCATAATACATTGCCTGGACAAAAGGCAACTTTTTTTTTTTTTTTTTTAAACCTATAGCATTGATTATATTGCACAAGCTGTAATGCATTATTTGGATAACCTGGGCATTCAGGTCATCAGTTGACTGTGTTGTTAACACATAACGTTGCTAAGACTATACCTGACCAAATGAAGCAACCCCAGATCATAACTCAAAACATAACCTTCATATATATGTGTGCAGCACTATTCAGTGCACCGAGTAGTTCATACATAAATGCTTACGCACGTGATGGCATGCGTTTTTGATTAAATTTACGATAATGCTAATAAATACAAGCAGCTCTTCTAATAACATTGAAGGTCCACAGTGTAGTTGTAGTGATGCGGTAGCGTAAATCGATAGGCTCAGCTATCGATTTGTGCTACGGTAGCATTTTTCGACAAGGCAGCAAAAATCGACAGAACACCGGTTTGAAGTCTCACAGCCTGAACTGAACAGACTCTCATGCGCTGTGTCCTAAATGCTTATTTTTAAACCCGCTTGAGGAATCAAATGTTCACAAGAGCGTCACGGTTTGTTGACGTCACCAGAGTGTACACTTTTTTTCATAGGAGTGTAGGAATCTATTTGAGACACGACGAAGCCAACTAGCGGCGGCGTTTTCGCTTGTGATGTGAGGTAATGGAAAGCCACGCCCATCCCACGCGCTTCCTCTCCGTGCAGGTGCTTGGGTGCTTTGCCTTTAAGCCCCGCCCACATCTGATGCTGGCTGTCGCGAGCCGGACTCTCGAACGCAATAATCTATTAAAGGTCGGTTTGAGAAGCAAAATCACATTGTGGATAAATAGATCTAACTGTGTCTGCACTGATATTTCTAGGATTTAACCTTTAGTTTTGCCTTTCTACCTCGCTTTTTTTGTATAAGCTCGCCTTTCTCTTGAATCCCTCGAAGTGGTGCAGCGTTCGGTTTAGAGGACATCACGGAAGGTTACCGTATCCGAGTCGAGTAAGCGGAGAAACACCGGCCATCGCCTAAATCTTAGGAAGCGCAAACGGGTTTTTAGCGCGATTATTATCCCAGCATGACTGATTCCGTGGTGGACTCGAAGTCGGAGGTGAAGCAGGCCAGTAAAGAATTTAAGGAGAGCGAGAATGTGGCGGAGAAGTACTCTGCGCTGACTGTGTGCAAGAAGAGCGAGCCGAGCGCAGGCGAGCTGCCCGCCGCATTCACTGCGGTCAGCACTCACAAGAGCCTCAAGAAGGTAAGAGATGCTCCACCTCAGCCTGTTATTCCATAAACACTGCCTGTATTCATTCATAACACGGATATAGCTGGTCAGATTCTCGGAAAAAGCAACTAAACCTGGAACATCCACGTTATTCATAGACAATTTACAGTCAGTGCAGATCAGCAAGAGCTTCCCGAATCATATACCACTAGATCTACTATATCCAGTATACTATATACTATATCTACTATATCCAGTATATACTATATCTACTATATCCAGTATATACTATATCTACTATATCCAGTATACTATATCTATAATATCCAATATACTATATCTACTATATCCAGTATACTATATCTATAATATCCAGTATATACTATATCTACTATATCCAGTATACTATATCTATAATATCCAGTATATACTATATCTACTATATCCAGTATACTATATCTATAATATCCAGTATATACTATATCTACTATATCCAGTATACTATATCTACTATATCCAGTATACTATATCTATAATATCCAATATACTATATCTACTATATCCAGTATACTATATCTATAATATCCAGTATATACTATATCTACTATATCCAGTATACTATATATATAATATCCAGTATATACTATATCTACTATATCCAGTATACTATATCTATAATATCCAGTATATACTATATCTACTATATCCAGTATATACTATATCTACTATATCCAGTATATACTATATCTACTATATCCAGTATATACTATATCTACTATATCCAGTATACTATATCTACTATATCTATAATATCCAGTATACTATATCTATAATATCCAGTATACTATATCTACTATATCCAGTATACTATATCTATAATATCCAGTATATACTATATCTACTATATCCAGTATACTATATCTATAATATCCAGTATATACTATATCTACTATATCCAGTATACTATATATATAATATCCAGTATATACTATATCTACTATATCCAGTATACTATATCTATAATATCCAGTATATACTATATCTACTATATCCAGTATATACTATATCTACTATATCCAGTATATACTATATCTACTATATCCAGTATATACTATATCTACTATATCCAGTATACTATATCTACTATATCTATAATATCCAGTATACTATATCTATAATATCCAGTATACTATATCTATAATATCCAGTATACTATATCTACTATATCCAGTATACTATATCTACTATATCCAGTATACTATATCTACTATATCCAGTATACTATATCTACTATATCTATACTATCCAGTATACTATATCTACTATATCCAGTATACTATATCTACTATATCTATAATATCCAGTATACTATATCTACTATATCCAGTATACTATATCTACTATATCCAGTATACTATATCTACTATATCTATAATAGCCAGTATACTATATCTACTATATCCAGTATACTATATCTACTATATCTATAATATCCAGTATACTATATCTATAATATCCAGTATACTATATTTATAATATCCAGTATACTATATCTACTATATCCAGTATACTATATCTACTATATCTATAATAGCCAGTATACTATATCTACTATATCCAGTATACTATATCTACTATATCTATAATATCCAGTATACTATATCTATAATATCCAGTATACTATATTTATAATATCCAGTATACTATATCTACTATATCCAGTATACTATATCTACTATATCCAGTATACTATATCTACTATATCCAGTATACTATATCTACTATATCTATAATAGCCAGTATACTATATCTACTATATCCAGTATACTATATCTACTATATCTATAATATCCAGTATACTATATCTATAATATCCAGTATACTATATTTATAATATCCAGTATACTATATCTACTATATCCAGTATACTATATCTACTATATCCAGTATACTATATCTACTATATCCAGTATATACTATATCTACTATATCCAGTATATACTATATCTATAATATCCAGTATACTATATCTATAATATCCAGTATACTATATCTATAATATCCAGTATACTATATTTATAATATCCAGTATACTATATCTACTATATCCAGTATACTATATCTACTATATCTATAATAGCCAGTATACTATATCTACTATATCCAGTATACTATATCTACTATATCTATAATATCCAGTATACTATATCTATAATATCCAGTATACTATATTTATAATATCCAGTATACTATATCTACTATATCCAGTATACTATATCTACTATATCCAGTATACTATATCTACTATATCCAGTATATACTATATACTATATCTACTATATCCAGTATATACTATATCTACTATATCCAGTATATACTATATCTACTATATCCAGTATACTATATCTACTATATCCAGTATACTATATCTATAATATCCAATATACTATATCTACTATATCCAGTATACTATATCTATAATATCCAGTATATACTATATCTACTATATCCAGTATACTATATCTATAATATCCAGTATATACTATATCTACTATATCCAGTATACTATATCTATAATATCCAGTATATACTATATCTACTATATCCAGTATACTATATCTACTATATCCAGTATACTATATCTATAATATCCAATATACTATATCTACTATATCCAGTATACTATATCTATAATATCCAGTATATACTATATCTACTATATCCAGTATACTATATCTATAATATCCAGTATATACTATATCTACTATATCCAGTATACTATATCTATAATATCCAGTATATACTATATCTACTATATCCAGTATATACTATATCTACTATATCCAGTATATACTATATCTACTATATCCAGTATATACTATATCTACTATATCCAGTATACTATATCTACTATATCTATAATATCCAGTATACTATATCTATAATATCCAGTATACTATATCTATAATATCCAGTATACTATATCTACTATATCCAGTATACTATATCTACTATATCCAGTATACTATATCTACTATATCTATACTATCCAGTATACTATATCTACTATATCCAGTATACTATATCTACTATATCTATAATATCCAGTATACTATATCTACTATATCCAGTATACTATATCTACTATATCCAGTATACTATATCTACTATATCTATAATAGCCAGTATACTATATCTACTATATCCAGTATACTATATCTACTATATCTATAATATCCAGTATACTATATCTATAATATCCAGTATACTATATTTATAATATCCAGTATACTATATCTACTATATCCAGTATACTATATCTACTATATCCAGTATACTATATCTACTATATCCAGTATATACTATATCTACTATATCCAGTATATACTATATCTACTATATCCAGTATATACTATATCTATAATATCCAGTATACTATATCTATAATATCCAGTATACTATATTTATAATATCCAGTATACTATATCTACTATATCCAGTATACTATATCTACTATATCTATAATAGCCAGTATACTATATCTACTATATCCAGTATACTATATCTACTATATCTATAATATCCAGTATACTATATCTATAATATCCAGTATACTATATTTATAATATCCAGTATACTATATCTACTATATCCAGTATACTATATCTACTATATCCAGTATACTATATCTACTATATCTATAATATCCAGTATACTATATCTACTATATCCGGTATACTATATATACTATATCCAGTATATACTATATCTACTATATCCAGTATACTATATATACTATATCCAGTATACTATATATATACTATATCCAGTATATACTATATATACTATATCCAGTATATACTATATCTACTATATCCAGTATATACTATATCTACTATATCCAGTATATACTATATCTACTATATCCAGTATATACTATATCTACTATATCCAGTATATACTATATCTACTATATCCAGTATACTATATATACTATATCCAGTATATACTATATCTACTATATCCAGTATACTATATCTATTATATCCAGTATACTATATCTACTATATCCAGTATATACTATATCTACTATATCCAGTATATACTATATCTACTATATCCAGTATATACTATATCTACTATATCCAGTATACTATATCTATAATATCCAGTATACTACATCTACTACTGTATATCTATACTATCCAGTATACTATATCTACTATATCCAGTATACTATATATACTATATCTATAATATCCAGTATACTATATCTACTATATCCAGTATACTCTATATACTATATCCAGTATACTATATATACTATATCCAGTATATACTATATCTACTATATCCAGTATATACTATATCTACTATATCCAGTATACTATATATACTATATCCAGTATATACTATATATACTATATCCAGTATATACTATATATACTATATCCATTATATACTATATCTACTACAGTGGTGTGAAAAACTATTTGCCCCCCTCCTGATTTCTTATTCTTTTGCATGTTTGTCACAAAAAATATTTCTGATCATCAAACACATTTAACTATTAGTCAAAGATAACACAAGTAAACACAAAATGCAGTTTTTAAATGAGGGGTTTTATTATTTAGGGAGAAAAAAAATCCAAACCTACTTGGCCCTGTGTGAAAAAGTAATTGCCCCCTGAACCTAATAACAGGTTGGGCCACCCTTAGCAGCAATAACTGCAATCAAGCGTTTGCGATAACTTGCAACGAGTCTTTTACATCGCTCTGGAGGAATTTTGGCCCACTCATCTTTGTAGAATTGTTGTAATTCAGCTTTATTTGAGGGTTTTCTAGCATGAACCGCCTTTTTAAGGTCATGCCACAACATCTCAATAGGATTCAGGTCAGGACTTTGACTAGGCCACTCCAAAGTCTTCATTTTGTTTTTCTTCAGCCATTCAGAGGTGGATTTGCTGGTGTGTTTAGGGTCATTGTCCTGCTGCAGCACCCAAGATCGCTTTAGCTTGAGTTGACGACCAGATGGCCGGACATTCTCCTTCAGGATTTTTTGGTAGACAGTAGAATTCATGGTTCCATCTATCACAGCAAGCCTTCCAGATCCTGAAGCAGCAAAACAACCCCACACCACCACACTACCACCACCATATTTTACTGTTGGTATGATGTTCTTTTTCTGAAATGCTGTGTTACTTTTACGCCAGATGTAACGGGACACGCACCTTCCAAAAAGTTAAACTTTTGTCTCGTTGGTCCACAAGGTATTTTCCCAAAAGTCTTGGCAATCATTGAGATGTTTCTTAGCAAAATTGAGACGAGCCTTAATGTTCTTTTTGCTTAAAAGTGGTTTGCGCCTTGGAAATCTGCCATGCAGGCCGTTTTTGCCCAGTCTCTTTCTTATGGTGGAGTCGTGAACACTGACCTTAATTGAGGCAAGTGAGGCCTGCAGTTCTTTAGATGTTGTCCTGGGGTCTTTTGTGGCCTCTCGGATGAGTTGTCTCTGCGCTCTTGGGGTAATTTTGGTCGGCCGGCCACTCCTGGGAAGGTTCACCACTGTTCCATGTTTTTGCCATTTGTGGATAATGGCTCTCACTGTGGTTCGCTGGAGTCCCAAAGCTTTAGAAATGGCTTTATAACCTTTACCAGACTGATAGATCTCAATTACTTTTGTTCTCATTTGTTCCTGAATTTCTTTGGATCTTGGCATGATGTCTAGCTTTTGAGGTGCTTTTGGTCTACTTCTCTGTGTCAGGTAGCTCCTATTTAAGTGATTTCTTGATTGAAACAGGTGTGGCAGTAAACAGGCCTGGCGGTGACTACAGAAATTGAACTCAGGTGTGATAAACCACAGTTAAGTTGTTTTTTAACAAGGGGGGGCAATCACTTTTTCACACAGGGCCATGTAGATTTGGAGTTTTTTTTCTCCCTTAATAATGTAAACCTTCATTTAAAAACTGCATTTTGTGTTCAATTATGTTATCTTTGACTAATAGCTAACAGTTTTTGATGAGCAGAAACATTTAAGTGGGACAAACATGCAAAAGAATAAGAAATCAGGAAGGGGGCAAATAATTTTTCACAGCACTGTATATCCAGTATATACTATATCTACTATATCCAGTATATACTATATCTACTATATCCAGTATATACTATATCTACTATATCCAGTATACTATATCTATAATATCCAGTATACTATATCTACTATATCCAGTATATACTATATCTACTATATCCAGTATATACTATATCTACTATATCCAGTATATACTATATCTATAATATCCAGTATACTATATATACTATATCCAGTATATACTATATATACTATATCCAGTATATACTATATCTACTATATCCAGTATATACTATATCTACTATATCCAGTATATACTATATCTACTATATCCAGTATTCTATATCTTCTATATCCAGTATATACTATATCTACTATATCCAGTATATACTATATCTACTATATCCTGTATACTATATCTACTATATCCAGTATACTATATATACTATATCCAGTATACTATATCTACTATATCCAGTATATACTATATATACTATATCCAGTATATACTATATCTACTATATCCAGTATATACTATATCTACTATATCCAGTATATACTATATCTACTATATCCAGTATATACTATATCTACTATATCCAGTATATACTATATCTACTATATCCAGTATATACTATATCTACTATATCCAGTATATACTATATCTACTATATCCAGTATATACTATATCTACTATATCCAGTATATACTATATCTATAATATCCAGTATATACTATATCTACTATATCCAGTATATACTATATCTACTATATCCAGTATACTATATCTACTATATCCAGTATACTATATATACTATATCCAGTATATACTATATCTACTATATCCAGTATATACTATATATACTATATCCAGTATATACTATATATACTATATCCAGTATATACTATATCTACTATATCCAGTATATACTATATCCAGTATATACTATATATACTATATCCAGTATATACTATATATACTATATCCAGTATACTATATCTACTATATCCAGTATATACTATATCTACTATATCCAGTATATACTACATCTACTATATCCAGTATATACTATATCTACTATATCCAGTATATACTATATCTATAATATCCAGTATATACTATATCTATAATATCCAGTATATACTATATCTACTATATCCAGTATATACTATATCTACTATATCCAGTATACTATATCTACTATATCCAGTATATACTATATCTACTATATCCAGTATATACTATATCTACTATATCCAGTATATACTATATCTACTATATCCAGTATATACTATATCTACTATATCCAGTATATACTATATCTACTATATCCAGTATATACTATATCTACTATATCCAGTATATACTATATCTACTATATCCAGTATATACTATATCTACTATATCCAGTATATACTATATCTACTATATCCAGTATATACTATATCTACTATATCCAGTATATACTATATCTACTATATCCAGTATATACTATATCTACTATATCCAGTATATACTATATCTACTATATCCAGTATATACTACATCTACTATATCCAGTATATACTACATCTACTATATCCAGTATATACTATATCTACTATATCCAGTATATACTATATCTACTATATCCAGTATATACTATGTCTACTATATCCAGTATATACTATGTCTACTATATCCAGTATATACTATATATACTATATCCAGTATATACTATATCTGCTATACAACATCCAGCCCTAAACACTGTGTAAACCAGAGAACATCACAATTCATCTCACAATAATATTGAGTGTGTATTCTATGACGGATTAGAGACCATACGGGTATATCCAGTATATATTCCTTGCTCTTTACATTTCTGACAAGTGAGTATCAGCAGTCAAGATGGAATCCAAAATTCATTGTCCGTTAATGATTTCACAGAATTGTTTCATGTTATTCTAATGTCATTCCTTATTAATGATGCCTTACTCCAAGAAGTTCCCGAGAAGTGTCTGCATACAGTAAATACTACACATTTACCTCCATAATTAGACTGTGGGCTGTGATGCACATCTTTGGGCTATGTTTATCAGCAAGGACACTTGTGGTAGTGCACTTATATTACCACCTTTATTTTTATAGACCTGTATGCTCTCCATATAGTACAAAACATATGGATCTAAAAAAAAATCGCTGAATTTCACACACACACAAACACATATGGCGACACGGTAGTGGTTGACCTCCAAGGTCGAAGGTTCGATTCCTGGATCGGGACTGTGTGCGTGGAGATTACATGTTCTCCCCATGCTTGGTGGGTTTCCTCTCACATGCAGATTAGATTATACGCATTCTCAAATTGACTGTAGTGTGTACCCTGTCCTTAGTGTACTGCCTCGTGCCCTCCTGGGATAGTCACACACAAATACATACAGAGTCAGCCAAAAGAATTTATACACGGTTCAGGAAAAGAAAAATAGTATGCTGTATATTATATTACTATAATAATAATAATATTATTATCATATTATTATTATTATATATCAATATATAGAGTATTTCAATAAATTTAATATTGAAATGTTTATACAAGTTTTTCTTTTAAATGAGGGGAACATTCCACATGTTTGGGATGAACTGGAATACAGATACTTATGCTCTTGTGGCTGATCAAGCACACATTCTCAAAGTCACTTGGGAAGCTTTAACAGAATTAGTAAAGCAGGGACTAAATCTGGAATAGGATGTTTAACAAGCACGTATGGGTACTATGGTTATGTGTCCACATATATTGCATCCTTTGTTCTGTATTTTAATTGATAGAGATAGAAAGATAGATGCAGCCGTATACACAGTAGAAAAATCTTACCCTACAGTCATCTCATGAGTCTGATTACAGCATGAAAATTTATGCAACAAGTCCCCAGAAGGTGTGTGTGAGCAAGAGTATGTGTGTCCACACACACACAAACACACACACACACACACACACACACACACACACACACACATGCGTAGGCGAAGTAACTGCACTTCTCAGCCTACTCACTTCTCAGCTGGTTATACAACAGATCCAACAGCAGATTCCTGCTGCTCCTTAACACTGCAGTCAGTGCCACATGTTTACAGACTGATTGGATTTATGCATATTAACTAAAGATGGTACAAAAAGTCCTCCGAGAAGTGTGACCTCATATTACAAACAATGGCTGAGCATTAATGAAATAATCAATCGTTACGTTTGTAAAGCGGGTCTCTGAGAAATCCATCTTTTCGTTCTTCCAAAATCATTAGCGCTGGAAATTCTTGGGAACAGTAATGGCGATTTTGTGCGATCATGTTTTATCTTATTCATTGAGTGATTATATTTTAAAATGGAACTAAAAATGACCATGACATATAAACGTGCCATGTTTTTATTTCCCAGTTACGACAGGTTTATCAAATAACACCAAGTCCCAAGACTACCTAGAGCTTCAGGCGAAAACCTTCCTCATCACTGTTCTGAAAATTACAGGGGCCTAAAACAAAACATGCACTGTTTCCTTTGCAAGCATTAGACCTGTTCTCTTAAATTACAGGAATTGTGGGAGATCATTTCTGTCTTAGTTTAAACAGTACTGTTGTGATTTGGATGACTTGAACTTCAAAAGGGTGCAGTTTTGGTAACAGAGAGAAAGAGAGCGAGAGAAAGAGAGAGAGAGAGATGATCTGAGCTGAGAAATACGACACACAGATTCACATGGGAACATTTTCCCTTGAACTTCTCAGACTGCGAGCTGGAATAAGGCCATAGTGCAGCTATACCTAATGAGATCTCATCGTTGACCTTGTGTTCTCCTTCTCCTCATTGTTTTACTCAGATATTCCAAAATCTGTCTGTTTTTTTGTTCAATTAGGCCTACCCTAACGTGGAGATATTAGATTATATTTAGCTTGTCCATCTCTTCCAAAGCTAATATGGGGAATGTCTTCTAGGGTTATTACGGGTTTTATTTGGTAACAAGAAAAAAAGTTCCTCATTTCCTCGAAAATGTTTTAACAGTAAATAATCTCCCTTAGTTTGTGGGCTAGATATGGGAAGCAGTGCGTCTCTATTGAATACCCCTATTATGCTAGGGGCATTAGGTTTCAAACTTGCAAGCTTTCTTCAAAACATGAGGTTTAGAGGTTTACTGAGCTATTAGTGTTCTATTACATTATAGGGATTCATTTGAGATTGTTCATTCAATTAAACCATGGAATGCCAGACCCCCTAAACAAAGAGAAGTCAAATATATTGAGCAGGTGTAAAAGGAAGGATGTGACTTCTTATTCATTGCATATTTAACAGGGTGATTCTAATTATTATAGTTATACTAGACATACTTGAAAACACTACTTGGCAGGCAGACTGAGAGATAATCCATATTTATACATTCGAAGAACAAAGGCTCAGGGACGTTGTATGATACTGAGGTAAGCTAATGGTGCAGGCAGAGAACTTGAGGCTAACACAACTTGAGGCAGGCAGATACCGAAATAAACATGTATTCTTCTCTTGGAGTTGGTGCATTAAAGGTCACAGGTTAATTTGGTGTCAAAGTACATAGTCGGTGAAGAAAGCCAGTGGTCTGTGGAATTCAGATGCCAGAGGGTCAATGACTTCTCACGCACTTGTTAGTCAGGATCCACCATCACTGCTGATGGAAAAAAAAATCAGCATGTGGCATGGAAATCATCTGTAGAGGAGTAGAAACTGGTAGCTGAGGGACACCTCTAACCTCTAACCAGCAGCACTCCAGGAGTGAATTGACTAGTAGCACAGGTTTAGACTTCAATACGTACAACTTCAATATGGAAAAAGGAAAAGATGGAATCAGTCACAAAAGTGTGTATTGCACAACCCCAAAGACCAATAGGGGATTAATACCACTAATAGTGTTTTGGACCACTTTTAGGTTTGATTTCAGCACACATTTGCCATGACTTTGCTTTGACAACCTTATGAAGTGTCAAAAATGATTTCCATCTAGAGTTGCATTGAGATCTTGTGTTGATGAAGGGTGAGTCAAACCACTTGATGAATTAGTCTCTTACACATCAGGTCAGAGTTCTGTGGTGGCCAATTCATCTGTGAAAAATATTCTTTATTCTCCCAGAACCACTCTTTCACAATCAGGAATCTTTAAAAAAAAAAAAAAAAAAGGCATTGATGTGAAAATCAGTAAATTCTGGTAATCCGCTGACTTCATTTTATCGGCACTTAATTTTTTGGGGTTGATTTTTCCCAGATTTTCTCCCTAATTTAGACGTATCCAATTCCTCCCCGTCATTTAGGGGGCTCCCACATTAAGACTACTACTACCACTAAGTCGGGAGGGCCGAAGACTCTCACATGTGAGCCGACCGCCGCTTTTCTAACTGCTCGCTCACGCACCGTTGGGGGCGGTGTAAAACATTCGGAGGACAGCACTATCCGCTCCTTCTGCTTGCGTGAGCTCACAGACGCCCCTGATTGGCTGTAGAGCCCTGATTATTGTGGGAGCACCAAGTACCTCTCATCCCTCCCTTCTAAAAGAGGGCTCGGCCAATCAGCACTCTCTAGACCTCCGGCTGCGATCTCTGGATGATAGGGCGAGCGCTTTACCACTGCGCCATTCGGAGGCCATATCGGCACTTAATTTCCTGAACCTTGACCTGACCAAGTAAAGCAACCCCAGATCATAACGCTGCCTCCAGTGGCTGTACAATGGGTTCTATGTTTGATGGGTGCATTGCTTCATGCTCTTCCATTTTTACTCTGATACACCCATTGCTCTGGAATATGGTTAATCTGGGCTCATAAATCTCATATCAATTATAGCCAAAATATAATGTACATACAGTCATTCATACCTAGTAGCGTTTGCATATCCAATCTGCATATCTGCATGTTTTTGAACAGTGGGAGGAAACCATAGGAAGTCCAGTACAATGCTACCCACTGCATCGTTGTCAGCCATGATAAACCTTTAAATATCCATGCAAATATTAAGTGATTATTCAGTAAGTGTTTACGGTTTGAGAATTTCCTAGCGCCTTTGGTCTGTGTCCCTTGGTTGTTTTTAATTAGCTGAACCAGCATCTGTCTGACTGCCATTCATGACAGTTTAATTCAGCTCCTTTTTGCTTTGATGTATTTTAAGACCCAGCCGAGCCTGAATCCCAATGGGAAGATGTGCTTATAGTCTAGCATTAATGACTCTGATGCTATGGTGCCTTTTGCAGGCAGTTGCGTAAGAAAATGAAATGCCATGTAGGCCATGGTGTGGATAGTCTATGCAAATCACTAGATTAAACGGATTGATTCGATGTTGTGATTTCAACCCCCGTTAGCACTTGATATCCGAGTATTATTGTGCCGAACCTATACCACAAAACAATATCATGTTTTTGGCATGTGAAGATTTATGTATTTTTATATTCTGTAAACTATTTTGGTATCTACACTGTCCAAGTCCAAATCATGGGATTATGGGAAATGGCTCCAGGCCAGGACAGTAGCTTGTATTAACAAGGTCACAGTAACTAAGTTCTGCTCAACATGACGTTGGTGCTCTGCAATGCTTAGCTGTCTGTCTTTACACCTTGGAGCCTGGGAATTTAAAACAAGATCACAGTGAGTCAGTCCTGATTAAAAAAAAAAAACTAAGTGTTATCTCTGTGTGTGTGTGTGTGTGAGTGACTCAAATGAAATGCTTTGCGAGCCACAAGGTTTATTTCTTCTTGATTCCTTTTATTAGCTGTTTGGCAGGAGAGACTCACAGTGTAGTCTTGTAGCCCATAAGAAACCCTGGTGACACGAAACCTTTAAATTTCCTGGAAAGTTCCTTATTTAGTGCCTAAGTGACATCGAATGAATGCTCTTGTGCAGTCATGTGACAATCTTTGAATTTGTGTACCTGTGACTGCCACAAACTGACATACCTAGAATTTGCATAGTGGAAGTGGACCAGAGTGCAGAGTGGGGAGGGGTGGGGCGGGGTGGTATTCGGGTCGGGGTTGGTTGTGGGACGGGAGGAGGGGGGTGTTACAGGGTGGAAGGTGAAACGAGGCAGGTGTTTCAGGAGTGGTATATACTTACCCCTGAATTCCCACAGATGCTATTTAGTGATGAGGATCCTTGTCCATCCTCAGGAACACCCCCCCCCCCCCCGTGGGAATGTCATATTTATATACAATGGTAAGACTATACTCGAGTCAGTACAGGAGTTAGACCTAGTGGCAGGGAACATGGCTGACTGTGACCAAACACAGGTATGTGTTCATATCTTGTGCTGCATCTATACAAAAAAAGAAAATATGTTACTAGTTATACAAGATTTAGGCATTTATAATAAATTATTAGAAATTTTGATCCCACTACTTGTTTAAGACCTTGATTAAGGCAGGACTCACTGAATCAGCGGAGCCTAATTAGATTTTCAGTGTCCTTAAAATTAGATTTCGACCGAGTTTTACAGTTCCTCGCTCAGGATGTTTTGTGGCAGATTTTATTAACGCTCAATAATAGTTCATTTACCAGTTGCCTGTTCCTTGTCAAGTAACACTGTTGTCTTAAGCTATTGTCTAAACCTAAACTTGATTAATAAAGCTTAACAGATTTCCCCAAATAAGCATCATTGTAATTTGATAACATTTATATTATCATATTTTCTTTAATCGGTTTATCATTCTTTACTTTAAGCACTGGAACATCTGACTTCTACCTGTAGGGAAAAAAATCCATTAAAAACACTAGGAAATATTAAGCCTAGAGCTGCATGTTGTGTCAACTTTGCACTGCAGTTTTGACTTACAACAGTTCTCTAGATTTCTCATGTTTTTACCCTAAAGCCTGAATCCAACATGAAATTAATACATAAAAATTTTCACACATTTATTTATATTTTACTAATATTGTAGTCTGCAGTATTTTCATTTCTTCCTCCTCCCTGGGAAGCTAAAGGTTCACCTTTATTTGTTCATGGCACGTAGATTTCACGTATCTCGTAATGATTCCGAACGCTTTCATCTCAACCCTGTGTCTGAACATTTATTCAGGACTGTCTACAATTTGTTTCTAGTAGAGATACCACATTAGATTAGATATGGACAGTCGGTTCATGAAAACTGCATACACTCATATTGAATTTCAGCAGGTCAAGTATGGTCACGGAAATCCAGCATGAACTGTGTAAAAATACAAAAGAAAATACTAAACAGGTTTGTGTTAATGCTGGTCACCACAAATAACACAAATGTAATATGTGGTTGATGTCATATCCGTCCTTTGATTTTTTTTTTTTCTTCCCCTTTTCTCCTTTTAGGATGACTGTTATGGACACATGATATCAAGATGATATTAATGTCTCACTTTCAAGTCATAGCTGCTTTTTCTCTTTTAATCAGACATTCATTTATGATTTCTAACAGTTTGGAAATGTGGCTGGGGTTCGATTTTTCATCATCATATCAATCATTCATCAGTAACCACTTCATTCTGGTCAGGGTTGCAGTAGTAGAGAAACAGAAGTAGTAGAACCAATAAGAAACCCACATGGAGAATGGGAGAACATGTGAAACACACAGCACAAACTGTGACCCAAGCTCAGGATCAAAATCTACCATCATTATCAACTTTCTGTTAAGGAGGTCACGTGTATAAAAAAAAAAAAAAAAGGTAAAAATGACTGTTCAGACTTGTGGTCACGATCCCTGAGCCATAAACTGTTGAGTAAATGTGAATAAACTGGTCAATGCACTGTTTGGAATGAATGCTTCAGAATTAGCTAGCATGCTGAGAATATTGACTGATTACTTTGGAGTGGCTCAGTGGTAGGCTTCATTCTTGCCATGTGGAAGGCCTGCATTTGAATCTTAGCCAATGCCAATGGTGTAAAAACTGTGCAAAGTTATATGTGGATCATCTTATCTGCTTCGGAGACCCCTTGATGGGAGCAAACAAGCAACAAGCATGTTATGGTGCTGCAATTACCTGGTGTGGTGCAGTGGCATGCATTTAAAATTCTAATAAGATTTAAATAATTTTTACTACTTTGTGATCATTATTTTGCAGTATTGTGCTTTGCCTCTCTTAACAGTACATTAGTGGTTTTAGTTACATGCTTTTCAGGTTAACTTTTTTGACCTGGTAAGAAATAGCTAAAAAAATTAACTTCATTAACTTTTCACTTACTGTACAGCATGAATTGTTCCCATTCATACGTTCTATGAAGTGACTTTGTGTACTAGGTAGAGCAAAAGGCATTCAGGAGCTGAGGTTTGTCACACTCCACACGCTCATGGTCATCAGGTGTCGTCATCATGAAGCGATTGGAAACAGTGGCTTATTCAGTGCTGATGGCAGGTTCCCCCATCTGCTTGTGGTTACCTGTGGTGAAACTCTGTTTAGCTGCACGGGAGCATTTCACAACTAGCTTTTAGTATATTTATATTTTTGTATATAAATTATTTGTACATACTTTAGATATTAAAATTTTTGGCCTGAGGCTAATTTGACCAACTTTGCTGAATAATAACACATAGATCTATACTCAGCCTGTTCTTTAGTCAACATTGCATTCATCCATTCCATTTATTTAATGCATTAATTAACCAATGACCGTATTTGATTTGTTTTTGGTAGTTCATGAACAGGTAAATTTTTGTATGCATCCTCCTTTGCTGAAGACTCGAGCTTTCTGCACCATCCTAAAGTTCCTGTTTTTTCTTAATGGTGACAACTTAAAAAAAATGTTTTTTTTAGCAGCCATTCTGAATCATTAGTTTCCTGAAGCTTTCCGACTGGGTAGAGTGATGTATGGCGTTTACATAGCCCACTGGAGGTACTCGAGAATTATGTTTCAGTTGCAGAAATGACTTAGTCAGGAGTGACCCATCTCTCTCTCTCTCTTCTCTCTCTTCTCTCTCTCTATCTCATACTTCTGCTTTAACCTTTTCTGGTTTTAGTCTGGTGTATTCAGCTATGTGGACATCTGTTCACTTCTCTGTCAAATTACAAGAGTTCCTTAATTTTATCTTGCTTTTTCTAAAGTTGATGTTTCATGTCCTCTTTTAACATAGATTGCTGATAATGTCTGAGTTCTGCTTGCTAGAGTTGTATAAAAAGCATGTGTTCACTATGTTCAGGTGCCCTCTGGATTCTCTACTTCTATATCTTTCAATGCAAAACAATCTAACCAAAAGCAAAAGAATTGTCACAGCAGCAAGAAGGTTTATCATGAACTACCAAAAACTCCGGGATCCATTCACATAGCAAGGCGAAATATTGTTCAAAAAAAGTTTTAAATTGCAAACCAAATCAATAGTTATTATTAGCAAAAATATCAACCTTTTCTAAGACTAGTTAGTCGGGTTGGATTTTAGATCTGGAATTGAGATCTAGAGATCTTTAGTTGCAGCTTGAAAATATATTAAATGCTTTTTAGGTGATAAATATTGGCAAACATCCTTGTAATTAGATAATTTGGTCCATTATTGTGAGGGTTGCCCACTAGAGGGCACTGTGTTTTAGTTTGTAGTTTTGTTCATAGACAGTTTCCCAGAAGGCACCTCAGTCAGGTGACGCGGATGCCCACCTGAACTGAGGATGCTCATTAGTCATGTTATAAATACCTGTTTGTTCTGGGAAACTGGGTCGAGCATTATGTATAATTTCTGTTCTGTTAAGTGGGTTTAGTTGGCCTTTTTGTATATGGAGCTTTAAGTTTGTTTATATTAATATGTCTTTGTCTCAGTGTCTCCTAGCAGGATTAGCCTCTAGGAGAATTAGCCTTTTGTGTTTACCCTCATGTGTAAATAACCACAATTGCATGTTTAGTTATTAGTCTGTTTAAATACTAATGAGGGTGATACTAACCTGGTTAGATCATAGTCTGTCTAGTCTTCGAGTCTGTCTAGTCTCATCGTCTGATTAGCTCTTAGTCTGTTTAGGTACTAACCTGTTTAGCCACTAACCTTTAGAGTTCTTAGTCTGTTTCATACCTAGTCTGCTGTGTACCTTGTCTGTTCATCCCTTGGGTCTCAGGCTACTAGCCTGTTTAGCAATTGGTCTGTTTGGCTACTAGCTAGCTTAGCAGCTAATGGGCGTAACAGCTAGTAGACCTAGCCAAGCCTGTCTTGTTTGTTTATCCCTTACATGCTAGTCCCTAGTGTTTAGTCCGCTAGTCTGTTTAGTGTGTCTTGTCTTGTCCAGTCTGTATTGTATCAGTGTTTGTAATCCCTAGTCTATGTATGTTTAAGTGTTTTTGAGTTCTCTTTATAGTATGCTCCAAGTTTTTAGCCAACTTCCGTTGTTTGTTTCTGTTATTATTATTATTATTATTAAAGACTTTTTCACCGCATCCCCTCTGCGCCTATGTCTCACCTTCATGCCCACAGTCCAACACCTAACAGAACGTGACAATTATTTGCTGTTAGCCTAGATAAATAGATTTGCAATAATGTCTAAATAAACCCAGTGTGATTTCTTTGATCAAGTGTTGCAGCCATAATTGGCCTTAATTGGCTTGCCATTTTATAATGTAAAGTTGATGTCATGCCGTGTTTAATATTGCGTAATAGTGTGCTCTATGGTGTGAGAATCCCAATACCTTTTTTTTGTCATGCATCAAGATCTGCCATAGTGTCTCATGCTATTATTCTGAGAGGAAGAATTTTTCACCCTATTTTTGTCTATGACTCGAATCTCCATATGACTAATAATCAGCTGTCCAAAAATGAGGTAGTGCATTGGGGTCGGTCATCAAGTCTTGGGCTGCCAAGTCATATGGATCTGTGAAGTCTAATTTCTTTCTTTATCTTTCCTCTCCTCCATCTCTTTCATTCTCCATCATATTTAAATGATTTTTTAAGCCACAACCAATCAACAAGAATACAGGCAACCACAGTAGCAGGCGCAGGTTAACGGCTTGAGTATTTCACAACATGGTTCTTTGTCCTAACATGCAACATGCAACCATATACAGTGTCTTCACCAGCTCTATTGTTAGGGTTTGGTGTCTGAAGTCTACATCAATAAATGAACTGATTGTGCTAAGCATCATATCGAGCAAAAAGAGATGTTAAACCAGGAAGTTCTCCAAATACCACTGTACTGTGGTTTTATTTGCAGCTGACTTGACTTGAAAAATGCCTACCAAGTACAGGTAGAGCAATATATATTTATTTAGGTAGTTTTGCTGATATGGTATGCTATTTGTTAAAATAAGATTAAAAAACAGCTTAATTTTAAAGCTTAATATCAGTAAATTATGTTATGGGTGTTCTAGTTCAGGACTGTTTTTTCATATAGTCTACTTAAGCCTCCAATAATAAACTCGACCCTGTTGAGTCTGGTTCCTGTCAAGTTTTCTTCTTATTGCCATTTCAGGGAGTTTTTCCTTACCACCGTTACCCTCAGCTTGCTCATCAGGGACAATCTGATCATTTTGATTTATATACATTTTCTCACCTTTCATACATATTTTAATTTTTCTTTCGAGTCTGTAAAGATGCTTTGGAACAATGACCATTGTTAAAAAGCAATATACAAATGAATTGAATGAAAAAAATTTAATTATAACTAAAACATAAAGCACAGCAAAGCAACAAGAAAGGAAGTTCAGTGCACACATTTAAACATTTATATGAGCTGGTAAAACTAGTACCGGTAACCCCACAATAACTATATTTTGCACTTTTGCCTCATAACACAGTACAAGTCATTATAATATATATAATACATAAACAGGTGACACTCGGATTAAAGAATGTAAAGGTCATGTTTTCACCACTGTATAGCAAACTATAAGAGTTTCCCTCAGCTGCTGTCAATAAATAACTCAAGCATGTTGTACTTTCTGAATAATTACCCTTTCGTCACTTGTTAATAGCATCATTTGACCACTGATTAACTCTGCAATGCCTTTTGACCCTACAGCAGATTCAGTTCGCCAATCAAGAAGATAAGCAGGAGTTCAGCAAGTTCCCCACTAAGACGGGCCGCCGCTCTCTGTCCAGATCCATCTCCCAGTCCTCCACGGACAGCTACAGCTCTGGTCTCAACACATTCTCATCTCTTACTGCAAATTAACTGCCATTGAAATTAAACAGAACTGTATTTCCAATCCAGAATCTATACACTCTTTATAGTTTTCCTCTATCCAAGCACCTCATTATGAGCTTTCCTAGTTCTGTTTATATATGGAAAAGGAAAGATTTGAGGTTACCAATATGAATGAGAGAAAACCACTGCTGGAGTCAGAATTGCTCCATGGGCACCTTTTAATGCTCTGATTTGAGCTTCCTTCCTGGCCGTGCTTATCTGTAGAGTTATTTGTTCCATTACAAGTTGGCATACGCCAACACTTCTGATCAAATTAAATGTATACTTGATCAAATAAATTGCTTTTGCTCAGGTTTTTTTTTTTTTTTTCCCCAAAGCCTGGATAGAGCAAAAATCATGGTCTGGGAAGGTCTCCATGACAACTGGATTGGGAACAGTGACGTAGCTATGTAGAATGTAATGACATATATGTAAGACAAATCTTTATGCTTGGGTTATAAGTATAATATTTTCAAATGTCAGTGAAGTTGTTTTTAATGTCAAGGAAAGTTAAAGCATTCACTGGTATACTGTGGCTGAATTATACTAATGCAATTTTAGTGACTAACAACAATACATTTGTTTTAATAAAATTTCATATATGTGTGGTTTTAACAAAACCTATGAAACAGATGCTTGAATATTATTACTTGTTGATTGTTTGTGTGTTTGCATGCGAAAAGAGTAAAACTTTTTATATAGCTTGCTTCAATGCATGTTCAGCTTTATCTGTCTATCTATCTATCTGTATACAGTATCTATCTATCTATCGTTCAAAAGTTTGGGGTCGCTTTCTAACTCCATGATGTTCCTGATTTTTATTTCTTTCTACATTGTAAAGTTTTGCTGAAGGCGTCCAAAAAATGCATGAATCTCCTTTGAACAGTTGATATTGCGATGTTTCTGCTACTTCTGCTCTGTAAAGACTTCATAACGCCTCTAATCTGAGGTGCTGTTAATTGGTCATTTTTCAGGCTGATAACTCTAAATGAACTTCTCGTCTGCAGCAGAGGTAGGTTTTAGTCTCGTCCTCCTGGGACGGCCTTCATGAGAGCCAGTTTCATTATGGTGCTTGACGGAGTTTGCAAATGCACTTGACACAATACTGTTCTTGCAAGAACTATTACAGAAAGGCCGACCTCTGTGTCTTAAAATAACAAATAACTGTTGTTTTTGTTGTTGTTACGTAATTACCTAATTCCATATGTGTTATTTTATAGTTTTGAAATCCCCAGTATTGTTGTAGAATGTAGAAAATAAATCACTAAACAAAAACAAAGAAATTTGCAAGTGACCCTAAACTTTTGAACGGTAGTGTATCTATCTATCTATCTATCTATCTATCTATCTATCTATCTATCTTATCTGTCTGTCTGTCTGTCTGTCTGTCTGTCTGTCTGAGCAAAATGTGCTGCTGTGTCTGCTGAAGTTCTGTTGTTGTGTGCTGATCTCATAGCTGCTTCATACACAGACAGCTCAGATGATGAGACATCTCCTCGAGAGAAGACTCAGGTCAACTCTAAAGGTAGCAGTGACTTCTGTGTCAAGAACATAAAACAGGCTGAGTTTGGCCGTAGGGAGATCGAGATTGCAGAGCAAGGTGAGACAGTCCCTTGCATCTAACTTAATCCTTAAGGTCCTTGAAAAGTGCACTGCATACATAACACACATGATATGGTATTTAAAGTATGATATTGTAACAGTATTTATGTTTTGATTGTTAATACTCTGAATTTGTTCTGTAGGAAAAGTTTAAATTACATCAAATGTAAGGATAACGTCAATGTCTTGTTAGAATAGTTAAAGATGGATGCTTATATCATGTTTCATCCTGTACTGAGCATCAGTGCTAATACCTAGTAATCGAGTGGAAAATACAGTGCGGTTTTGAAAAGCTGAGAAATTTGTATTGTTCTTCTAATTATAGTATGCTGAAAGTGCTCTCCACCGACTTACACTACCAGGACTGTTTAGCAGCTGCTCCTGGCAGCAGTGTTCAGCTGTAGATACTGTTGGCGCTTTTTCGATATGCATGTGTTTAGAACATGAAAGCTCAAATAAGAAACAAGAAACAATTTTAAAGACGGAGTACACTTCAGCACAAGTCAAAGCTTTGTTTAATGCATAAGTCATCTTTAGCCAACATCCAGGACATAATGTGCAGTCTGATCTTCTGGCTCAACATTAAACCCAGCGTTCTGTTCTCGTTTTCCTCAGATATGTCTGCTCTGATCTCATTGAGAAAGAGGGCTCAAGGAGAGAAGCCTCTCGCCGGGGCCAAAGTGGTCGGCTGCACCCACATCACTGCACAGACAGCAGTACGTTCTGCTTTGCTGCTTCTGCAGGGTGTTGCTTTCAGTTTAACTTCTCCATTCAGATTTTAAAGGACATTGTCTATTTTCAGAGTTGAGGAAGCTACATTGTAATCTGAACACTGCAAACTACTAAGGATTTAAACTTTGCTTACTGCTGTGATTTTCAACATGACTTTCTTGTTGCAAATGCAAACCATTATATGAAATTCTACAGTCTTAAGGTAGCTTCAAGTTACCTTACCCTTTTAAAAAAAAAAATAAATTTACAGCTATGTACATGCTTTGTACAGGGTACCACATAGTAAATTAGTTTTTTACATTTTTTAAACCATTCTTAGTAAAGTGCAGCTAACGTCAATTAACTTTAAAGCAGGAAAAATCCAAAATAGTTTTGAAAGATATTTAGAAGAAGTTTTGTCCGGAAAAAAGTCCTCCATTGTTAATACAGTATAATGAGAACAGTTTGCATGACATCGATGTAATCTGTATAGCATTGGATCTGTGAGGTCATCGCATTCAAAATGACTGAGCGAGTAGAGTAATGACTGTGCATCATATTTTGCATTAAGCTTGAACATTCCGCATAATTCAAAAGGCTTTAGTTGATGATGCCATTAGTGCAGCGCAAATAAAATTGTGGCTCAAAAGATGGTCAAGACTGTTGAAAAAAGTTGGAAGTGGTCCATGTTCTGGAAGGCCTTCAACAAGCAGAAAAACCTGAGAATGTTAAACTTGTACAGGCTGCAATCACCAACGATTGGTACCTGACAGTGTGATAACTAGTAAGATAATTAAGAGTTTAGTACATGTAATACAGTCATTACATGGCTGGATACTTTCCAGACAGACCTCGTATGTGTCATTTACCTAGCTTTATTATTTTTTAAGTAGCGTCCTTTTTCCAACATCTTTGATGTGCATTGTTTAGGTCCTCATTGAGACATTGGTGGCTTTGGGTGCTCAGTGTCGTTGGGCTGCATGTAACATCTACTCCACTCAGAATGAGGTGGCTGCTGCCCTGGCAGAAATCGGTAAGGCCCAGAACCTGCAGTACAGCTTTTTTTTCTCTCCTCGATTTCAGCTCAATATTAAGATGTGTAGAGCAAAACTTCAGTTTGACCTCCACTTCAGCAAAAGCTTTCATTCTACTATACCCATTCATCCATTTAAGTATCGATGGAATGTATTTAATAGCCTGAGCTATGTGATACTACCTGTAGAGTTGGATACGGAAACATATATGTATAATAAAGTTGTTGTGTAGCCAACCTCATACGCTTGATTGAACCTGTTTAAAAACGATACCTCTTTTAATAGGAGTGGCTGTTTTTGCCTGGAAAGGAGAGTCCGAGGATGATTTCTGGTGGTGTATTGATCGCTGTGTAAACACTGAAGGCTGGCAGGCAAACATGGTACACAGTCCTCTTACTTTAACCAGTGAGATATTGTTAATGTGCTGAATGCTTTTTTATTGAGCTTTATAGATTTCAAGGACAGTATTTATAGATTTCAAGTTTCGTAGTGTTATTCAGAGTCTATTGAAAGCATCTAGTGATAGGTTGTAGTGATATACAGTAGTGATAGCCTCGAACACTGAATGCTGATAATTGACTGATTGCATGAATTGGTGTTGTGCTGACAGATCTTGGATGATGGTGGTGACCTCACACACTGGGTATATAAAAAGTACCCCAGTGTCTTTAAGAAGATTCAAGGCATTGTGGAGGAGAGCGTTACTGGAGTTCACAGGTGAACAGTTACTCCACAGTAACATGTGTGGCGGCCTGGAAAAATCCTTCACGTTGTTAATTTTGACATTTTCAGAATTATGTTTATGTATATAATTTTATATATAGTTTATAACTATGCAATATATGGTTTTATATAGCACTATAAATTGATCAGTCATAACACTAACACCACCACCAGGTTAATTGAATAACACTGATTATCAGTTATATACTAGTAAACTGGCATGGATGACGGACACCCAAGGCCCATTTACGCCTGCAGTAAAAACTGCAAAGATTCTTCCATAGACTAACGAGAGACTTGGATTACACCCCCCCCAAAAAAACAATCCTGGCCATGACTGAAAGATATCAGAACACCCAGCGTATCACATCCTGCCACTTAGCATGCAAAGAGTTTAAGGTTGTGGACTCGGCCTCCAAATTCCCCAGATCTTAATCCATGAGATGCAGAGAACAAACAAGCCCAGTCCATGGAGTCCCCACCCCGACACCAACACCACCCTAAGGATCCAAAACTAACTACCCGTTGCCAGACACCACAGCACACCTGTAGAGCTTCCGTGGAGGCACATCCCCAAAGGGCCAGAGCTGCCTGAACCTAGGTGGTTTTAATGTTAATGGTTTTAAAGTGCCTAAATGCCTGATCATTGTAAATAGTTCTGAAAATGATAGGTTGACTCAAACTGAAATATGATTCTCCTTTAAATGTCTCTCAATCACATGTTATGGAAATATATTCACCATTTTTGATATTTTCTATTCGTGTTTTCAGACTCTACCAACTCTCTAAAGCTGGAAAACTGTGTGTCCCTGCCATGAATGTCAACGACTCTGTCACTAAGCAGAAGTTTGACAACCTTTACTGCTGCAGGGAGTCCATCTTGGATGGGTGAGATTTTTGAAGGTTAATTTACTGGTTTAAATTAGATTACTAGTTGTTAAATGCATGGCCTTACAGGTGTCCTCAGACCCCACTGCACGATATTATTTCCCACAGTGCACCTAAATCCAACCAGCAACCAATTCACACTACTTGTTACTAGTTGATCTCAGCTCAAAATCTATTTGGTCAAGATTTATTCTGCAGTGAACAATGTCATAGGCAAATTCAAAATGACCACCAAAGTCAAATGTCTCTTTTGATAAGGGTTGCTAGGTTATTTGCAATGTTCAAATTGTTTATCTAATGGGGTCATGCTGATGATGCATTTCCGCAGTGCTCACTAGTCAGAGTTAATTATATTTTTAATAGTAAATGAGTGAGGCATCAATGTGTCCTTTCTTAACTGTGTCTCAGCACTATCAGCACATCACCCTTAACACCCTTTTTTTTTCTCCATTTGTAGTCTTAAAAGAACCACAGATGTAATGTTTGGAGGGAAGCAGGTGGTGGTTTGTGGTTATGGAGAGGTGAGTTCATTTTAAAAGAAGGGTTGCAAAGTCCTTGTTTGACCTTTCGATATCATTATATCACATTTGCAGTGTTTGAATATGCAATAATGTTTCCTGTGTAGGTGGGAAAGGGTTGCTGTTCTGCTCTGAAAGCTTTGGGAGCCATTGTTTGTGTAACTGAGATTGACCCTATTTGTGCCCTCCAGGCCTGGTGAGCTATCCTATATTTGGTTTCATAAACCCCTGCACAAAGTACATGCAAATCAGGAGTTTATTATTTATAGTAAAATATGAGGTTTATCTGTCTATTATGGTATAATAATGGAAACCAGGAACAAAAATCTTGCTTTTGTCACTCTAGCAGCGGTAATATTACTTATCTGCCTAAGGGAAGAATTGTAAAAAGGCAATAGGTGCAACCATGTTGATCACGGAAGTGTGTAAAATAGCTACTGAGTATAATAACAGTATGAATGACAAATTACATTGTGTGATAAAATAAAAACTTATATAACAGGTATATATAAAGTAATAAAGTGTATACAAATATTAGCCATGTCAATAGCATATTTATGCAGATTTATACATACAGGTAAACATCCACTGCTGTTATGTTCTGTATCAGCACTCGTGGAATGCCTCTCGTCCAATTCGGTTGGAACTGTTGTATAAACAACAGTGCACATGTTACCCATGGCTAATAGACAGTGTGTAGGCGTTGATGAAATAAAAAAATATGGCACAGCATATTTTGTTAAAAAATAAATTATATGTTATAAACCTAATGTGAGGTACTCTATTTTTGATTTCACCAATGCCTGATTAATCTTTATACTCTATTAATGCAAATAAACAAATCTTAAAAAGCACGTAAATGCAGATGTCTAAAGACTGGGGCTTTTTGCATTCTACTGTTAGATAGGTTTGATGTCAGAGGTATATACTGTAGCTATCTGTAAGGTGTTTTTTGTATCCTGCGTTCCCCACAAGGTGATACACCAAAACACTTTAAGTTCACTTTAAGTTTTGAGTTTGAGTAAGTGGTTTGGTGGAATCTTCTAGCTTCTGCTTACTGCTGAACCTGATGGCTGGTTTTCTTGAGCTGCTATGTTGGAACACTAGTATGGTAGTGTAGTAACTTGTTTTTTGAATGCATCTTTTACTAAATTATACAAAATTTCATATTGTTATTTCTTAAAAATGTGTAAATGCATTATTGTAAACTATGTGGTTATGTTTATGCAAAGCAATACAGATCTAAAAGGTTTATACACTCCTGGTAAAATTGCATGTTTATGTGATGTACAAAATAAATCAAAATAAATCATAACAGGTCTTTGAAAAAAGAAAGATTTTTGAAAATCTTATGAAAAAGACAAACTAACTAATGAAGAGGTCAGTAACCTTGGTGGATTAGTGTGCACACCCTTTTGTAACTGGACAATGCACAGAATTAACCAATCAAATCAGTGTAAAAATTGTTATCTCCTACCTTTCAGGAATGAATGATTAATTACTCCAAAATAAAGATAAGCTGTTTCTGTAGGATTTTCTCAGCATTTTTACTGAAGCCTTTGTCAAAAGGCGTTAATTAGCTGAGGCACAACAGGATTAGAATTACTAGGGAACATTAGATTTATCAGGGAACACCATGAAAACGTGGAGTGCAATAGACCTAATGCAACAAAAAAAGGATATCTGACAAGTACTAATCACTTTTATTTGGAATGGTGGCTAACAAAATAAAAGAAAGAAAGAAAGAAAGAGAAAGAAAGAAAGAAAAAATCAACAAAACCAACATAAAATAAACTTGAAATGTAATATAATTTTTACCTCTGAGAAAGATAATGATCCAAAGTTACAATTCAAATCATGAAAGGAATGATTTCAGAGGACAAGGATGAAAATTTTTGGCGCGGGTCAGTTAGAACCGGTATCTAAATCTTCTTCAATAGGATCCCTTTACAATTTAAAACCCCTGTCGCATATTACTAAATGGTAGGTTTTCCCCTATATGATTTGGATTAGTTTTCTGCTTTCATTTTTTTGGTTGTTATATCTGACAGGATTTATCTTGGTTTAATTTTCTTTCCTTTACAAAATTTTCTACGTTAACAAGCATTTGTATACTTTTTCTATCCACTGAAGTTTATCATAAACATAAATAAATTGTGGATTTTTTTTCCCTTCTCAGATGAGAAATATGAATATCTGTAATGAATAACTACCCTTATATATACAGTACGTATATCTAACATGATGTTACCCTACAGCATGGATGGCTTTAAAGTCGTCAAGCTGAATGAAGTTGTGCGTCAGATGGACATGGTGATCACGTGCACAGGTAATCAACAGCTTGTGTGTTTTTCCATGTTGCTCCACTGCAATGTTCAGTGCAGTTCTCTCTTGTGATTAGCACCTTTAATCAGAGCTCAATCATAGCACTCGACATCGTTGTTTCCAGCCTTTTAAGAGTGCCTGCTGACTGCAGTGTTTGTTTGAATTGTCTAGGGTAAAGTAGTGTTTGTACTCTACTTTGTAATGTCAAAATCTAGGAGACTAGGAGAATATTTGCTTTAAATGTGTAGGCTGCATGAGACAGGAAGCAGTTTACGTTCATAATATAGTGTGCACTTCCATGTGTCACCTGTTCAGAAAATCTTAATGTCCTTAATTACAGCTAGAGTTGACACTATAATTAATTGTTTTTAAGTAACCAATGTTTTTTTTAAAATGCTGCTAATGTAGGTTTTCACAGTGTTCCACTGTTTTGATCACATTTGTGCCTTCACCTCCAAGAAGCGCCATTATTTGATTAGTGGTCAAAAGTGAGAACTGCAACAAAGGAAAGCGCTAATGTAAGCCCACTGGGGCATTAATTATGCTGCCCTATGTTCCTGGAAGAGTCACAGACAGACAAACAGAGAGACAGCTGCTGACATGGTTGCAATTTTTAAGCCAGGTCTAGTTTACAAAAACATCCACCAGGATCTTGTTGATAAGCACATTTTTTAGAAAACAATGTAAACAACAAAGGTACATTAAAAACTGTATGCTGAATTACATTCTGCTTTCGATTACATATTCTGAGGTTACTGTTAAAATTTACAAGGTAGCATCCTATGGCATAAGTCAACTCTGATAGCATAGCATCTCAGCTTAACTTAGTTTGAGACTATATTGTTATTAATGTTACCGTCACTGTTGCTTGTATATACAGTACACAAAGTACAGTATTCCAGTTTTGTTTCCTCAGCGAAGTTTATGAAAGGTTATTACGTTCGTTTCTGCAGGAAATAAAAACGTGGTAACCCGAGATCAGCTGGATCGCATGAAGAACGGCTGCATTGTGTGTAATATGGGGCACTCGAACACAGAGATTGATGTGGTGAGTTAAAGTGAAGCTGTTATATCACATTAGGAACCTACACCACATGTCTTTTTGCACTTTTTATACCGGGTATAAAAACAAACCCAGCCAATGCCTGTTGTGTTTGCCTGAGTAATTCAGAACAATATGCAACAAGGCTCTTCCCAAGTTAATCCTGTTGTTCATAGTGTGTGGGTGAAATATGCATCAAGAGCTAAGTAAGTGTGAGAATGTGGGACTTTAGTTCAACAGTCTGAAAGCCTCTTATCTGGTTGTTTTTCGGTTCAACATTATAATAAGATGTATGTGTGCTTGTGTGTTATTACTTCCACATCTACATTTTTTGGGGGGGCTTTAATGTGTCATACAGAAAGTATATATATAAAAAAGTCGCTGAGTATTTGTGTATCAGCGGGAACACAAATCTTTGCTTTTAGAATAACAAAACCAAATGTACACAAAAAAAGCTTTTGGGGAGAGAGGTTAATGTTAGGGTTAGACTTAGATTTGAACAATGCTTTTATTATCTGCATTAACAGTGCAAATGAAAGATCTTCCCAGGTATACTAAGACAAGTGTGCATGTGCGTGTGTGTGCATGTGCGTGTGTGTGTGTGCGTGTGCGTGTGCGTGTGCGTGTGTGTGTGTGTGTGTGTGTGACTTACTGATGTTGTCTATGTTCAGGCAAGTCTCAGGACACCAGAGTTGACGTGGGAGCGAGTGCGCTCTCAGGTGGACCATGTCATCTGGCCTGACGGGAAAAGGGTCATCCTGCTGGCAGAGGTGCGTCATCATTTCTCTATTATCTTTCTGTAATGTACCGGAAATGTCAAGAAATGAAAGAAAGGGCTTATTATATTCTGTTTTCAGGGGCGGCTTTTGAACTTGAGCTGTTCCACCGTGCCCTCGTTTGTGCTTTCCATCACAGCCACGACGCAGGTTTCAAACTGACATTTTTAAAAATTGTATTATAGTAACAGCACAAAGCAATTACAAGACTGATACAGTATTTTTAAAATGATATTTCTGTGTGTTTTAGGCTCTTGCGTTAATAGAGCTGTACAATGCACCAGAGGGCCGCTACAGACAGGATGTTTACCTGCTGCCCAAAAAGATGGGTAAAAAAATTACCCTTGCTATAATAATAGCAACTAGAAAAAAAAACTGTGACACAAATATGAAATAATGATGTGTCTGTGTGTTTCAGATGAATATGTGGCTAGTTTGCATCTGCCTAACTTTGATGCTCACCTTACGGAACTGTCAGATGAACAGGCCAAGTATATGGGCCTTAACAAGAATGGACCTTTTAAGCCAAACTACTACAGGTAACAGCATTCATCTCAGAATCCTATTAAGTTTAACATACTTACTGATGTTTATGTTTTTGGTATAATTACTATAATTAAAATTTTATATTTGTCTCCCCCTACTGTTTTTTTAAAAAAAAGAGAGTTTTCTTTAATTATCCATAAAGTAAAACAGAAAGCATCAGGTACAATTTCTAGTTACTGTTACATAAAAGGCGGTTTGGTGGCTTTTTGGTTTAGTGGTTAGCACTGTGGTCTCGCACCTCCAGGGTCAAAGGTTTGATTCCCACCTCCTGGGTTCGTGTGCCCCGCGATAGATTTCACCCTGTGTAAGGAGTAACCTGAGTCACCGTGCCCAAAGTCTACGATGATACGCATTAGGTTTCCCATGACCCTGTACAGGATAAACAGCATAGAGAATTAATTAATACATTTATTACATAAAAATCAGTCCGAGTGCATTCTTGCTCAAAATGTTTAGATAAACAACTAAAATCTTAATGCTAACCTCTAATAATTAATTAGTAAAGTTGTTAGTATGTGTTTCATAATTGCATTATCTTTTTGACTAGTGCCATCGATCCTGAAGAGTTGAGAAACATCAGTTTAGAATTGATTGTACTGAGAATGTGTGATGTAAACTTCTTTCTCAGTACAGTCTATGGAAAGTCTTCCATCTGATCTGCTGATCTTTAGCATTTATTTATTGAGTGAAACTAGCCGCAGCAGAAGATCTACTACAGAAACTGGGAGGCTTCATGTTTAGAAAAATAGAGTAGCTGTTACAATTTTCATCATGCATTTATCAGCTCTGGAACAGGAATCTTTTTCAAGGTTAAATCTAGAAATATAATGCAGGATAAGCATCCAAACCTGTCTAACATAACTTCAAAGTTTTGTATTTATTATATCAGAAGAAAAAGTAGGTTAAATCACATACAGCACAATACAACAGTAATAATAATAATAATAATAATAATAATAATAATAATGTCTTTACATTTGCAGATATTAGTTTGTATGAGTGACAAAGACCTTCATCCGGGATGAAGAGACCTGCATTATTCAACGAGCCAAGAGATTTATTTTCTATTTACTGTCCATTTCTAAAAGAAAAACTAAACCTTGATTTTAAGTGAATGTTATTATGGTGTCCTTAGACACCCAATAATTGATTGTCATACCTGTTATAGCTATACCCATAATTATAGTCTTCTAGCACTTCATTAGAGTAACTTATTCTGTATCGATTTGTTATATTTAAATCATATTATAAGAGGACCATGTCTTTTAAACTGTGCCATGTATGGGTGGTGGTGGGATCTTGGGAACATGTTCCGGGACAATAATCCTATTTTTCACTTTGTTGTCATTTTAGTTCTTATATTATATGTGTTGTATGTATAATCCTTCTGCTAATGGAAAACCAAACCCAAAAAAGTCCACACACTGAATTGTGAACCAATAATTATCTCATAATTATTACTCATGCCCCTGACAAAACACATTTTGTTGATCAAATAATTAATAATAAATCTTTAGGTGTAGGATTTTTTTTTTCTTAAATCAATTCTTTTCTAGCACTTTTATCATTTTAATATGCAAACCATTTTTTTTCCTAAATAATATTTTTAAAAACACACAAGAGTTCTATAGAATTATTTCAGGCCTACTTTGTTTTTGCTATACAGTACCGAGCAAAAGTCTGTGTTTTTTTATTATAAATGTCATTATAGATATTACTTTATTACTGAGTGAGTACAAAATCAATCTGATTTTCAAATATCAGTACTCCACCACAAAATTAAAAGTAACAAAAAATATTTGTATGCCCGTTAAGAAAGCAGCATATTATATGAGCGACCACTTTTTAGGCAAAAAAAGAAAGAAAGGAAGGAAGGTGCTAAGTTTTCAATACAAAAAAGAAGCAGGTGCACCAGCCAAAGTGCTCAGAAAAGCTGTGCATGGTACTTAGTAAAAATTAGTGACCAATTTCCTCATAAAACTGCACAAATTGTATGTGACACTAAATGGTCTTCAAAGTGTTGTCACACAAATTACTGACTTTGTTTCATTAATTACCGTTTATATACAGTGGGGCAAAAAAGTATTTAGTCAGCCACCAATTGTACAAGTTCTCCCATTTAAAATCTCTGGTCTTCGCCATAGTGGAGTTTGATAACAGATGCCATTAATGCAGGTAACGAATGGAGGACGGAGGAGCCTCTTAAAAAAGAAGTTACAGGTCTGTGAGAGCCAGAAATCTTGCTTGTTTGTAGGTGACCAAATACTTATTCTCCACCATAATTTGCCTCACTGTATATAAAATTATAAAATGTATTTTTTTTAAGGCATCCCTGCTCTACAGCCTTTATTTGCATGTACGTAAAACTTTTGCGCAGTACTGTATGTTTATTACTCCCCAGTGCTAGAACGCTTAGATGCTGTATATGCTTATAATCACTGGGAGTATCAGAACAATACACAGACTGCATGACATTTATGCAGAGCCTCCTCCAACATTTTAAATAATATTTTGTGGCCTTCAACAAAATTTTGGTCTTCTAATTATACTAGCTAAACATAAGTTAATTACTATCCAATAATAGTAATGATAATTACTGTTAGTCATGAGACTGATCTCAGTCAAGCACTTTTGCACCAGGCAATTATGCTCATTTATGCTACATACATTTTTCAGAATTTTTGCAGGCAAACATTTCTTAGTGTCTAAATATACACACACTCACAAAACAATATATACAATCAGTGAAATTATCTTAAACAAATATCACTGTGATTGGGTAGGCCTGCATATTTAACTACCAGTTCGTTAATGTGTTTTTCTTTTATTGATTAACATTCCCTGCCTTGTTTATCATTAAATGTTTGTTCTGTTCCAAATCTGAAGCTGTCATTTCTGGTCCTTATTTACTTTCTATTTACTGTCATTCTTGTCATTCATTTAATGTACACTATGTGATACAATACAGTGAAGGGGTTACTTTGTTTTTTACCACTTGGCATCAAAATATAAATTATGACCCTATCACTACATAGGATACAAAAAAAAAAAAGAAGAAAGAAAGAAAGTACAAAACAGCGTAGTGGAGTGATTGCTGTTTTGAACATGTTGAGAATCATTAATGTTCCTACAGCAGCTGATGTTGCTTATGGGCTCATTAGAGGCTGAAGAGGGAGGAAAAACATCCTGATCCTTATCTGAGTAGAAAAGACTTTGACCACAACATGATGATTCATTTTGTGGTGGACGACGAAGAACAAGAACAACGCCAGCCTGCAGAAAAGTAAAGGGAATTCCAACCTCTCCTACACAGGCCAGTACTAATATTGGCTTGATTTGTAGACCTCCATCATTGCTTGGAATAACTGAACTTATCAAGCGGCATCTTTTTATCCAATAGAAGCTCTGAGAGATGCCAACATCAGCCGAGATGAAGCAGTGGCCACTGCACAGGGTTTGCTGCTGCTGGATTAGGTCTACTATTCACGAATCCATCACTGCTCTGGTAGTCATATCACCCCTCAGCCATTACAACCCAATAATCCCCATTAAATAGAACTGAATCTTTTACAGAGACTCAGCCATTCTGGTACTGATCCATGTCTGTGAAGGTAAGAAAGCCATAAGCAAAGATAACATTTGGCAAGTTTGTACTTACAGGTATTCTGGAGAGTGGATCCAATTAATGTAACTTTTGGTACTGCTGATGCCAGATAGACAAGAGCTCTGACAATGAGAGAAACAGCACAATCACTAATGATAAATGTCATTTGAACAAAGATGGAATTGAGAGAATAGATCCATAAAGATCTGAAAGGTGCTGTAGAGGTGGACATTTACAGATCTGAGAATGAGATGCAAAAAGAGAAAATTGCACACAAAACTAAAATTGAATCCAGTTTTTCTTCTTAATGTGAAGGACAGCTTCAAGGAGCTGTAAGCTACAGGTCCTTCTCAAAAAATTAGCATATTGTGATAAAGTTCATTATTTTCTGTAATGTACTGATAAACATTAGACTTTCATATATTTTAGATTCATTACACACAACTGAAGTAGTTCAAGCCTTTTATTGTTTTAATATTGATGATTGTGGCATACAGCTCATGAAAACCCAAAATCCCTATCTCAAAAAATTTGCATATTTCATCCGACCAATAAAAGAAAAGTGTTTTTAATACAAAAAAAAGTCAACCTTCAAATAATTATGTTCAGTTCTGCACTCAATACTTGGTCGGGAATCCTTTTGCAGATTCTTGTGTCTTGTGTCTTTCAACTTTCTCTTCACAATATCCCACAGATTCTCTATGGGGTTCAGGTCAGGAGAGTTGGCAGGCCAATTGAGCACAGTAATACCATGGTCAGTAAACCATTTACCAGTGGTTTTGGCACTGTGAGCAGGTGCCAGGTCGTGCTGAAAAATGAAATCTTCATCTCCATAAAGCTTTTCAGCAGATGGAAGCATGAAGTGCTCCAAAATCTCCTGATAGCTAGCTGCATTGACCCTGCCCTTGATAAAACACAGTGGACCAACACCAGCAGCTGACATGGCACCCCAGACCATCACTGACTGTGGGTACTTGACACTGGACTTCAGGCATTTTGGCATTTCCCTCTCCCCAGTCTTCCTCCAGACTCTGGCACCTTGATTTCCGAATGACATGCAAAATTTGCAACCTGTAGCCCATTTCCTGCACACGCCTGTACACGGTGGCTCTGGATGTTTCTACTCCAGACTCAGTCCACTGCTTCCGCAGGTCCCCCAAGGTCTGGAATCGGTCCTTCTCCACAATCTTCCTCAGGGCCCGGTCACCTCTTCTCGTTGTGCAGCATTTTCTGCCACACTTTTTCCTTCCCACAGACTTCCCACTGAGGTGCCTTGATACAGCACTCTGGGAACAGCCTATTCGTTCAGAAATGTCTTTCTGTGTCTTACCCTCTTGCTTGAGGGTGTCAATGATGGCCTTCTGGACAGCAGTCAGGTCGGCAGTCTTACCCATGATTGCGGTTTTGAGTAATGAACCAGGCTGGGACTTTTTAAAAGCCTTAGGAATCTTTTGCAGGTGTTTAGAGTTAATTAGTTGATTCAGATGATTAGGTTAATAGCTCGTTTAGAGAACCTTTTCATGATATGCTAATAGGGATAGGATAGGGAAAATAGGGATTTGGGGTTTTCATGAGCTGTATGCCACAATCATCAATATTAAAACAATAAAAGGCTTGAACTACTTCAGTTGTGTGTAATGAATCTAAAATATATGAAAGTCTAATGTTTATCAGTACATTACAGAAAATAATTAACTTTATCACAATATGCTAATTTTTTGAGAAGGACCTGTATATGGAAGCTTATGGAACGGTTATTAATTAGTTAAAGAACAGGTTCCCGAGAAAGACACATGGCATTTGGTGATTAAGTAACAAAGGTTAACTTAGTGGTTAACTTATTGGTTAGCGCTGTGGCCTTGCACCAAGTCCAATTCCCACTTCGGGTCTGTATGCACAGGAGGTTGCATGTTCTTCCTGTGCTTAGTGGGTTTCCACCGGGTATTCCAGTTTCCTCCAACAGACCACAGACATGCAGATTAGATTAACTGGTGTTCACAAATTTCCTGTATTGTGTGAATGAGCATGTGAGTGTGTGTGTACCCAGGGTGTACCCTGCCTCGTTCCCTAAGTCTCATGGAATATGTTCCAGGCACCGTGGCCCTGTATACAGGATAAAGTGATATAGATGATGAGTGATAATAAGTGAGCTCAGCTGGTCTGGAATATTTCTATCAAGAACAGTATTGTCAAGTGCATTTGCAAAACCCATCAAACACCATTATGAAACTGGCTTTCATGAAAACCATCCCAGAAAAATAAGACCAAAACGTAACTCTGCTGCAGTGGAGAAGTTTATTTTGAGTTATCAGCCTCAACAATCACAAATTAGCTCAGATTTGAGTCGCTATAGATAGATATTGTAGATGGGGAGAGAGAGAGACCTTTATTAATCCCAAAGGATTTTTTTTTGGAAGAGGCTTTGTGAAGGGTTTACAGAACATAAGTAGCAGACACATCTCAATGTCAACTGTTCAAATGGAAATAATTGCATATTTAAATGCCTTCAGCATTGCTTTACAATGTGGGGGGGGGGAGACAGAAAAGACCATGGAATTAGAAAGTGTGTATCATTTGACTGGTAGTGTACAGTAAAAGTGAAAGAAATATAAAGTGCATGCAGAATATGAAAGTAATTAAATAAAGAATAAAGAATTTAATTACTGTACTTTAATTAAGTTGCTATAACACCATTTGTTTTTAACTCAATTAAAACTAAGCCTAAATATTTGCTGTGTCCACTAGATGGCACTGTAGGACAACTTATATTACCGCTTAAAAAAGAACGCGATTTCAAATCAGGTACAGAAAAGTGAATGGAAAGTAATTCTCTACAGCAGAAGAAATATTACCTACTGGTGAAGGTGAAGCATAAAGGCTGTAGATAGAGAAGGAGGCGACTTCTCGCTTTTTTTTTTTTCATTTTTCTCTCTCGCTCTAACACCCGTCAAACCCCCCCCCCCCCCCCCCCGTTTTTCCTCAGTCCGCTATTCAGGAACACTACAATAGTCCAACTGAATTTGATCCATCGCAGAATTCCACACAATTTCGAACATTTCTTAAGCTCAAGCTTATGTATCACTCTTATTGCAAACTCTTCAGACCTGTTTTTTCCAGGACTATACTGTACACTTCCTCTGTTTCCATTTTCGGTTTATGTTCTATTTGCTTAAAATGTATTTATTTGTATAATTCATTTGGATTTTATTTGCTGGATCATGACATGCATGTTCATGGCGCCACGACCAGACAGGGACAGCTCATTGGGCACATGAACAAGAAAAATCTAATTAAATACACGGGTTGGAAATAGAAAAGGGGGAGATGGGTGCAATCACCAAAACCTTCTAAAAAGCCGGTGGTTTATTAACTCAGACACCTAAGCTTACTGTATTCCATTGACTTAATGCTATGACTACTGGGTGTTGATGGACACGTTAGACATGTCTGCGATGTTCCACGGACTTATTACCTCCCATTTCAGTGGTTAATGTCTTTTCTGTCTTTTCATACAGGAGGGAAAGAGTTAAGCCGCTGTTGCCGAAGCTCAATCCGTCCCTCTGGGCTGGACAGGGGCTGTGCTGAGGGAGGATACTTGAAGAGATGCAACAGATCTCAAACCCTACAAACTGACATTGACTCATTCTTCTCCTTCAACACAGACTGAACACAAAACCATGGAGGAGGAATTTTATTAGGCAGGTTGAAGAAACACTTGGACACATCCTTTAGGTGTTTAAAGACAATGCAAACGCAGGTAAGCATCCTTTATGATTCAAGTTGCACAGATACAATTAAACATAAGGCACTAGGCTATTTATGCCAAAGTTTCACACTGCTTTGCAAAAAAAGAATAATGTCGCGTTATTTGAGTCGACGGTCATGAAATACCCTTATATTAGAGGTTTGATGTATTTGTTTGGATGAAGCATTTGCTTAAAAAAAAAAAAAAAAAAAAAAAATATATATATATATATATATATATATATATATATATATTAATGCCATTGTGCAAGGATTATTAAATCACTACTGTAGATCATTAAAACGAACCAACCTGAAGTTTCCCGCCTGATCATGCGCCTCTGGTTATGTTGCAGCAGGTGTTCTTGGATAACAGGTGGTTTGTCATGTCTTCGAGGCCGCAGCGACCGTAATGCCGCGCTCACGACACCGGCAAGTCCTTCTACTACAGTAGTTCCACTTGTCTTTGTGATGCTCTAAATCAGACCAGGGAGTGACCGGCGACTCGCCTCTCCATCCAAATCTATGATCAGCTCGGTGTGTGTTTCGTCTTACCGCGGGCGCAAGTCGGGCAACAAACCTCCGTCCAAATCATGTCTGAAGGAAGAGATGGCCAAGGCCGAAGACTCGGACAAGATCATCCTGAATGTGGGCGGCACGCGCCACGAGACTTACAAGAGCACGCTTAGAAGTATCCCGGGCACGCGCCTCGCCTGGCTAGCCGAACCGGAAGCGCAGCTGGACGCCGGCGCGGAAGCGGCACGAGCGCCCGCCACTAACGAGTTCTTCTTCGACAGACACCCGGGCATCTTCGCCTACGTGCTGAACTACTACCGAACCGGGAAGCTCCACTGCCCGGCGGATGTGTGCGGCCCGCTGTTCGAGGAGGAGCTCGCCTTCTGGGGCATCGACGAGACAGACGTGGAGCCGTGCTGCTGGATGAATTACCGGCAGCACCGCGACGCAGAGGAGGCGCTGGATATCTTCGAGCCACCCGATCCTGAAGACGTCGACGATGATCGGGACGTACCGAGGCGCTTCGGGATCGAAGACTGTCCCCAGCGCTCCAGGGGCTGCTTCGAAGTGTGGCAGCCCAAAATATGGGCTCTTTTCGAGGATCCGTACTCATCCCGCGCCGCCAGGGTAAGAGCAGCATCCTCCAAAAAACCTAGTCTTTAGTCCATCCATGGGCGAGAAATGTGTAAGAAAAGACGAATTTTGCCGTCCAACAAAAAGCCAGTAATGTCCCCGTACCTGAGTGAACCTCGTGCGTCTCGTGCGTAAAGATCCACTAGCAACAGGTGCTGTGTGTGTGTGTGTGTGTGTGGCTGTAACAACATCCACTCTACTGATAAACCTGGACCGAACTCTCCACTTGCATTTAATACAAGATTTCCCATTACAGTATACAGTCTATTATGTAGTTTTACACATCAGGCTGCCGTGTCTGCGTTAGACAATCAGCTCCTAAAGTAACCACAATAGCGTACATAACTCCAAATCAGTCTCTCACAAATCCTCTACACTCCCACTGACACACGAGCTATACTGACTACCAAATCTAACAAAGCCGTGCACACACACACACACACACACACACACTTTCTTCAGTTCATTTATCAAAGCCTCATATTATACTATATAAAATGGCATAGAAATACATGTAGACTGCACTTTATATGCAATCCAGGTTACCTTATTTTTAACAATCGTACCTACAGTATTATTGTACATCAATTACATTATGATCAATACTTCAAGCTCTACTGTAACCTGACTGGAGCAACAGGGTCACTGAAGATAAACAGATAAATAACCATAACAGCAATGCATAACATGCTATGAATGTTTCCATTATTGAAAACAGTTTACATAGCTTAACTAAATCAAATGAGTACGAAACTCAATCAAAGAAATAAACTAACAAACAAACAAATAAAGAAAGAAATGCAGTTTGTACCATTTCCTCTGCAAAGCAGCAGACCTTAGGTCATATTTCAGTTTTCTGGTGTCATATACAGTACAGTATACCTACAGGTATATACATACTGTATAATGTCACATATATAAAATATATTCAGGTAGTTTGCAATACATGAGTTGCACATGCACATGCTAGCATTGGTGATGAAATAACAACATTGTTATTTAATCACCAATGCTAGCATTTGCATGTTCAATTCATATGTTTGGGGTGGATTTATTTGGATCTGTAAGTGTTTAGACAGTGACACAATTGACACATTTTTGCCTTTGTACACCCCCCATTTTTTAATACAGGACTTCCATTTTAATTCAAATAAATTAACTATCAAATTAATTAAATAAATAAACTAATATCATTATAAATATTTGGATAAAAAAAATATTTTGGCTGCTAAGCCTTTGCAGTCAGTAGCTACTTGAAGACTGAAACCTAAGGACATCATGAAATATTGAATTTCTTCCCCTGAGATATCTTGCCAAGCCTTTTCATACAGTCACCTTTAGTTGCTGCTTGTTTGTGGGTCTTTCCACTTCAGTTTTGTCTTCAGTAAGTGAAAAGATTGCTCAGCTGAGCTGAGGTCAGGCAACTGACCCAGTCCTTTAAGAAAGATCAATTTCATTGCTTTAAGAAGCTTTTGGCTTGCTTTTGCTACATGTTTTGGGTCATTATCCATCTGTACTCTGATGCACTGTGCTATCTGTTTTGCAGCATTTTATTGAATCTGAGCAGAGACTAAATACTATATTTAAATGCTATATTTAAAGTCTACACTTGCTCTATTTTTAATTCATTGTGGTGGTGTACAGAGGCAAATTGTCAAAAATTCTGTCAAGATCCAAATATATATAGACCAGACAATATGTTAATGTTCATAGAGTTTGTCCACATCCCTAGTATACATTTACTTGTGCGTTCTAGGTAGGGTCAAACAGCGAAATTGCTGTAAATCAATATGTTCGTACCAGCTTTAAAATAATGTTATAAAAATTCATGACAGGGCAGTTTAAATGGCTTCACTGTCAATGTTTACATATAGGTTTGACCTAGGTGTGTGTGTGTAACAAATTAGAGGTCTTTTTCATCACTAGTTACCCTAGGATGAGCTATTTCCATTATCTGCACCTTGGTTTGTGGCAGAGGAGACGAAAAACAGAAAGCAGAAATATATAAACTGTTTGGTGGTTTGCATGGTAAAATTATCCCTTCAAACATTTGTCCTGGAAGCAACCGCAGACCAATTAAACTGCCATACAAAGATGCAAACTAAATAGAAGTATTGGTCTAATATGGTTCTAATAGGCTACTCATGGAGACAAAATATTTTGTATCACAGCATAGTTGAAAACTTAAATCAGAAGATTCAACTTATTTATTAATTTTTAAAACTAATTTTGTTTATTAAAAGTTGAATAATTTTCTATAACAACATGGTTATTCATGTATTGTTCTAATGATAGGAATAACAATAAAATACAGTTCTTGTTCAGCAATAACTCATTCAAATGTACATGTATGGCGAAAGCTTCACGTAATCTAAGCCTAACAATGAACAGATTTTGAAAATGTGTAATGTAACAAAGAAAATGATTTACTCCCTGAAATGATGCAGGTTTATTTGCCAGGGTTTGCCAGATGTTTAATGTATGAAACTTTGAAGGAAAGTTTTCAGTCTTCTGAATCCCTTTTCTGTAGGGGTGCAACGATCAATCGACTAAAATCAATAATTAAATTAGTAAGCAACAAACTTAATTGTCAATTAGCTCATGATGTCATCATGCTTGTTTCTCATGTGAACTAAGAACACACTGACAAGCAGATGTCAGGCTTACTGGACTGAAGTCAGTGCAGAAAAAACGTGCGCATGCTCCTTATCTCTGCATGCATGTTTTCTCTGTCTCTCTCACACACTGTTGCACGCTGCACTTCTTCAGCTCACAGCAGCACACACACACACACACACACACACACACACACACAGTATGTTGCTGTTTTTTTTAGCTCTGTATGTGCATTTTGTCTCTCTCTCTCATTTACTATTTATGTCTTTCACACCATTATACTCTCCATTTATTTCATCTCACAGCAACACACACCTCCACTAATTAGCCATTTTCTCCTCAGGTGTGTTCTTTTCCCACTTACCTGGGGCCCTTCAAGCTGCACTTCGCTTGACCACACCCTGCCACTTGACCGCGCCCTGTCACCACGCCCCTCAGTTTTCTTAACATTTCAACTTAACTCCTATCTTTGGGACCTGGTATCTTTAAACTTTAATTAATAGTTATATTTTATTGCTGCTATTTTGCTTTTTCTAGTACAGTATTTAGAACTACTTTCATTGGGAAAGTTCAATAAAGACATATTTTATTTACAAAGTATTCATCTTTAGTATTTTGATTGTTAGTTACTACATGCACAAAACAACCTTAAGCTAAATTTAAAAGCTGACAGCTAAATAAAATTTTGTGGATATAAGATTTAATTTTCCTCTATAGCTGTCAGTTGCAATATGATGCAGGATAAAAGCACAAAAAAATTCAAACTCCAGTATAAAAATATATGATAAGATATGGATGGGGAGGTAAATAAAAACATAAGCATCTAAGAGTAATGTCAAGTATTTGTCTTGATGTGTGAAATCACATGATGAATGAAATTTTCTAATAATATTTAACAATATTGGTTCCACTCACATTTATTGGCTGCCAGCCTAGAAAATAGCACTTCTTATTTTTTGCCTGATGAACAGTCAGGAAGTGGGAAGTATACTGATCACGAAAACGGTTATTCTTTTTATTTTGTGCCCATTTTAGACCTGTGGGGAGTTCCTAATTTCATCCAATCACTTTCTGATGTATTAATACATTTAAGTTATCTCCTGTGATCTCCTGTGTGCTTTTCGTGTTGAAAAAAAAAGTAGGCCTCTTCAGATATACATCATGCAGTTAATTCATTCATATATTGTCATGTCTACAAAGGGCGTTCAAGTCAAACCAGGACTACCGCATACCGCGACAAAGGCGTAAAGCCAATTTACAGCTTTTTACCATTTACAACTAATAGTTATTATATGTATAGATAAAGTCCTCACTATGCAAGTCTATGTAGAGTCTGGACATGGCCAATTGTTTTGCAAACATTTCTGTTTCTCTCCAAGTTGCTTAATTAATTAGAATGGGCCTTCTGTGACTGTCTCCAACATGGTTGACTCATCTTGAAAACAAGCAATCAGGAAGGCTGAGGCAGAGCAGAAGCACTCACACTACTTTAGATAAAAAGCTCTTATGATATAGAAAACATTCTATAATGCATTCTAATGTCTCTAATATTATGGAGCCAATGGACCCTGGACACTAACATGGTCTAGGATAGTTTGCCTCCTGTGGTCTGTGGCTCTCTCTCGTCATTGCTCAGAGCATTATCAGCCGGAGGGCTTATGTTTCCTGAATAGCTGTTTCTCTGGGTGGCTAATGCTGTTATAAGCCGAATCGAGGAGGATAATCGGTAAGTAGTGTAGCACATCCGACGAGAGAGGGGAAGGCGAAAGGGTACTATAGGGTATGGATTGCCACAGACACATCAGTCCTGGTTCAGGAATGAACAGATTTGCAAGATGCATTTCAGTTAAGGCTTAGCTTACAGCTTGATCAGTACATATAAAACTGACATTCTGAATATTCACATGTAGGGCCTCAGTGCGATACCAGACAGCAGAACACCCACACATCACTTGTGCTGTTAATACTGTAAAATCTACATCCTTTACAGAAAGGCATTTGTCCTCTCTGACATGCACTTTACTTTGATGCAGAGCTATGGAAAATGCCATCTCTCCAACATTAGCCTTGTATTTATTAACCATTTTATGACACATTTAAGTGATATGGAAACAGTCTGTTAACTTGTGCTACAATTTGAGAAAATTTCTTTGTGTGGCTGTGTGTCTGTGTGTGTGTAGCTCCACCTCATTATTAGTGTGTTCCTGCTGTGGCTCAGCCATAATTAATCACTAGCTTGGTAATTGGCTAAGGCATGAGGAGCGTTCTCTCTTTGACTGCAGGTGTCTGTCAGCTCCAATCATTAATCCAATGAAGGAATGAATAGGCTGCTGCATTTCATCTGCAGGCATCAAAAACCTCTATTGTCTGATCTAAATACAAGTCCAAATTAGCATTTTAGCCCGCTTATAGGCAGGGTGCATGGTTTTTTTCCTACCTAAATGTCCTATGTTTTACAGTCGTATAAAAGACTATAGTTTACGATAAGGAAAGATGCTGTTGCTACACCTTTGAGTAGTTTGAGTAGTACTGAACTACACCATCAGACTGGACAGTAGATAACAGGATCTGGAAAAAAAAAACGATCCATATGACCGCACTGTAAAGCTCCTTGGGCAATTTACTCTTCATATCTACTATGTATTGTTTGCTCAGAGTGCTTTTTCTACCCAGGAGAATGTGAGCTTAATGCTTTTACAGATGTAAGAAGTGCCATAAGCGAAATAGATACCAATGTTTTCTATAGCAGAAGGTAATTTCGGTCATTAACAGCCACTTAAGTCTGTAAAGAAAACATTAGTCGTCTTAACTTCAAACTTTGTAGTCACTTTGGTTTTTGATGACTGCACTGAGAAATGTCTGGAGTTACAGTATTACGTTGTCTTACGGACATGAAAACTACATGCGAGCTTCATGACAACTGATCATGAAAGTATAATGGCTCGGTTAATGAAATGTTTTTGCTAACATGCGCTTTTGGCAATTCCTATGCCAGTTAAAGATTTCTTTGCAAAACTTTGCTTAAGAGTGGTGTTTATTGGACCACCTGACATAAACCTATAAAAAATATTTATTGTTTGTCATAACTGTTAGGTTTGGAAATTATAAAGAGTAATAAACTTGTAGTTACAGAAACTTACCAAAATCTGGGACTGACCTTTTAAAAAGTTTTTTTTTGGATTGCAAGATCACAAAAGGTCTGCACACTTAGAAGAAGAGTTTAGAAGACAATTTTAACCTGGGAAACTCCTTTAGAAAAAGGGTCACAGCCATTCTGGTACTCCATTGATAATTTCCTCAGTCAACCAGAGATCAACTAAAGACTTGATGATGCACTCAGGACTGAAGATTTGCTTGACTCACTGTCAGGCCACCATGCTTACCCATGAACCCTTTCCCTAAATCATGAAATCTAATTTTAATGTAACTATTAATAGGATGTTAGCACTGTCGCCTTGCACCTCCAGGGTCTGGGTTCGATTCCCCGGCCAGGCTCGATTCCCGTCTCTGTGTGCATGGAGTTTGCATGTTCTCCCCGTGCTTGGTGGGTTTCCTCCGGGTACTCCGGTTTCCTCCCACAGTCCAAAGATATGCAGGTTAGGCTAATTGGCGTTCCCAAATTGCCCGTAGTGTGTGATTGGGTGTGTGAGTGAGTGTGTGTGTGTGTGCCCTGCGATGGATTGGCACCCTGTCCAGGGTGTACCCCGCCTAGTGCCCGAAGTCTCCTGGGATAGGCTCCAGGTCCCCCGCGACCCTGAACACAGGATTAAGCGGTATAGAAAATGAATGAATGAATGAATGAATTAATAGGATTTCATCAAAGCCTTCCATGGTGTCATGACACTGTAACACCTTTTGTAATTCCAAATTACAGACAGTTTGGTTTTGATGTTAAACATCATCATGAGAATTTACAAATTTGATTTCCGTAAAAATCAGTTTCAAACGACAAAAGCGTGAATCAGTGTTTATGACAGCTCGCTCTCATGGGAATAAAGCTTTCCAAATGTTTATGCTCTGTCCGCCATTATACTGGGTCGGTGTAATCATAGTCAAGCTATGGCCTTAATTGGTATTATTAAGACTGAGAAAGAGTAGAAAAATATATGTCCCTATCCCAGTGGCTGAAATTTTGCACTAGTTTCAGGAATTTTGAGTTTTGAGATGTTTGAAGGCTGGAGATTTTGCTGCAGCCTTGCATATTCCTAGTTTTTTCAATAAGGCTAAACAAAGAGCTGTCTGAAGGCGCTCAGAACGAGCTGCCTGACTGTGTGCTGGATGTCTGTATGTTGTCAACTCTCAAATATGCATTACTAAGGGCACACATTCACACATGTAAACCTAATGTGCAAGTCTCTTTCATTCAAATTTATTTAGTTTTAGCCTGTGTTGATATTGTTGTCCTTCTTTAATCTATGGTCATGAGTAGCTGCACAATTCGAATTAGGAAAAAAAAAATCACATTGTGACTATTTTGACAATTATTGTGATTGTGATTTAAACTGCAACATGTAATAATGAAATATATTATGTATTTATTCATCGTTATCTGGGCCGACATTACAAATGATCACATTAAGAGTTGTTTTTAGGAGATGAACAAGTACCTTTATTATTCACAACCTCTAAACGAATTCTTTTGGACTTTTGCAATTAAGTAATTCTACAGGTCCGTATTGTGATTTAGATTTTTATACCATGAATTTGGCAGATTTAGTCACAAGCATCTGCTGTTTGTTTTGCATTTTTTACTTAAGAGTTAAGATTAGGTTAATGTCACGCATGTGGGAGCTAGAAGACCTTAATAGGCAAAATAAATCCTCTTTAAAAATTTTTAACTTGTAATGTATAATAGTTGTATGTCGAAATATGTAATTAAATGATGATAGGTAGGAATTTAACGTTTTTTAAATCAGCAGTCTGTCCAATTTGTGGCTGATAGAAGGATAAGGGACTGACTACACTGTTTTAAAATAACAACCCTGCTAATTATGAGATGAATGTTGTGGTAACTGTTATGTGAAATATTATGCGGACACTGACAGACACAATGATGGCAATTGCATAACTACATGTGCAGCAATCCCCTGTATCATTTATTGCCCCCTCAACCCCCCAACACATACACACACACAGATTCCTGAGCAGCCCTTTGTGTATAGTATGTTATGATTAGTTCTCGCAGGGGCCTTTTATGAGCGCAGTGATGGTGTCTTCTTGGTGTGCCAGGAGTATGTCACCATTAATCCCAGTGTGCTTTGGAAAAGCCTGTGGGAGGCCCAACCCTGACTGTTTAGCACGGCAATAAACCATTTGGCATTTAGGTAAACCCAAAACCGAGTGTGGTATCCTGCCTTCCTTATGGTAATCGCCTGCATTGTTACTTCTTTAATGAACAGCTTGATATTTCATTTGGTGGACTTGTTTATTCAGACAACCAAAATATGTGGGAGGTTGTTTAGTCCATTTAATAATTGTCTAAATGACATAATATATTGGCAACATACTAAATGTTAAGTGGAGGACACTAATGAGATTTATAATACTCGTTAACAGAAAACCGAGACTGAGACTGAGCAAAAGACAAAAAGAATTAAAACAAAATGTGAGTTCAAGCATAGAGCATATGTCCTAACATATATAGACTTTAGACTTCCATTGTGCTTCATTGTAAAAAGTGTATCTATTACAAAGTGATGAGCTACATGAGAGGTGTTCGTGTATATATATATATATATATATATATATATATATATATATATATATATATATATATATATATATATACAAAAGCACTGGAAAATCATTAAATCATTCACCACAGAAAAAAAATCTCTTTATTGATTCCCAATACAAATTCTCGTAACATAGTGTTATCTGCCATTTGGACATTTTAGAAGTGACAGAGGGTTTAATTCAGCAAATTATTTTTCTTTTCGTTTGCCACATGCAATAACAAATAAAGAAATATCTCCAATCTATTTATTTTGACCAAAGCTAATTGTCAGATTTGAAGTGAGGAACAGTATTGAACTGTGTAAAGCACCACAGTCTGACAGATTGATGTAACCGTAATATGTAATGCTGAAATTTATATTTTAGACTTTATAAACAGGAATGTGCTTTAAAAATAATTAAATGCCATTTAAGTGTTAAATAGTGTGATTATTATAACAAAATGTCATTCCAGTTGATGACTCCAGGTGATGACAATTTCATGGTTTGCTTGCTGGATTCTGAACACTTTTTCCACATAATGTCTTTTGAACTTTGTCATTCAAAACCTTACTTCAGTTATTATGTGCATTCTTTATTACACTGTATGATCCAAAGTATATGGATGCCTTGCCATGGCCCTTGTATGTGAGTCTTCACCTAAACTTTTGCCCAAAAGTGCAAAATTGTATAGAATGTCTTTTTATGCTTTAGAATCATGTTATGCAACTAATTGGCTTAAACCAAAAACGTTCCAGCATGACAATGTTTTTCAAGGTTGGTTTAGAAGCATTCAAGTGGCTTGTCCAGAGCTCTGACCTCAACCTTATTGAACACTTTTAGGATAAATCAGAAAGTGGACACCCCAGACCTCCTTGCCTGACATCAGTGTGTGACCTCCCTAAATCTCTTGAGACTGAATGAACACAAATATCCATAAGCACACTCCAAGAGAAGCAATTATTGCTGCACATACAAGAAATGATAACTTCAAATTATTGCTACTACCGGTTGATCTACAAGCTATTGAATCATGTGGGGTAAAACATATATGTTGTATATGGTGGAAAAAGTTATATATTGTTGTTCATCTTAGGTTTATTTGCCTAATACTATTACATGCTATGATCAGATGATTTTTCTAAAAATGTCCTTTAGATAATAAATTGAGGCAAATCTACTATTCATGTAAAAATCTTGGACGGTAGTTAATCCACTCCTGCTCCAGGCCTGGTAGCATTTGTCCGACAATGGTGGCAGGAAAGAGTGATTAAAACAAAAAGGTGTTCTTACAGAGGTCTTGGGTATATTGAGCTCCTTCTTAATCTGGTTGAGTATGCTGTTAGAGTTTCCTGTTATAAAATTGTAGTTTAAAAAGCCTGAAAAACAGCAAGGAGTGCAAAGAAGAGTTACCAACAATTTAGCCTTCATTTTTATCCATAAGTGGGAATCAGGGGTGTTGATCAGATGATTTGATTATGTTTTTACATAAACATATAGAATTAATAGGGGGTACTAACTTTTGAAAATAACTATTGTCTCACTTATCGTATATACCGTCTTATACTGTATACAGGGTCGTGGGGACCTGGAGCCTATCCCAGGAAACATAGGGCATGAAGTGTGGTACAATGCCAATATATCGAAGCCATTGCCAATCATAAGCACTCACATACTCATTCACATACTATAGGCAATTTTGGAACGGCGATTAACCTTAATCTGCATGTCTTTAGACTGTGGGACGAAACCGGAATACCCAGAGCACGGAACACCAAGCACGGGGAGAACATGCAAACAGATCCCGAGGCAGGAATCGAACCCTGACCCTGGAGGTGCAAAGCAACAGTTCATATCTGTTTTCACGATTCCTATCCCTAGCAGACATACTGTATGAATTAATATATTAAGAGACCAGAGACACAATAAATTGACCTGATTTGTTATCAGTCACTTGTGACGCATAGATATTCAGACTGTGGGGGGATGGGGGTAAGAGTTAAGGTGGAAAACATCACAAAATAAATATTTATATGACTGTGTCAAACTTGCCAAACTTTACATGTTTTACATATGAGCTCTGGAGTATACTAAAATAAGTTAAGACTCAATAATATGGCAAATGGCAGATGTCCCGATCAATATATAAATCTTTCATTTCCAGTAATTTAAATAAGGTCTAGAATGAATATCAATTAATAATCAATTATAACATTCTTATAACTGTCTCATAGTGATTTATATATTACCAGCATTATCAGCGATGTCCTGACTTTTCAGCATGCAAACTTTCAAGATAAGATGAAATGTGGTACAAGACTGTTTGTTTCTTGGTCTGCTGTACCAATCAGTGCTTAGACACTTTCACTCAGTTTGAGCAGATTAATATTTAATATATAGACTGTATTGTATAGTATTTGTTTGTACAAATTATTTGCAAAATGTTTAGAATTGTAACAAAACCTAAAGAAAAATCGAAATACAGTTAAACCTTGGATTGCGAGTATAATATACTTACAGTTAGTAAAGAACGAGCACTACATTATTCACACACATGATCACAATGTTATAGTAAACAGTACATGTGTGCACGGAGACTGAGCATGGGAGACGATTACCCACAATCCCACAGCGCAAAAGAGAGAGAAGAACAATTGGCTTAGTTGTGATCATCTGATGCTCGGCAGACAAAACACATGTGTACTATGTTACTATGTGTATATCAAGACTTTGCTCGTTTATCGAGTTAAAATTTAGCTTGTCTTGCAAAATTCTCAAGGACCAAGTTACTCGCAATCCAAGGTTCCACTGTACTGTATTTATAAAATCATAATACTTACAGAATCACAATTCAAATGGAATGCCTATTGAATGGATAAATGAGTGGATAAAAACAAAGTAATTCAAAAACAAAATTACATAGGAAGCAATGCACAAAACAAAGATTATCTTTTATATTTTTTGTGAAAATTGGAAGAATTTAAAATTGTGTACTATGGCTTAAAGAACTGAGAAGCACCAATGCTGTACATGTGTGGAAATTTATCCAGCCTACCAGATGGCAAGGTTGAGGGGCTAATGCATTTGAGTGATATTGAATATTGTGTTTCCCAGAAGTCTAACTCAGATTGTGCCAATCTTATTAATAGAGCAAGAATCCCAGAATGAGCAACAGGTGCTAAACCTGCTGGGTAATATTCCAAAGGCAGAGCGAGGCATAATGAACAGCTGCCAAGGGAGACTGTGTATTCTTTCAGACTATTACACACACACACACATACACACATACACAGATGGTAGTATATCTGTCAGGTCTGAAGCCTCTGCTGTGGATCTTACAATAATAGTGGTATTGATGACTATTCTCAGATTAGAAACACCAGGACATCTCGACCTTGACCTAACTGTGTGTGTGTGTGTGTGTGTGTGTGTACACATGTCCTCATATCTTACAGGGGACAAAAAAATCTGTAAATATATAGGTTAAGATCAGGACATTTTATTGCTTCAGTACATAACATTGCTAAGCCAACACCTGACCAACTGAAGCAACCCCCAGAACATAACAGTGCCTCCAGAGGCTTGTAAAGTGTGCAATATGCTATGCATGATGGGTGCATCACTTTATCTTCTTTATTTCTTACCATGACGTATCCATTGCTCTGGAATAGGGTTGATCTGGACTCATCCGATCACATCTTTTTCAATTTCACCAACGTCCAAAATTAAGCCTTTTTTTCTGATTATTCTCATTAACTAGTGATTTAAGTGATTCCAGATTATGGTCATTCATGATTTGTTTTTGATGACATTTTTTCTGTGAAGGTTCAGCACTGGATAGTTCCAGGTTTTCATAAATGGTTGGACATTTCTTAACATTCTTCCAGTAATTTCAGCAATCGTCTTACAATAGTTGCTTTCTTTGCTTGATGCAGGCCAATAATTTGACACCTCCAAACTCAGCAAAATCTTTCTATGACTAGGTGATATATCTTACGACCTAATTGTTTAAGAAGGGAAAAGCGACTTATTGCAGCTGTTAGAGTTAAAAGAATTGTTGTAGCTGAAGTACATTAATCACTGCATAATTCAATCAGGTACAATCATCTTGTTCAGTATGTGTAGCTCAGTGGTTAAGGCACTGGACGGTGGTTTAGAAGGTCCCAGGTTCAAATTCTATGACTACCAAGTTGGTCCTTGAGCAAGGTCCTTAACCCTCCACTGCTCACATGTACAATGAAATATTTAAAAAAAAGTCAGTTTGGATAAGGGCATCTGCTAAATGTAGTTGGCTGCAGTGACAATTATTACCTCACAAGAATCATAAATCAAACTTTTGTGAGAATTTCTTTACAATAAAGCTGTTGCTTTTTCGAGACTAATGAAATAATATTAAGTTTTAATCGAGAAAAATATACCTAGTTATGAAAAGTTAGGGAACAAAATACACGTATTGTGTTATTTATTTATATTTTTTTAAATGACAGTTCTCAAATATTTTTTTAATCTCAAGATCATATTTATCTAAACATAAATAGTTATAGAGTAATTACTTCAAATGATTGTTGCATCAGCAGTGTTGGGTGTAAGTATTGTAACAAGTTAGAGTACCTGGGTTACTTTTTGATGTAACGAGTAATCTAACTCATTAAGTCTGCCATTTAGTTACTTAGTTATTTAAAAAAAAATCTAATCCGTTATTCAGACAATTTATGTAATCTGTGAGTCAGATAGCAGTCATTCCCAATCCATTAGTGTGTGTGTGTGTGTGTATGTGTGCGTGAGTGAAATTGGTCCTACAAGCCCCGCCCCCCTGATAACCCTGTCTGTTATTCCTGCTATGGAATAGCAGGTGCTGTTATACCCCTATCTCACCTATGCGGTTTGAATATACGAGGACCGATGCGCAGAAAAGAATGAAATCTAATCAAAGCACCAAAACTTGCAGTGAGTCATGATGAACCGTACTTACAGCTACCGAGCGAACCCGCGTAGGTGAGATAGGGGTATTAGTAGTTAACAGATTATGGGCCAAACTTCTCTGAGTGATGATGGTAGAATAATTATAAAGGTCTTAACTAAAACAACATGCAGGAGGAATCACAAAGGAGTTTTCATTTTCTGAAATGGAAAAGTATTCTAACTGGTTACTTTTATCAGAAAGTAACGCTGTAATGTAACTGATTACTTTTTGAATTTTGTTATATATGGCGGAACCTCGGATTACGAGCAAATTAACCTACACTTTACCTTTAAAAAAACATAAAAATAAATCCTGACAGATAAGTGTTTCCGTTTGTGCATGCAGGCGCTGTGTGTGTGTGTCTGTATAATGTGCGTGCGCACACACACACACACACACACACACACACACACACACACACATTAAGGGAGAGACCGTTTTTTAAACCGTTTAAAAATTAACCTTTTAAAAATTACCAAGGAACATCGCCAGTCACATTTGCATGAGCGCATACACACGGAATCACTGCTGTAAAGTAAAACAACAACAACAACAAAAACAAGTTAACCAGCACCTTACCTTTGAAAAGAATCTTTGTAAGGCAGAGAGTGTGTGTGTTTGTTTGGGAACCTGAGAGGAGGGGGGGCTGTAAAGCTGAGAGGAGGGGGGCTGTAAAGCTGAGAGAGAGTGTATGTGTGTGTGTGTGTGTGTGTGTGTGTTGGTGTAAGTGAATGAGCGCACACAAACACACACACACACACACACACACACACACACACACACACACACACACACACACACACACACACACACACACTCGCCTTTACAGCCCCCCTCCTCTCAGGTTCCCAAACAAACACACACTTTTTAGTGCTTGCAGAGTTTATGTGTAAGGCAGAGAGTGTGCGTGTGTGTTTGTGTGCGTGTGTGTGTGTGTATTAAGCCAGCAGGGGAGACGATTACCTACAATTCCGCAGCGCAAGAGAGAGAAAAACTGTTGGCTCAGTTGTGATGACGTGACATCAGTGTCAAAACAAGAAGCAACAAGACAACAAAGTTGCTTTTCAAGTCAAAATTGACTAAAAATCTTTGCTCGTCTTGCGGAACACCCGTAAACCGCGTTACTCGTAATCCGAGGTTCCATTGTAGTTAGTTACAGTACTTTAAGAAGTAACGTCGCCAGAGGCACAGAGAGAGCTGATTGGCCGAGCTCTCAGGGGGGAGAGATGAGAGGCTCCTTCCTTCGGAGGAAACACGTGATAGTCTTCGCCCTCCCGACTGAGTGGTGGTGGTAGCCTTAATGTGGGAGCCCCCTAGCGACGGGGAGGAATGGGCTACGACTAATATTGGGGAGAAAATTGGAACCCCCCCCCCCCCCCCAAAAAAATATATATATAAGTAACGTCCCACAACACTGTACATCAGCGTATACTATAAGAGATGCTTTCATATACTTACAAGCTCTTCTAACAGCTAAATATAGAGACTTCAGCTGTTAACGTCCATATACCTGGACAACAATTGTTCTCTAAAGAAATATTGGTGAGAACATTCCATTTTGTCTGCCTATTAGACGTTAACCTAGTCCAGTGGTTCTCAAAGTGTGGGGCGCGCCCCACTAGTGGGGAATACAGACATGACAGGTGGGGCGCAATGAACAGGAGGAAATAACAGGAAAGTACCTATTCTAATTCATGCTTTTCTTTATTGATAATGAAGAGCGTACGCTCAAAACTAAACAATCACACACAAATAAATGGATCATTAATACAAGTAAATTTAAAATAACATCAGTTGTGGACCGGGAGAAAAAGTGGAACCATAGGGGAACAATAACTTCGGGCCAACTTCAGCAGCGCTGCTCGAATCACAAACCTGCGCGACACACTGGGCAGCGCTGCGCGACTCTGACAGAAATATACCGCGCCGACCATCAAAATACATTTTCTGGGATGCGCACATACAAACCAGGCATGGCAAGGCGGAAACAATAATAAACAGTCCTGACATTTTAAATACTGTAGTTTGTAAATAAAAACCTAGTGGGTCGCATTCGAGCGGCGCTGCGCGATCCACCGGGCTGCGCAAATAAACCAGATCATCACTGCGCTATCCAGATAGTCGCGCTGCGCTGTATTTGCGCAGATATTTGGTTCAATCGGGTGCCACGGTTTCGTCCCACTTTTGATGTGTTTGGCTTCACATACCCTTCGACAATGGAAGAAGACGAGCAGCGAGCTTGCTTATATGTGACAAAACCAACAACGAGGAGATTGTAAAGAAAAAAGCTGCCTCGTCTGTGGTGTGGAATTGGTTTGGGTATAAGAAAAGTGATACGAATGAGATGAACGTGATCCACTTTAAACATGTGGATTGCACAACCCTGGACATTACCATTCTTTTCCTACTCGTACAGCTGCTCTTATTGTTCACATATTCTTCATATATTTTCTTTATTGTGTATTGTTGTACAGTTATTTTATTTTAACTTTAGTTTTTATATTTTATTTTATTCTTTCCTAGTTAAATTTACCCCCTATTTTATTTTTCATATTTATTTCCTATTCATAGTCTTTTATTTTAAGGTTTGAATTAAATTGAATTTTTGAATTTGATTTGCAAGGTACGCAAGTTCACTGTTTTAACAAGTGGTGGAAACACGTCAAACCTCTTCTATCATCTGAAATCCAAGCATCCAAACGAATATGGCCAAAGTAAAAAAAAAAAATGCGGCAAACCTCAGCAATTCACAGTTTATATAAAATTACATTATGTAAAACAGTTACTTTGTGTTTGAATTTTTATTTATGCATTTTCAGATACAAATTGCTATATTGTGATTATATATATATATTGTTACCGAGGTAGAAAATAGCTTCTACTGTGATAGAAGATTTTGGTTATATCGCCCACCACTAATGAAGCCTAACTTGCTTCATGGTGGGGATGGTGGGGGCAGAGGAGAGACCTGTGTGTGTTTTGTGTCTTATACCGCTGGCAGCAGACCGCATGAGACCCAACAAATTAGGAAGACACTTAGAGACACCACACGTTAATAAGCCACTCGACTTCTTTCAAAGAAAGCTGGCAGAATACAGACAGCAGGAGAATCGCATGGTAAAATCTGAATCAGTGGACAGCAAAGCACAAATGGCTTCATTCAAAGTTGCATACAGAATTGGCCAGTGCAAAAAAACTACAAACGATTGCTGAGCAGCTAATAAACATGGGATCAATTATGCAAAGATAAGTGACAACGTAAGCCTTTTATAACAATTGCACGTGTATTTTATCTGTTTTTAACTTGGTGTTGTTTGATCTTATTGGTTTAGAAATTGATATTTCAATAAACAGTAAACTTGGCAGATTTCGTTATTATTTTGTTGACAAGTGGGGCTTGAAAATTTGCTCACCCCCTTAAGTGGGGAATGACAGAAAAAGTTTGAGAACCACTGACCTAGTCTAAGAAATGAGGAGAACACCTGTTACTAAAGATTATGGAGATTATGTTCCTATTTGCAAAGCCTGTTGTATGAAATGTATTCTATTTCAGTCATCGCATTTTGTAGACTTATTATTTAAAACAAGCTTTTGTCCCAGTAGAATGTTATCTCACTGGCAAACATAATCCCATATTTTAGAGTGTTCACATTTTTGTTCAGATTTTTATTTTAAGTCTGCATAATTTTGTTTGTTACATAGTAACCACATCTTTGGAACTATAACATGTAACTTTATAAGGAAAAATAAAACATTTAAGGTGCTATCTATCTATCTATCTATCTATCTATCTATCTATCTATCTATCTATAATACTTCTTAAAGATTAAATCCCCGTGTGACACAAGTATATTTAAAAGTATGTTTTATAAAAGTATTTTTAGTGAGTTCATCTCTTTGAGAAGACATGTAAACGCAAACAAGCTTAATCACATTAATCCATTGTGATCAGCTCCTTAACTTCACATCCTTAATAAACACAAATGCCACCTACTGTGTTTATTTTATATATTTTTTCATTCTTTGTTCATTCATCCCATTTATCTCTTTTATCCTTTAGTATTCATCTAGTTGGCCTCATCATCTATCTAATAGTTTCCCCTTGTTTATATGAGTCTATTTAGTATCATTGCTTTGTTGTTTATGCAGATCACTTTGCATTACGAAAACATTGACTGTTTTATCACTATTACAATATTTAATGTTTATGTCTGTCTTGTTGACAGCATCTAAAGGTCCGTTGGTAAACATTGCATTCTGGTCTTCCTCTGGTGCCAAGATTTCTAGCCCACAATGCACATACACGACCAATCTTTTGCCAGTGTTTTTACAGTACAACCAGTCTTTTGCCATTCTCTTGCTATCCCACTTAAGGTTTTTGAAAAAAGGGTTAAATCTTGTATTAATCTAAATTAATCTGAATAACGAAAAATATACAGTATATTATGCTATAACCTACAATGAAGAAAGGGATTTGTGCAGCAAAAGATTAAAAGGGGTGATGTTTACCAAATAAGTGTGTAAATCCTGCTTTAAAAACCTGGGTTTTGGTACAGTATTTATTGTGTTAAAACCTGGTGCTCTATTCATTTGGGCCATGGATAACTTTATTAATTTGGGCAAAGAAATAATTGATTCAAGCAAAGCCAGAAGTGAAAAAACGTTTTTTTCCCCCAGGAAAGGGAGGGGATAAAATTGATCTGTGAGATGCAAAGTAAACCAGAGGACAGGTGCAATGGTATATAATCATAATATGCCTAGAATTGAATAAAAAAAGACAAACAAATAATTAGATATTCCGAAAATATTTTAACAATTCCTTTACAGTATGTAATGATTTAATTATTATGCCACTGAATAATTCCACTTTAAGACCATTTTTTAATAATGTTTGTGATTGCAGATTACTGTAATTAATGTTTTAGCTCTACCTTCTGCTGTTTGATTTGTTAAACTATGTGCAGTGGAGCCAACAAGGTAAATAGCAATAGAGGGAAAGTATTGATTTTGCTCTGGTTTGGGCTCAGCATGTGGATGAATAGGAGTCAAAGGATGAATTATATATCATATATATACAGTAAAGTTAAGCATGATAGAGTTTCAAATTGTATTATTTTTAAATTGTTTAGTAACTGGGTGTTTTATTAACATTATGGCTTTCTGTTACTCATTATCTATAGCAACATAACGGGCAAAAATAAATAAATATGTTTTTATTTGTGCTTTAGGCTTCACATGCCCAAATGTTTATGATTGTTGTAATTATTAGCTTGTTTTCGTTGCTGTCCCTTTGTTATTGTACTGTACTGGAATGGAGGACAGCCCGCTGTGCCTAATTGAGCTGAGGAAACCACAATTGTTCCAGCTAATGGAGAAATGTTTTCACACAGCATGTCTTATTGTTTCTTACCCTTTTATAAGTTTATCTGACTGTTTTTACATTCATGTAATATTCAAAAATAGTTTGCCCAGATAAGATTGGGCTTTAGTTTGAATGATGACATCTTATTTAAAGAAATGTGGTGAATTTGGCTTCTTATAAGTTAAATTGGCAAGCAATTGGCAATTTTTGGTTTAAATACACATGAAATACACATAAAATTTTACAACATAAAAAAAATTATTATAAAACCTTGGCAAACCCATATATTATATTACCTTAAACAGAAATAATCAATATGTTTATAACAAGCAAGTTCCAGAGAACAGATTTTTCTTCTTATGCTCTTCTTTTCACTAATGGAAAGTTTTGTCAGAAAAATTATCACTAATGACACTTGCATAAGCGCATACTAACGAAATCACTGCTGTAAAGTAAAACAAACAAACAAATGAACCTGCACTTTACCTTTGAAAAGAATCGTGACAGAGCTGTGTTTCTGTGTAGAGCAGAGAGTGTGTGTGTGTGTGTGTGTGTGTGTGTGTGTGTGTGTGTGTGTGTGTATGTGTGTGTGTGTGTGTGTGTGTGTGAGGGGTGGGGTATAAAGGCGAGAGAGTGTGAGAGAGTGTTTGTGAAGGGGCATGGTGTCAAATTACGCACAAACACAAATAACGACAGGCTGAAACAGAGATGGAGAAAATGGATCTTTAACCTTTTTAATGAGACTTTCTTTTGCTTTACACGTGTTATAAGAAACAGTACACGCCCGCTGTACACATGCTTACAAACACAAAATTAAATATGTTTTACACACACACATGTGGTCACAGTGTTATAGTAAACAGTTCACGCGTGCATGGATGTTGGTTATACCAGTGAAAGATGCGCACTAAGACCCAGCACTAAGACTTGCCCGTTTTTCAAGTCAAAATTTATTACAATTTTTTGCTTGCAAACCACGTTACTCGCAATCCAAGGTTTCACTGTAAAATGTTACTTTTCTTAGTTCTGCAAAGTATTTTTATAATAACTACTTTTGAGAGAAAGAGACCCTTTTTGATGACATGCTAATTTTGTATTTTGCAGGTCGTTGCTTTTGTCTCACTCTTCTTCATCTTGGTGTCTATCACAAACTTCTGCCTTGAGACTCATGAGGCCTTCAATGAACTCCAGAACCGTACCGAAGAGATTTCGGATGGCAACGCTACCAAGATGGTGTCTACTATTGAAGTGGTGACGAATCCTGCACTTACGCTGGTGGAGGGCATCTGTGTGGTGTGGTTCACGTTCGAGTTCCTGGTGCGCATCATTTGCTGTCCTGGAAAGCTGCTCTTCATTAAGAATTTGCTGAATATCATTGACTTTGTAGCCATTCTACCTTTCTACTTGGAGATTAGTCTGAGCGGACTCTCCTCCAAAGCTGCCACAGATGTGCTTGGATTCTTGCGAGTGGTGCGTTTTGTACGCATTCTGCGGATCTTCAAGCTGACCCGTCACTTTGTAGGTCTCAGAGTGCTTGGCCACACGCTGCGTGCCAGTGTTAATGAATTCTGTCTCCTCATCATCTTTCTTGCTCTTGGTGTTCTTATCTTTGCTACAATGATCTACTACGCAGAGCGCATTGGTGGACACCCTGATGATCCATACACGAACAGTCACACTCATTTCAAGAACATTCCGATCAGCTTCTGGTGGGCTGTTGTCACTATGACTACGCTGGGTTATGGGGACATGTATCCTCAAACCTGGCTGGGTATGATGGTTGGTGCTCTTTGTGCATTAGCAGGCGTTCTAACTATTGCCATGCCAGTCCCTGTTATTGTGAACAATTTTGGGATGTACTACTCTCTGGCAATGGCAAAGCAAAAGTTGCCCAAAAAGAAGAAACGCCACCACCGAAACCCAGACACAGCTTTGGACTCAGCCTCATTTGGAAAGTCTGAGAGCAATTCGCACAGGAATAGCACCCAAAGTGACACCTGTCCTCTTGCACCTGAGGAAAACATTGCAAGGAACCGTTCAGGTAAATCACTAACATTGGGGGTATGAGAACATACTGTATGGCTGGGCGATATATAACAAAAAATATGCACGCGTGTAAAAAAAAAAAAAAAAAAAAAAAAAAAAAAAATATATATATATATATATATATATATATATACAGTGGTGTGAAAAACTGTTTGCCCCCCTCCTGATTTCTTATTCTTTTGCATGTTTGTCACACAAAATGTTTCTGATCATCAAACACATTTAACTATTAGTCAAAGATAACACAAGTAAACACAAAATGCAGTTTTTAAATGAGGGGTTTTATTATTTAGGGAGAAAAAAAATCCAAACCTACATGGCCCTGTGTGAAAAAGTAATTGCCCCCTGAACCTAATAACTGGTTGGGCCACCCTTAGCAGCAATAACTGCAATCAAGCGTTTGCGATAACTTGCAACGAGTCTTTTACAGCGCTCTGGAGGAATTTTGGCCCACTCATCTTTGCAGAATTGTTGTAATTCAGCTTTATTTGAGGGTTTTCTAGCATGAACCGCCTTTTTAAGGTCATGCCACAACATCTCAATAGGATTCAGGTCAGGACTTTGACTAGGCCACTCCAAAGTCTTCATTTTGTTTTTCTTCAGCCATTCAGAGGTGGATTTGCTGGTGTGTTTTGGGTCATTGTCCTGCTGCAGCTCCCAAGATCGCTTCAGCTTGAGTTGACGAACAGATGGCCGGACATTCTCCTTCAGGATTTTTTGGTAGACAGTAGAATTCATGGTTCCATCTATCACAGCAAGCCTTCCAGGTCCTGAAGCAGCAAAATAACCCCAGACCATCACACTACCACCACCACATTTTACTGTTGGTATGATGTTCTTTTTCTGAAATGCTGTGTTACTTTTACGCCAGATGTAACGGGACACGCACCTTCCAAAAAGTTCAACTTTTGTCTCGTCGGTCCACAAGGTATTTTCCCAAAAGTCTTGGCAGTCATTGAGATGTTTTTTAGCAAAATTGAGACGAGCCTTAATGTTCTTTTTGCTTAAAAGTGGTTTGCGCCTTGGAAATCTGCCATGCAGGCCATTTTTGCCCAGTCTCTTTCTTATGGTGGAGTCGTGAACACTGACCTTAATTGAGGCAAGTGAGGCCTGCAGTTCTTTAGATGTTGTCCTGGGGTCTTTTGTGGCCTCTCGGATGAGTTGTCTCTGCGCTCTTGGGGTAATTTTGGTCGGCCGGCCACTCCTGGGAAGGTTCACCACTGTTCCCTGTTTTTGCCATTTGTGGATAATGGCTCTCACTGTGGTTCGCTGGAGTCCCAAAGCTTTAGAAATGGCTTTATCACCTTTACCAGACTGATAGATCTCAATTACTTTTGTTCTCATTTGTTCCTGAATTTCTTTGGATCTTGGCATGATGTCTAGCTTTTGAGGTGCTTTTGGTCTACTTCTCTGTGTCAGGTAGCTCCTATTTAAGTGATTTCTTGATTGAAACAGGTGTGGCAGTAATCAGGCCTGGGGGTGACTACAGAAATTGAACTCAGGTGTGATAAACCACAGTTAAGTTATTTTTTAACAACGGGGGCAATTACTTTTTCACACAGGGCCATGTAGATTTGGAGTTTTTTTTCTCCCTTAATAACGTAAAGCTTCATTTAAAAACTGCATTTTGTGTTCAATTATGTTATCTTTGACTAATAGTTAACGGTTTTGATGAGCAGAAACATTTAAGTGTGACAAACATGCAAAAGAATAAGAAATCAGGAAGGGGGCAAATAGTTTGTCATACCACTGTATATATTAATATCCTCTGATCATATATCCTAGATTGGATGATTGGGAGGCAAAGCATACACCATTGCACCTTTCATTTTCAGGGGAAAGAAAGAAGGCTGCATTTGAAGGAGCTTTCAAAATTTGACAGCCTTATTCGCAACATTATGGTGTAATCACCATTCAAGTACATCCTTTAAAGGATGTGGCCCCCAAATTTTAACAACCATCTTATCCAACACTTTTTTTTTTTTTATGAACAGTGAAGTGTCTATCACAGTATATATTGTTATTGTTCTTTTGCCTATGAGCAAGACTATGACAACATATGAAAGAGTACAAAATTCATATTATCTAATCTTGAGCTGGACTTATCCATCTGTTAGACTCCAAACAGAATGGTGATGCTAATGTAGCTCTATCAGAGGATGAGCCGCTCTCACCCAGCGAGAGGTGGTCCCTTCGCCGCTCACACAAGCGAGACAAGTGCAAGAAAGAGGGTACCTCCTTCCTCCTGACTTCTGGAGACTTTTCCTGCAGCACTGATCCCACTATCTGTACAGGTACAGAAATTAATGAATACTTTCTGAAATTGTTCTAATAAATAATCAATCTTCTTTTTTTTTTTTTTTTTATAAAAAGTACTATATTGTGTATACTGAATTTAAATATTACTCGCAAGAAGTAATATATTTCATTTATATCCCAGCACAGTTATTAATACATCTAACATTCTGACAATAGCAGTCCCCAACACTAAATGTCTTTTACAGTAGGTGTGATTATTTAATATAACCACAACACTTTTCCATTCAACATGAATTTTGAGAGCAAACTAAAAAAAAATATATTGCTATATTTTAACATGGTTACTTTATTGTAACATACAGTACTGTACATTGTGACAGTGTTACTTTTTCACTTATTTATATCTACTTTCCTGCTGTCTGTGCAGTGACACTTTGCATATCATATTGTACGTGCATAGGTAGTGCTTATGATGAAATCTTTGGACCCAGTGCATTGTGCTCCCTGGCCAGTTAGAACCTTTGTTATATTTGATCTTTCACCAAAAATTTTACCACATCACATTGATCCTGCAATTTCTCCATTGACTATCTGTTTCTTAAACAATTCACTGTAAAATCATACTCTAGACAAAACAAAGCATCGATGAGACTGTCCCTCTGTATTTCAAGAACTTCAGTCTCCAAAAACCTCCAGCCACAGCCGGCAAGCACATAATAGTTGGATAGAGCTTTCTGCTCAGTGTGCTCCCTGTGGAATTCCTTCCTAGACTAATTATGTTCTCCACCGTCTCTGTCTTTTAAATCAGGACTAAATCTTTATCTTTATATGGCTTTTTGTTTCTTGTAGCCATGGTTCTGTCATTTTATCTTTAACATAAACACTTTGAGATATATATATATATATATATATATATTCTTGGTCTTTCACGTGGAATTCCAATAAAATTGATTCATGTTTGTGGCTGTAATGTGACAAAATGTGGAAAAGTTCAAAGGGGCCGAATACTTTTGCAAGCCACTATGTATATATATATATATATATATATATGTATATGTGTGTGTGTGTGTGTGTGTGTGTGTGTTATTAGTAGTAGTAGTAGTAGTAGTATTTTTAACATTAACATCCAGTAGAGATCTTCATACAGTACATGGCTATGCATTTTTGGACCAAACATTTATATGAAAGATTATACTCTCTCTGTAAAAAAAAAAAAAAAAGAACAGTCTGAGGGACTCTCAGATAAATGCTCTGTAAAAGAAAAGTCTGTTTACAAGTGCACTGTTGAGAGACATGCAAAGTTGAGCCTCCACCACTTCTTACACCAATGTGGTCACTGTACTGGTTGATGCATTTTGGCCATGAGACTTGGTCAAAGGCGCATCAGTCCTTGTTCCATCTCTTGACAAATGTCTCATTTGTTTTTCTGTGTTAAGTCTAGTTCCAGAGCCCCATTTCCTCTTTTCATCAGGTCGTTATAAAAGTGCTTACAACCTTGAGGCACCTGAGCTTGCTTTGCAAAACAAATAATGACATTGGCTCCTGGTCCCAATTCATATTTATGAAAGAGAGTGTTTGTTCCACCATATGGGTACATGTATTACATTAGATGAAACAAGGCTCCAACAACTGATTATGAATTATTTATATTTGTGTTGGCTATAGAATGGGATTGTGCTCTTATCCACTAAACACATGGGCATGACCTTATACTGTAAAAGGATCATCAGTGATCTTTCTGTTGTCAGTCAGATGAGCTGAGGCCAGTATTCATCAAATCATGTGCCACACATTGCATTTGAAATGCTGTCACCTAAATCCAATATATCCAGAACTTGACTCAAAGTGAATCTAAAAGAGAGAAAGTACAACGTTTTCAGGTTTTACAGATTTGGTCACAAATACATATATCAATTTTAGTTCATCCAATGTATCCATAATCTATCTTTATGTTACCACTGTAACCAATGTAAAGTTTACATTAAATAAGGATACCTAAAGATACCTTACTATCCTTTTGCTTGGAAACTTTGATGCAGCCATCATTTTTGAGAAGTGTCACAGCTCTGGTCATGCGACAATCCACATTAAACATGTGACCCTTTATGATTTTAGTATTTGCAATGGAGTGATGCATTGTTCAGTAACATATTTAGAACCTTATAACTCAAAATGTTATTTATGGTACATACTATATTTGTATTTGTTATATCGGTAGAAGGATGCTGAGGTTGGAACTGCCAGGCAGGAGGTCTAGAGGAAGACCAAAGAGGAGATTTATGGATGCAGTGAGAGAGGACATGAAGTTAGTTGGTGTGAGAGAAGAGGATGCAGAGGATAGGGTTAGATGGAGGCAGATGATTCTCTGTGGCGACCCCTGAAAGGGAACAGCCGAAAGACAAAGGAGAAGACTATATTTGTATTTGTGCATTAGTTGTATCAGTGTGTGTGTGTGTGTGTGTGTGTGTGTGTGTGTGTGTGTGTGTGTGTGTGTGTGTGTGTGTGTGTGTGTGTGTGTGTGTGTGTGTGTGTGTGTGAAACAAGAAAAAAAGAAAGGAAAAAGAAAAAAGGAAATCAATATGTGGTGGTCAGTGTTGATATTGTGCCAGGCCACCACAAATAAATCAACGTATGGGAAACACTGACATATGTCTTATCAAATTAACTGCAGTATTAAGAATCTTTCCTTAAAAATCCAGAGGTTTACCTCAACATATGTCTGTATTCCTACTATAATAAATGCATTAAATGAAATTGTAAAGCATTTAGCGCTGACTGAGTAATCTGATTGGACAAGAGGCCATGAGTGATGATAATAGAAGGTAACGGCACGGAGACGTTTAACTCTACGTATGTATCAGGTTGCCTGGTCTATTCTAACATCAACAAAAATTATATCTTAGTAAAGGAAGATCTTTAATAAAATAAAGTGATAAAAATGTTAGTGCTGAAAATAAGTGGTCATGATTTTTATTTTAAGACGTTCTAAGATATTATTTTATATTTTAAGTAAAATGTAATTAAAATTTTATTAAAATTATGAGCATTAAGCGTATGTTTTAGAAATAAGCATTACAAACTCTCAAACTTACTTGAAGCTTAAATTGGTTTTACTTCTTCCCCTCTAGAAGAATTTTACTTCAAAAAAATTGGTTTTAACTTCTTTATAAAATGAGCATACAAAATAAGCTAAATTATCTAACAGATAACTAACTTGAAATGTGTAAAGAAATGTCATTTTTATATTGAAGGTATTTTTTGTTGTTAAGATATGATTATATGTCATGAACAATTATTGCTTGAATGAATATTGGCATCCTAGAATGTTCAGTGTGTGTATAGACTGAATAGACCTGCACATGCATGTTGTGATGGTTAATTTCTCTACTAGAAAAGCTGTGTAATTTCCTATGCCAGTGCTGAGAAAGATGCATTCTGAGTAAAAATAGCGACAGTGGCAGCTGTGGCCTTGGCAGAAAATGAACATTGATTAAAAGCACTTGCTCCACGAAAATCCTCTGTATGCTGTTTTATCATTAGACATGACATTACCAGGGCCACCACAGCAATTCAAAACTATCCCAAAAACATATAAATCCAGGACAATTCCAACTTTTCAAAAAACAAAAATAAATAAAAATAAATAAATAAGTTTACCTTCAAAATACCAAATAGGGTACACGTTTTAATAAAGCAGTATGAAAACCCTACTGTTTAGTACCAGGTATTAATATAGTTTCATATTATTACATATAGTATATAGGAACAATAGCAACAGCAATACTGTTTAAACACATTCATACACATAAATAACACAAAGGATGACGAAATCATGAAAAAACAGAGTGTTAAACGCCCCCTCCTCTCTTTTTATTTTTCCCAGATTTCCTCTCTATCTTAATCACAGCCAATTCCCACCCTTTCTTAGGTCTCTCACCTATCAACCAGGGATAGCAAAGGCTATTACTGTACATGCTTCATCTAAGACATGTAGCACCAGTTGAGTGAAAAGAAGAAAAAACACTATTCATTCCCACTCCCTGACACCCATGATTGCCCATTGTCGCTTTTATTGATGTGGGAGTGCGTGTATGCCACCTTTCTTCTCTAAAAGCACAACATTTTTGCTCCCTTGGACTTGTGACTATGGCATCATTGGGATTCACAATCCCCAGATGCTAGGGCAAACACATACATCATCCTTTTTTTTAAAGGCTGGAGCTTCTCCAGTAGAAATAAACAAAGCTACAAAGCTTAAAATAAGTCATTTGATAAGTCATCACATTGCAACTGAAACAGGCAGCAGTGTTAACTTTAGCCAAATTCTAAATACACAACAGAACTTATAATAAACCAAAGATTCACTTGCAACTTTTAATGTTACTTGCAACTTTTATTCAATCTGTTTTATTATTTGCTTGGTGTAACACATTATTTAGCATTTGGAAAGAGCAAGGGCCCAATGTATGTTAGTTCTCCCTCTAGTGTGTTAAAATGCATATCTTCTTTGCATGGTTTCGAGTATCGGGCATCATTGGCTTTAGTACTTGCCTCCAATATGAGTTTTCAAAAATCTGCTTGTCTGCCTCCCTTATGCCATCAGAGGCATCTTTTGCTTAGCTGCCACCTTGAAGGACTACTTTGAGATATTTGCTCCTCTGAAACTCCCCTTGGTCCGTTGACAAATAGTATGACCTAGGCTGCTCAATATCATGGCATACAGTACCCTAGACAGTCATTCATTCCTTGTTTTAATTGAGCTGTACTCACACAGGGTCTCAAAAGTATATGGGTTGCAATGATTTAGCAGTGTGGCATTTATTATAGAAGTTGCTTTGTGATCTATTGTTGCCATCTTTTTAAAATCCTGCCATTAGGGGATCAGATTATTTGCTGCTGTGAGAACAGCTAGTGTCTGGTTATGAACTGAAACCTGTAGCTGCAATTACTGTAGTGTTGCTCTTAACAATCTGAATGGCGCTCTCTGATGAAGGAAAGTGGGCAGTGAACATCAAATGAACAAAACCATGCTGTTTTAAATTTTTGAATTGCCCTGAGATGAAATGATGCCGTGTCCAAACAGCTGTTCTGGGATTACAAAGCATGCACACTCTTTAATTTGTTGAAGAAATTAGGTATGTATGCTATTTCAATAAATCTTGCAGATTTATCCACAACACCAATATACTACTGAGTAGAGACTTGCCTGGGTGTACATGGCCACTGGAATGATACACATTGGTCAATGGGAATCTCATCCAGAATTTTTTTCTAATTAATCCAAGGGACCAAGGATTTATGAGCACTTTGAAGGAATCAAGTCCACAGAGGTGACCTTGACAGCTTTTCACAGTTCCAGACAAATGACTTTCTTTTGCTGTCAAAGACTTCCATGGGGACTTCCATCTTTCCACCATTCTCTTGAAGCAGTGTTACTGCTAGCATCAGAATTCATAACGGTTTACTTCTTTGTGTTGTAGCCCAGGCCTAGAGCTGCGACTAGCATTTGTTTTTTCCCCTGTCTTCTTGAATCTTGTCCCATGTCCAGAATCTGTCAGATTTCAGCAGCTCATTAATGGCGCTTTTCCACTGCATAGTACGGCACGACACAGTTCAGTTCACCTCACTTTTGGGGGGTTTTCCACTGGGGACAGTACCTGGTACCTGGTCCTTTTTTTAGTATCACCTCAGCCGAGGTTCCAAGCGCCTCCGAACCGTTACCAAAATGTGATGTGTAAACTCCGCTGGTCACTGATTGGCCGGAGAAAATTACTGCGTCACTGAACTTGCGACACAAGACACAACAGAACCGCTATATTTAGAACAGCCAGAGAAGGATCAGATGCACCTTTTTGTATTAACCAAAATTTTTCTTTGGCTGCCATCAGCCTCTTTTGAAACAAACTCCTTCGTCTTGCTGTTAAAAACATCCACATGCCGAGAATGAAGAACACCATGCCGTCGATATGCTCCATTTTGTGTGTTTGTTTGTGGTGCGTTTACGATGACGTCACGGCAGTAGCGGCACCGCAACTATAACAATACGTGAATAATCCCGCCCACTCTAAAGCGTTACTAAACTGCAGTGGAAGCGCAAACCGAGCCGAACTGAGCTGTACTGAACCATGCTGTGCCGTACTATGCAGTGGAAAAGAGGCATAAGTGACTGGAGCACAGAGCCGCGAGATTAGAACAGTAGCTGTACTGTTGGGAACTTTTTCAGAGGCCAGGAGACTTTGGGATATCATTCAAGCAGAAGTTACTCTTTATTGAGAACTCGCCAAGCGTCGCTGTAGTCATCCAAGTCTTTACTAAAAAACTCAGCTCTGGAGAGTTTATACTTACAAAGAGGTGGAGACAATCTAAACAAAGCATAGTGTGGTACAGGAGTCAGCCTGGTAACGGAAGTTCCCCAGCCCTGATCTCATCAGCATAACAGTGGCTTTCAACTGCATAGGTGCTAATCTAATCAGCCTGACAGTATCCCCCAAACCTTTACATTAGAGACAAAGGCATGGCCTGGCCTTGAGATTAGCATTCACATTGACTTTGGGACCCTACCCAGCGGGCAGGAAGTACATGAAGACAAAAGGTTAATGTATCTGACACCTGGACTACCAGACTTGATCTTCTTAGAATGTCACCAGCTTTACCTTAAAATGTAAAACAATGTACATAACTTGTTCAGTTTATATACTATTACGTTGGAAGCAAGAGTTAATATTTTATAAATTGGTAATCCTACAGTACAGATAATTAATCATGTCAAATATACGTTTCCACCAAGTCTGACTTTGTCATCTAGGCCATTAGTGGTATAGACTTTGTCTGGATATGTGCTGTTCAACTACTTCTGATTAAGGACAGATTTTCCTTTCGGATCTTTAACCTTCAGGCTTGAATAGTTTGCATGTTCTTCCTGGTTGGTTCCAAAGATTAGAATATTGTACTTTAAGCAGCATACTACCTTCATTCTTATGCAAAGTGCCAAAAGACAAATGCAGAAAACAGTATCAGGTAAAAAGTGTCAAAGTACAGTATTAGATTGTGAATGTGGCCAGGCTCTTGCTGACATCAATCAGTGGAATTTGTCACAATTCACTGGCAACGTCCAAACTGTTACTCAGCATGGGCCAAAATGTTACATTTAGTTTTTTCTATTTTTACACAACATGCTGTAGCAAGATGGGCGATGTTTAAGTGTGTATTTCTTTTGGTAATGTGTTTTGTTGGATGTTTTTGTTTGTCAGTACTTTTTCTATAGCACATATGTGAGTTTAGATTTCTATGAGGAATCTAAACCTGTTAGACCTGTTGTGAGACCTGTTGTGTGCTGGTTTTTGGACCAATGAGTAATATCTCTCTCTTATCTGACTTTAGTAAAAGAAAGTTCTCAGTCATCCAATCTTTTATATCCTTGACACACTCAGGTATTCTAGCCAACTTGGGTATTTTGTCTGGTTTTGTTGACATCTGTAACTGGGTATCATCAGCATAACAATGGAAACTAATCCCATGTCTTCTAATGATGTTATCCAAGGAAATCTATCCATCCATCCATCCATCCATTCATCCATCATCGAGAAGATGAGTCAAGAATGTAGAGCAAAGGACAGGAGATCATTCCTCAATACAGAATCACTCCCAAACTTGTCTTTTATCTGTGGAATTTCATTCCCTACAGTAGGTTCTCAAAAATGTAAAGGAAATAAGTGCCGCTATTATTGAGCTTCCAATTTCTTCATATTAGAATAAATTAAATTACGTGGGTTACAGAAAAAATGGGGGAAAATGTGACAGGCCAAAGAACCTAAATATACAATAAATCCCTCTCTCATTTGTTCCAACCCCTCAGCATTCAGCATCACCGGTATACTAATCACTAACCCGATTATCTGTCATCATCTGCACCTCCTTCTCACTGGACCATGCCTTAAGTTGGATGTTTTTTTAATGCTTGAATGATGCATAGGTTACTGTGTGGCTTAACAAGCAAAAACATTCCTCTAAAATGTTCAGGAAGACTGGGGAACTATTCCTCAAGACTATATTAACGAAAGCCTATAGATCTTTGGATATTCGATATTTAGGAAAATACAAAGAACTCTAAGGAGCTACTCAATCCTTTCCTGTTAATTGTTCTGGTCAAAGATCTGACTCTCCCGAAATCAAAAGAGTCACAGATACTACAGCACACTTAACAGTGGTGAGTAGGATCTTTTCAGTATGACTAGCTTCTTCTTACACCAAGCCCACATTGACAACCCAGTTTCTGCCAAATTTCTAGAAATGTGGAGTGAAATTTACGCATTTATAGTATTTTTGGTGAAAGAAAATCTTCTAACCGAGCTCTCAAATAGTTCGTCATCATAGAGGAAACATCTGATTATATATTTGGTGATGCCTAAATGCTACTGTCTTTTGCATGTCTAATCCTTCTCCCCAAAAGTGCATGAGGGCAAAATACACTTGGGTTCTCCTCCAGGTTCATTCCTGTCTGATTGATGATTTATGCAAGTCAACACATTTTTGTCTCATTTTATTCTCTAAATTCCCTCATGTTGAAGAGTGAATATGGGAATTTTGCTAGCCTTTATACTTATTTATAACCCAAGAGTGAAAGCGGAAATCAAAGTTGACTGCTTAAGAGTTATGAATCTCTTAGATTTACTTACATACTGTAAGTATACTGTATGTATCAGTTTATAAGAATTTGTAGGGGTGCAAATAATTATGAAACATAATTTTTAATTGAATACATTGCCTCTGTTCAAAGGTTAGATTTTGATCGAGTTTGAGATTAAACTGACTAACCACAAACATGTTCCAAAAACATCTTCACGCAAGGGTGCCAATGATTCCAGAACTGACTGTATAACTCACATCTGGTTCTCCCCTATAAATAACAGGCCTGATTAGCATCTACTTGTGAATGGCACTGTCAGTTTCTGGGTGCCTGCTTTCTGATGGAAGTATAATGATGTGGCATTGCAGACAGTCAGTGCTGAAATTCAGCAGCACCACCACCACTAAGCAGATGTGAGTTATGGATGATCTTCTGATCCCAAGTGACATTTCACTAATAGTCTAATTGCTGCTAATAGGTTTTCATAAGCAATGCTGGTGAACCTCAAGCCTTCCTTAATCAGCACTGTGTGGTGGGATACTACTGTGTGTGTGTGTGTGTGTGTGTGTGTGTGTGTGTGTGTGTGTGTGTGTGTGTGTGTGTGTGTGTGTGTGTGTGTGCGTGTGTGAGAGAGAGCTCGAAGAAGGTCTGGTTTAAATCATGGAATGGTGTTGTATCTCTGTGTACATTCTTACTATAAGCCAATGCAAGCAGACTGGTTGGCATAAGAACACATTAAACAAAGAATATCTTGCTGTGATATTCTACAAAAAAACAACAACATGTGCATCGGATCATTTCTGACGTGAAACCCTTAAAGAGTGTTGAATCGGTAAACTAGCTAAAGCTTTTGCTGTCTGTCAAAGTAAGTCACAAATACCTCTGCTTTTTTTTAGTGCACATTGCTAGCCTGCTCACACACCTGAATAGATTCCTTGGAATATTTCAGTATTCTGTATTTATGACTCGGTCGTGAATATTCTGTTAAGATGCTACAACTGCGACAGAAATACATTAAATGAATCTTATCAACATCTGAGTTGTTTGGCACAGCATGACAGTTATAGTCACTTCTAATGAGAAGCTTCGAATGTGTGTGACTGAAACAGCATGAGGAAATGACAGTACTGATGCTTGTTATATTATGTTGTGTATTCAGGAAATTAGTATGAAAAGAAATGGATTTCCTCCTTTAATGAAATAACAGAATTCACAACAGTCATTTTAATATATATGTATTTTACTGGATATGCCAATGCAAATATGTAGCTGGTTTTGCATTAACTTAAATGCATGTAAAACTTGCAAATTTTAACGGAACAATTTGTATAAAAAAAAAAAAAAATAGTTATATATATATATATATATAAGCTGAATCGAACTGCTATTATATTGTTAAGTAACAGAAACAAATCAAAGTAGACAGCTAAAACATAAAGTCACAAGGCTGATGTGGACGTAAATTTGAACTTGTTCACCTTTTATTCCTTTCTATTACTCCTTTCAGGAAGCTGCAAGGACGCCCTTACAGCGACAACCAGCTATGGCCAGACGGAAGTGACTACAATGACATGAAACAACATGATTAGATGAAAACGAGTCCATCAGAGATCCTATCCTTCAGAGATCCTACTCATTTTTCTCTGCTGGACTTCAGTCTTTTATCCAGCGGTCCCAGGCATACGCATAAGAAAGTTCCCTTTCTCTAAAGTACAACATACTTGCCTGCATCCCAGCATGTCTTTGCATGATCTCACTCTGTATGGCATACCTTGACAAGTGTACGAATTCTTTTAGGCACATCCGAAGTGGTGTGTATTGTGTTCTCTTATCGGAAATAAACTTGTCAACAACATTGCGGGAATCTTTATTCCCATGCGAGCGATAGTTTCTTTGATAGCAACATTTCAAAAAGTCATGAGCTGGTGTAGGACATAGAAGCATAGGTATCATATTTTCAAAACTATTGTCAGAAGGCCTGTGGTTGTATGTACTAGGTGTAGCTGTAAACACTGTCCACCTCCTTGTTATATTTCTGTAATTGAGAGGTTAGATTTTTTTTGTTTTTGTCTAAAGAATAACATTTGTTCTGTATCTGATTAGCATCACACCAGAGGTTTTCTGTAGAGACAGCAGAGCATGCTGGAACTAAATAAGGTGCTTTTAGGAGGCCTTTTGTCTCTGGGTAAGTCCTTAGGCATTTGCTTTGAGTAGCAATTTTATTATGTCAAGTTATTTGCGTTTAAGACGTTTGCTCTCCTTTTAACCTTTTGATTGGAATTATTTTATGAATTAAACAAAAAGCACCTTATTTACAGAAAAATGTTCATGGACATAAATTAAACATTTGACATCCTAGAAGTTTATCATTTCATTTTCTATGTCCAATTTAAGTCACTGGTTAAAAGGGGACCAAGCACCATTACAGTGTGTGTGGGTGTATGCATGCGTATGTGTACTGTATGGGGGGAGAGAGAGAGAGAGTGTGTGTGCGTGCGTGTGTGTGTAGGGTTTGTGTGTTGGGGGTTTAGTGGACTACCCAAACCTCTTTTACTGTATTTGTGCTATATTCTGTTCCCACTGTGCCTATTGTAATGTAATTATGAGGTAAAAATAATTTTTTTTAAATCATATAACAGAAGTATATAGAATATTGTCTCCGAAATGGTCTTTTAGTTTTTATCTCTTATTAGTCTGCCATAGTTGCCTTATGTTATGAACCAAACAAATGTTTTATTTTAACAAACAACCCCACATTTAAATTACTAAAATACTGTTTGTAAATAAAAGCACACTTGTACGTACAGTATGTAGCACAGTATGTTAGGCCATTGTGTATATTATAAAGATATCATCCACAAATGCATTTTATCATATTATGGTCACAATGTATAAAACATAAAAAGAGACTATTTTTTTCTACAGTATAAGTTTTTTCATAGCCTCCCCAGTCACCTGTGTGTGTTACAGGAAAATGGCTTCTCATGCAGAATTGTATGGTACTGTGCAGTAACTTTAAAACAAAAACTGTATAATGTGTGTCTTGATGATGCTGTTAACATTTTGTTTCATGTAGGCATGTTTCTATGCACCTTTGCTGGAACATAATTAAATAAAATATTCTCTCATTCACAAAGATGGAATGTTTCTTATACACACTATAATCTCCTTATGAAGCTTCGGCTTGTGCAGGTTAGAAAGAAAAGCTGCAAGCTGCTGTGCATTTTGGTGCCTTGTTGTAGTTTGACTTTGTAAAACAAGATCCATGCCAAAGGCTTTTTCCATCTGGCCGTATGCAGACACCAAATGCAGCAGAATACACACACACACACGTCACCATGGCGATCAGGACAAATAAGCCCTTCTAATTATTGTTAAGCTCTCTTGTTCTCTCTCTCTTTCGTGCTTTGTCTCATTGCATCTCTTTTATCTCTCTTTCTGTCTTATGTAGTGAAGGATGATGGTAACTGGGTTCATGAGCTTTTTATGAACACATGTTACAGCAATTTGAAGGAAAACAGATGAAGCAGAAAAGTAAATGGTGACATTGGTTATAATCATAATATGATGGTGATATAAATGGAATGCATTTAGTATAAAAATATAAATAAATCTAAATTAATTTAAACATTTAATTATATCTTATGGCAACATTTTACTTAAACTTAAATTATCTAGTATTAATTACTAGCGTAAACTAAACAGTTACAAAAATACAGCATTAATTGAACTAAGTGATTTATGCTTGAAATAATGAAAGACGTGCGAAACTTAAAGTTCATCCCATATTTAAACGAACATTGCTAACTGCACATACAGTAGCTTCATTAATATTACGAAGAGGTGTTGCACTGGGTCATGTTGCCACCTAACCCTTCTAGGGTTGCTGGTTCAGTCAGAGGCTTGGGTTAATGTCCTGTATGTCTGCATGTTCTCCAAGTGCTCCCATGGGTGTTTTCTGGGTTCTCAGAAGACCACCTCCTGTCCAAAAACATAAAAACATGCACGTAAGATAAGTGAATTGCGTGCACTAATTGCCTATTCCTTGGTGTGTGTGTGTGTGTGTGTGTGTGTGTGTGTGTGTGCGCGCATGTGTGTGAATGGTGTCCTGTGATTACCTGACATCCCTTCTAGGGGAATTCCAAGATATACAGTAGTAGGTACTGTTGTAATGGCAGTATAGCAAGACCTTAATGTACAGTTCTGCCAGTGTTATTCGGCAAGTCCTACACCGATTCGGAATAATAAATTCAAAATCTTTGTCAATTATTGTTAAACATTAATTACACAATTTAGAAAACAGAAAACACAATTTTCGTGGTTCTCATTTCCAGTCCACTGCTTCCATGGTCATCTCAGATTACTGTCAAGATTTTAAAGAGCCTTGGTATAACACAAACACAGAAAACACATGCAGCATGGCTGTGAGGTCTTTAATTCGGCCATATACGAAAGCTTACAGAGGAAACATGATGTTTAAATTTACCAAATATATCAAATGTCTGTTTCCCCTCACACCACCTGTTTTGTCTTTTTATTTTTTTACCCCTCCAACCCAGTTGTCATGGCAATATAGCACATGGTTGCCATGAGGAGATGCTCATCTGCCTCTTCAACCGGGTCACAATTATGGCCAGCTGAAAAGTGGGGGAAAAAAAAAAAAAAAAGGAACAAAAATATTTTAGTTAGTTCTATTGGCTGCTAAGAAGTGAGTGTGGAAAGTCAAGGATATTTTGTTTTAGGCCTTTCTTAACATTTGAACCCCTTGGTAACTTCGGTTTTTTTATTCAGAAGTGATTTATTTATTTATTTATTTATTTATTTGTTTTTTATAATAATAATAATAATAATAATAATAATAATAATAATAATAATAATAATAATAATAAATGAATTAATACATAAATCCTATGATATACAGTATTTAGAAAAGTAGTGTTCAGTTCAATGGGAATGTATAACATTGGTAATATTAGACTGGGATGTAATAATAATATTAGACGGGAATTAGGAAAAAATTAAACTAAATAAATAAATAAAGTAAACCCTCCCAGCTCTATAACCTTGTCTATAACCTGGACAATCCTATTTTAGAGCACTTACTGGCTTATTATTAAGACACATATTGCTGATTTTCTGTTAGCTTTTCTATATTATTAATCAAATACACATACACACTGCTCTTTGTCATTAAATATTTATTTTAAAAAAGGGACAAAAGCGTTGTCATGGTAATGTTCATCCGTGGCACCCCTCAGATCCCCCTTCTCTTTACCTCACTGTCGTCATTTGAGAATACTGAGAGTAACAAATCCTACTACAATCCCCCACAGTCTGGCTCAGTCAATGAAGCCAGCTCGTGCCTTTTTCTTTAATTAGCTTCTCTGTTTATCTATGAAGTGCTTCTGTTATTGGGATTCAGTATTTTTATGTTTGGGATTTATAATGAACCTTTTCTTCATTAAGAAGATTGAGTTGTTATTGTCCTACTTGATAATTCCACACACTGTGTAGAGCAGACCCGGGCATTTTAAGGCCCGCGGCCCGATTCTGACTGAGCCCTCAAAAGGTTGCTTGGAATTAAGAAAATAAAACCTACTTTCAAAAGTTTGCATAAATGACAGATGTGCTTCAAATCTCCACTTAAAACATTCAATCTGACTTTGATGTACTTGTTAAAGCTCAACAGAGGCTAGATTTCACTCACTCAACAATAAAAAAACACTGAAACATGTTTACTTTGATTTTTTTCTGCACTGTTGGCAGTTTTACAAAAATGTTATGATTTATGTTACATTATTATTGGCATACAAAGACATTGTGGTATCTTAATAGAAAGTTAAGAAAGTTAAAAACAGAAGGCATTGTGGTGTTAATGTGACTGAAAAAGAGTTGCAAATGTTGCACACTTACGTACCATTGTTTTGCATAATATCACTGAATAAATTCAGTTTTTTCTAAAACAACCTCACAATAACACATACTCTTACCAGCTTCTGTAAACAATGCCATTTACTTATTTCAATGTAGAAATAAAATTAATAACCAGAGTAGATTTCAAACTTTTGGCCCGGCCCTCTACAACATTGTCTACTTCTCATTTGACCCCTGGGGAAAAATAATTGCCCACCCCTGGTGTAGAGGTTGATGCAGGTAAACATTAATTTAGAGTGAAATACAGTATAACATTTTGACATTTCGTGCCGTATCGATGTCCTCAGCTGAGCAGGGAGGAACAATGGCTATGCCGGAAGCCATAATCGCATGGAGCAGGAAGTGTGGGAGCTGGTCCTAGCCTTGTCATGGGCCCTCTCCTGACAAACGTTCTTATGGGAGCACCTTACTTAAAGGCCAACATGGCCAGTGTTAAGTGTAACATGTTACAAAGTAACACATTAGAGTACATGGATTACTTTTTTGATATAACACCCCCCCTGTTATTCCTGCTGTTATACCCCTATCTCACCTATGCGGTTTGACTATGCGAGGACCGACGCGAAAGATGGAAACCTAATCACAGCGCCAAAAGTCGCAGTGAATCATGATGAACTGTACTTACAGTATGGCCAAGTACTCAAGTAGTCAAACTAGTTACTTTTATCAGAAAGTAACGCTGTAATGTAACTTTTTAATGACAGTAATTTTGTGTTTTTTTTAGCCCCACCCCCGTGAAATTGGCACAGGGAACACGCATTTAGAAGAAGGCTCACCCGCGAAGGGTTATGCGCGGACCACTGAGATTCTACGGGGCGCGGTAAAGGCCAAAAAGGACATTGTTAGCTTTACCGCGCTCCCAGTTTTGTGAATGAATGGGAAGTGAGTATTGGGTTGTCAATGGTTGTATGCTTGTGTGTAGCGAGAGGCAACGCGTGTAAAGAGAAGCGTGGGAAAGATCTCAGCTAGTTGTAGTGTGTAAAGATGTAGGCTGGCTCCTTGTCAATTTTCTTTCTTAGTGAATTTAATTTATTTCCCTCTTTTGTTTTTGTTAATTAATGTTTTGTGTTTATGGGTCAGTTGAAAGGGTGGGCAACCTTTGTTTATTGGTATGTGTGTGACCATAGTCGTTCAGTACTGTAATCACATTCCCTCTGTTACAGGAGCCGGGCGTTCACAGCAGCGGTGGAATTCTGGTCTTCTTCTTTGAGTGTGCGGAATACGAGCACGTGTGTGTGTGTGTCACTAGTGTGATAGCAGGCTGCTGAGCTGTGTAGGCCGATTGTGCCTTTAGGCCCTGCTGCCAGCCTCGGTTCCTGTACCTGAAGCCCTGGATGTTTAGGTTGCCCACAAGTGTATTCCATGTCAACCACTGGTCCCAGCAATTTTTATAAATTTTTCTTAGTTTTTTTTATTTCTTGTGATTAAATCGTTTTAAATAGTATTTGTATATACTAGTCTCTTGCCTTATCTTGTGAACTGATCTGTGTGACGAGATTTAATTAATTGGCATCCCTGGCCCTTATCCAGGGTGGCGTAATCGGAATTTTAATCTTGCTAAACATTTCCATGCCCCAGGGCTTCAGCACATGTATATAATACTTTTTACCTTTATTTACTTCCTTTTCCTGTACCTGTACATTTACTCCCAAGGTTTTAAACAAAGACTCGAAACACGGAAGTACATTGATTTTCATTTACAAGCATTTATGCTATAACTTATCACAACTGAGCAACACCAAATGGGTGGCTCATAGGAACAAAAGTCTATGTTTACACAAATGGCTGGCAGGTCATTATGAATGTGCAGATTGGTTAGGACACAAAATGATTGACAGTTTTTTGTTTTGTTTTTTTACGAAGGGCACTTATGTATGGCACCACCAAGTATATTGTTAAGTGTGGGAGCCCCAACGCAATACTTGAGCGTTGGACCATGAGGTGTTTATTTTGGCCAAGGATGATTGGCTCGCGTGAGCACCACCCAGTGCAAGGTAAGGGTGCTTATACACCACTCTTATTAACTCTTTTCCGTTCAGAAAGAGGTACGTTTTACTATGAGGAGACGTGCGCTAATGTCTGTGCGTTCCGCCTCGCTTCTGATTCTTTCCCCTGATTTTTCCCAAAAACTTGTGATTGGGTTCCCCTCTTTTTCTTGTGAAATGAACAAATAGTTTTAATACCTATTTATTATTTTCAACGTCTTTAAGTCTCTTTTTATTTTCTCTTTTCTTTCTTAAATACCATTTCTTTTTCTACCAATGCAACCCTCTCGTACCTGGTGCCATCTAATTTTCGCATATAGTGTGCTCGTTTCTGGGGGTTTAAATAACCTGCCGGACAGGTGTAGTGCACCTCTAATTAGCAACATGGCACGGTTGCCTAACAACCACAGCCGTCCGCTTCTCTGCCTGTCTATAAATCTGCCTAGTTGTGTTCAGATTTGCACTTCAAGCGGGTGGCCGTGTAACACATTTACCGGGACAGTGGGTCTCTCCCTTCCGTGCTGCAGATTCAGATGGCTCCCTTTTCAAGCGTCTCGAATAGGTCACTTGTCACTGTATACTTAGAAGTATAGAAGTCTAGCTAACATACTGAGCAGAAGAGTTGTGAACCCGTATGCATTTGGATTGTTTAATTCCATTAACAATACTGTTATTTATAACAAGCCTATACTACTACTACTACTACTTATAATAATAATAATAATAATAATAATATATTGATGGTAGCTGCTAGCTAGATAATCTACAGAAATTTTGAAAGTAGGCAGCATTGTTAGACTATTTGTTTAATGTAAAATTCTGTTGGTATCAATGTCTAGTAGAATTGCACATTCATGTTATCAACATCAATTTCAATTGTTTAAAATACTGTTTATCAGTATCTCAGTTGGATGGATATCCAGAAAAAACCTGTTTCTTTGTGGAGTACTTATGTACATTTTAGAGCATGCACTTAATTATAATTTTAATTAATACTTCTATTGTAGTGGAGAACATTTTTAGGCACATACTTTTACTTGAGTATTGTTTGTCTACTTCTGCCACCTCTGCTAAGTATAATTAAAGGATGGTGTACTTTATTTTCCCCAGTGACCCAATAAATGGTCATTCTTCTAACTAGCCTTCCTTCTCTTATATATACACACACACACACACACACACACACACAAACAAACAGAGAAGAAATCACTTTCCTTCAAACTTTCCTATTTTGGATGATTTAGTGACCTGAGACTCCTTTCATAAATGGCAAATAAACATCAGCTTCGCCATATATATAATTGTGTATTTTTCTTTGTTAAAATGTTTTCAGTCCATTTCTTTTTAGCCGTTGACGACAGGTCAATGTGAATGAGCTGCTCCAAAAGGAATTACTGTTATTGCATTGCTGCTGTTATTAGGATCAATAATTCAAAAGCATTGTGGTTTAAAATAGTTAAATGATGGTTGAAAAGGAAGGCACATTACAAGAGGATCTGTCATGTTATTACATTATCTGTCAATAAAAATAAGATGTTTTAGTTTATGATCTCTCTTATTAAATCTGTGTACTAATGTCTGACAGATTTCATGATGTTTTAAAAGACTCGAAATGTGCAGAGCCACATTCCTTTAATTCACTTTTCCGTTCAAATCAAAATTGCCACAAAGCATCTTAATATGAATTCAGGATATAAATGTAAAATTTGCATAAATGCATTTATTTCTTTAGAACTAATGAGAGCATAAAGAAACTTTTGTTATTAAACTGTACATCACTGTAAGCCCAGACAAGTTGAATTTACGTAAAAATTTGAGGAAACCGGTTGCCTAAAAATTAGTTATGTTTATTGAAAACTTAAGTGAGTTTAACTTAAATGCTAAGTTGACTTAACTTAAAATTGTTTGTAATATCAAATGCTTTACCCAATCACACCACTTAATATCTTAAGTTAAAGTGAAAATCTTTTATTTATATTAAACTTAAATTAGAGCATTTAATGTATTTTTTTTTTATCGAAACACAGTATATTCTTTTTCTTTTAAACTTCAAACATGAAATTCAAGAACATGTCGTGTCTTATAAATCTTTCTTTATTATTTAAACAGAGGTTTAATCATATTCTAGGTGCAGAGCAACACATCAGTCACCCCTACACTCCCTTCCGAAAATGATGTCCACTCTGGATGGGCTGAGTTGAGGTTTTTCTTGATCAATGTAGAGGACTCACACTGGTGTTTTACTGTACAAGTCCATATTAGTTACATCCTAACAGAAAAAAACGAAAACAGATTAACAAAGAGAAGATATACTGTAATTCTTCTTCTTTGTCTTTCGGCTGTTCCCTTTCAGGGGTCGCCACAGCGAATCATCTGCCTCCATCTAACCCTATCCTCTGCATCCTCTTCTCTCACACCAACTAACTTCATGTCCTCTCTCACTGCATCCATAAATCTCCTCTTTGGTCTTCCTCTAGACCTCCTGTCTGGCAGTTCCAACCTCAGCATCCTTCTACCGATATATTCACACTCTCTCCTCTGAACATGTCCAAACCACCTCAATCTGGCCTCTCTGACTTTATCTCCAAAACATCTAACATGGGTTGTCCCTCTGATGAACTCATTCTTGATCCTATCCATCCTTGTCACTCCCAAAGAGAACCTCAACATCTTCAGCTCTGCTACCTCTAGCTCTGCCTCCTGTCTTTTCTTCAGTGCCACTTCAGTGCCTCTGCTCCCTGTAGCCTCACTGTTCCTCTTGGGTCCCTCTTGCTGCGGCTAACCTTCATTCCTCTGCTTTCCAGAGCGTACCTCCACCTCTCCAAATTTTCCTCCACCTGTTCCCTGCTCTCGCTACAAAGCACAATGTCATCTGCAAACATCATAGTCCATGGAGACTCCTGTCTAACTTCATCTGTCATCCTGTCCATCACTAGAGCAAACAAAAAGGGGCTTAGAGCCGATCCTTGATGCAGAACCACCTCCACCTTGAACTCTTCTGTCACACCTACAGCACATCTCACCACTGTCTTACAGCTCTCATACATGTCCTGCACCACTCTAACATACTTCTCTGCCACTCCAGACTTCCTCATACAACACCACAGCTCCTCTCTTGGCACCCTGTCGTACGCTTTCTCTAAATCTACAAAGACACAATGCAACTCTTTATTACCTTCTCTGTACTTCTCCACCAGCATCCTCAAAGCAAATACTGCATCTGATGTACTCTTTCTAGGCATAAAACCATATTGCTGCTCACAAATTGTCACCTCTGCCCTTAACCTAGCTTCCACTACTCTTTCCCACAGCTTCATTGTATGGCTCATTAGCTTTATACCTCTGTAATTGCCACAGCTCTGCACATCTCCCTTGTTCTTAAAAATCGGCACCAATACACTTCTCCTCCATTCCTCTGGAATCCTCTCATTCTCCAAGATCTCGTTAAACAAACTAGTCAGAAAACTCTACTGCCACCTCTCCTAAGCACTTCCATACCTCCACAGGTATGTCATCAGGACCAACAGCCTTTCCACTCTTCATCCTCTTCAACGCCCTTCTCACCTCACTTTTACTAATATTTGCTACTTCCTGCTCCACAACAGTCACCTCTTCTACTCTTTGTTCTCTTTCGTTTTCCTCATTCATCAACTCCTCAAAGTACTCCTTCCATCTTCCCATCACCCTCCTGGCATCTGTCAGTACATTTCCATCTCTATCTTTAATCACTCTAACCTGCTGCACATCCTTCCCATCTCTATCTCTTTGCCTCGCCAACCTGTACAGATCCACCTCTCCCTCCTTACTGTCCAGCCTAGCATACAAGTCCTCATATGCTCTTTGTTTGGCCTTTGCCACTTCTACCTTCACTTTACGGTGCATCTCCCTGTACTCCTGTCTACTCTCTTCAGTCCTCTCAGTGTTCCACTTCTTCTTGGCTAGCCTCTTTCCCTGTATACACTCCTGGACTTCCTCATTCCACCACCAAGTCTCCTTGTCCCCTTTTCCCTTACCTGATGATACACCAAGTACCCTCTTACCTGTCTCCCTGATCACATTGGCTGTAGTTGTCCAGTCAACTGAAAGCATCTCCTGACCACCCATAGCTTGTCTCAACTCCTCCCTAAAGACTACACAACATTCTTCCTTTCTCAGCTTCCACCACTTTGTCCTCTGCTCTGCCTTTGTCCTCTTCACCTTCCTCACCACCAGGGTTATTTTACACACCACCATTCTGTGTTGTCTGGCTACACTCTCCCCTACCAACACCTTGCAGTCACTGATCTCTGTCAGATTACAACGTCGACACAAGATGTAGCCCACCTGAGTGCTTCTGCCTCCGCTCTTATATGTCACCCTATGTTCCTGCCTCTTCTGGAAGAAAGTATTTACAACTGCCATTTCCATCCTCTTTGCAAAGTCCACCACCATCTGTCCTTCTACATTCCTGTCCTGAAGACCAAACCTGCCCATCACATTTTCATCCCCTCTGTTCCCTTCCCCAACATGTCCATTGAAGTCTGTACCAATCACAACTCTCTCATCTCTGGGGATGCTCTGCATCACTTCATCTAACTCACTCCAGAATTTCTCCTTCTCTTCTAACACACATCCTACCTGTGGAGCATAACCACTAACAACATTGAACATCACACCATCAATTTCCAGCTTCAGACTCATCACCCTATCTGATACTCTCTTCACCTCTAGAACATTCCTAACAAACTCCTCTTTCAGGATAACTCCTACTCCATTTCTTTTCCTATCCACACCATGGTAAAACAACTTGAACCCTGATCCTAAGCTTCTAGCTTTGCTACCTTTCCACCTGGTCTCCTGGACACACAATATATCCACCTTCCTTCTCTGCATCATATCAACCAACTCTCTTCCCTTCCCTGTCATGGTCCCAACATTCAAGGTCCCTACTTTCACTCCTAAACTCTTGCCTTTCCTCTTCTCTCTCTGCTTTCGAACACGCCTTCCTCCTCTCCTTCTTCGACCAACAGTAGCCCAATTTCCACCGGCACCCTGTAGGTCAACAGCACCAGTGGCGGTCGTTGTTAACCCGGGCCACGACCGATCCGGTATGGAAATGATATTTCTGATTCGCATCATTGATTTGGCAAATGTTTTACGTCGGATGCCCTTCCTGACACAACCCTCTGCATTTATCCAGACTTGGGACTGGCACAAGAAGACACTGGATTGCGCCCCCCATGGTTGCATTAGAAGATATACTGTAATTAACCAGTTAGATAATGCAGTCGTGTCCAACAAAAAGTACCTCTATTTACCTCCACCTATTTATATTTTTCATGTGCATAAAAGTAACCATTCTGTAAACCAATAAAGTAAAATAGCAAGCAGTCCTTAAAAAAATAATAATGAAGGAAGAGGTGGAGAATAGCCTATCACACCGGTTAAAGCATGTTTCACTGCTCACACACAGACCATGAAATGATAAGGTGGCTAAATTACCGTACAGGTGACTAACAGGTAAAATGACCAGCAAACCAATTAAAACATGTTGTACTGCTCCAAAACAGCAGAAAGAGTGATCGGACAATGTTATACAGGTTAGCTAGATAACTTGGCGGTTGAAATTACGTTAAATGCGCGTTCGTGTACCCAGTTAGCTAGCGAACTTAGCAGGTGAAAAATGTCCGTCAAACTGTTGAACATTTCAACGAAGTTTCAATACTACCACACTCAGTCCCTCCAGTGCAAAATACAGCAAAAAAAAGCAGCAGATTTATACTTCTCGCCAATATCACTCACCAGATTCAGTAGACTGTGGTACTGCAGTCCGACCCATCGCTCTCCGGGCTCACCGGCTGGAAGCCGCCTCGGCTCGGTCACCTGGAGGGAGGGTAATGCGGGGCAGCGTCAGCCCACAGCGCCCGTTACACAGCTCCGTTAACGGTAGTCAGAGTAACAGGTGATAAAACTTTTGTAGAGCTGATATTTCCTCTGGCGCAGACTATTACGGGATGTTACAGGCTTACAAACTGACACGCACGCACTTACACACTCACAGAACAGCTACAGATAGACACTCTACCTTCCCCATTTCCAACGCCTTCGTGTGCTTATTCCCCTCGGTGTGGGCAGGCGGAATCGGGACCAGCGCTCTTTAGCTGCAGGGACTGGAGCTGTTTGCCTACATTGGACATTTCCTATCCCTGTACCCTTATTGTTGCAATGTTGATGTCTTGTGATTACATGTTTTTCTGTGCTTGCTGCTGAGGTATTTTTTTGTACCCCTGATCCCACACTGCCCTCTCCGAAGGACAGTCTGGGAGGGGATTTTTTTACCCTCGTTCTCCTAATGTATCTGATTCCTTGTTTTCTATGATGGCGCCTGGGAAATGGCTGCCGTCGCGACCCTGTGGTCGCAAAAAAAAGCATTTCACACTGTATGACTGTGTATGTGACAAATAAAATTTGAATTTGAATTTGAATTTCAACGTCTCACAATCAGCTTCTCGAGTGAAAGAAAACTAAATTAAAATTAGAAGAGCTGGAAAATGGATTGTGGTCGAATCTGGTGAACTAACCTACAGTAAATGGCGCATGCGCATTCATCTCGCGTTTTACCTGAAGAAACAGCCAATCATCAACTTTAAATTCGGTCGCTATGGAGATAAAGAGGCGTGGCCACGGCTAAAACTTACTATTTTTAAGCGATTAAACTTAAAATTATTCACATATTAAATTACTATCAAATGCAAGTATATTGTATTACAAATTAGTACAATTTACTTACCTATAATAGTGTGGCGTGGGCGGGGCTGGCGACCGCCGGTTTGGGCCAGCATTCTATTAATGTTCACCCTGGGTGGGACATTTGTTTTAGGTTAGTGGTTTCGGCCAAGTTTAAGCATGTGTATGTGTGTTTGACCTGTGTGTTTATGCTTGTGCTGTGTTAATAAAATACTCCCAGTCATTACATTGGATAGCCACCAAGCTCACTTGTCCTCCAAGATCCCTGCTAGCATTGAAAAACGCTACATTGGTGTCAGAAGTGGGATGGAGATCTCTGAGTTGGAGCGAACGGTGGAGGATCTGAAGAAGATCAAAGAGGGCTGCCGAGTGGCAGCAGAACCCCTGCAGAGGAAGCACCTTCCGGACGGTGCCAGCACAAAAAAGGCGGCGCGGCGAAAGCAGAGCGGCGAGATGAGGGTCCCGGCACTGGATCTCGGGGCGGAGCTTCCCACAGACCAAGCCCTGTGCGCCGTTAACCGGCGAGGCGACTTACAGCTGCGCTTTCCTTTCTATAATGGCGCCGTCGAACCCTATGCATTTTTTGCGCAAGGAGAGCTCGCCGCCGATCTCGCGGGCTGGTCCCCAGCGGAAATCGCGGTCCGCGTAGCACTCTCGCTTGAGGGCGACGCACTCCGGGTGCTCGAGGACCTCCGGGCCGAGGAGCGGAAGGATTGAGCGAAGCTGCGGGAATCGCTCCACTTCTGGTTCGGCGCGGGTGACCGCAGAGAAGCGGCTGGCGAAGAGCTCGCGGTCTGTGAGCGGCGCGCTTCAGAGCCACTGGGCGCGTTTGCGATGGACGTGCGATGCCTCGCACGGCGGGGCTACCCTGAATTCGAGCACGATCAGCAGGAAGAGCTAGCTCGTCGTGCATTCCTCCGGGGGCTCCGACCGCTGCGGCTCCGCGAAAACGTCAGGTTGGCGGCACCTGGTTCTCTGGCCGAGGCACTGCGTGAGGCCGAGCGCGCTGAACCCATCATAGCCGGGCATGGCGGCGAAAGAGCCGAGCTACCTCCCGCCGCTAGGGGGCGCTCGGGAGGCGAACCTGGCCGGGGACAGGGCTACCCGTCACGGCCAGGCTATGAGCAAGACGCCGAACTTCCGCAACGACGCCGAGGCCCGGGACCGCAGGACTACGGCTCTAACGCCCCGCGGCGCGAGGACAACGTACCCCAACAGCCGTTAAACTAGGTCGGGGAGGCGGCGAGGGGAAGCCACCTCCCACGGCCGTTTCTGTTTCCCCAACTGGCGGCGTCGACTTCCGTTCGGGACGTGTGGGACAACGCGCTGGGATCTACATTGATTGTGTGATGGACGGCATCCCGCTGCGGGCGCTTGTGGACACCAGCTCCACTGTTTCACTACTCCGCAACGGAGTGTTGGGACCAGGCGGGCGCACTGGCAAAGTGCCCAAGCAGGCTTTTAGCATCCGCACCGTGTCTGGGAGCCGTTTGAAGATACGGGCTCGTCGATCGGTGCGAATCAACATAGGTGAGCACAGCTATGTTCATGACTTTTTGCTGGGGAACATTGAGGATAGCTGTATATTGGGGCTGGACATTTTGGAAAGGTGGGGGGCGGCGCTCAGCCTAACGGACGGGACTCTGTGTGGGGATTTCGGCGTAGCTAGGTTGCTAACACGTAAACCACGGCCGCATGACAAAGTAGCACACACACGGGGGGCGGAACTTCCGGAGGCTGCGACACCCAAACATCCGGTACATGACCGAGCGAGCGTGCTAAACGAGCTTTTGCAACGTAGCAGCGCGGGGTTGACTTCGACACAGACCGAAACGCTGAGATCGTCCCTTAATGAATTCGCGGATGTTTTCGCGGTAGATGAGCGCGATTGCACCCATACCAATCTGGTGCAGCACAGGCTTGATACGGGGAACGCAGCTCCTGTTCGGTTGCACCCGCGACGCCTCCCATTAGCTAAACGGGCTGTCGCCGAGCAGAAGCTGCGTGAGATGGTCAACTCAGGCGTCATTGAGCCAGCGTCCGGACCGTGGTCTTCACCGGTTGTGCTTGTGCGTAAGAGGGACAATTCTTGGCGGTTTTGTGTCGATTACCGGCGGTTAAATGCGGTGACGCGGAAGGACTCATACCCGTTGCCACAGATAGATGATGCGCTGGAACATGTCGCAGGCTCGGCTTGGTTTAGTTCGTTAGATCTGCGTAGCGGGTATTGGCAAGTAGAGCTCGCTCCGGAAGACCACCCTAAAACCGCGTTTTCGATCAGGCACAGGCTGTGGCAATTCCGGCGTATGCCTTTCGGCCTATGCAACGCTCCGGCGACGTTTGAACGGTTGATGGAGAAAGTGTTGGCGGATATCCCTCGTAACCGTTGCGTCGTCTATCTGAATGATTTGCTGGTGCACGGCAAGGAGTTTGAGGTCGCGCTAGCTAATCTCCGGGTGGTATTTTTGGCTATCCGACGGGCGAACTTGCGGCTCAATCCTAGGAAGTGCCAGCTGTTGCGTCGAGAGACCGCGTTTCTGGGCCACATAATTAGTGCGAACGGGATTGCTACCGACCCAAACAAAATCGCTGCAGTACAGAATTGGCCAGAACCGGTAAATGTGTCACAGCTGCGCACTTTCCTCGGGTTAGCCTCGTACTACCGCCGGTTTGTGAAAGACTTCGCCACCGTCGCAAGTCCGTTGCATGGGTTGACTAAAAAGAACCAGCCGTTCCGCTGGGAGGTTGTACATGCGCGCGCGTTTGCTCGGTTGCGCGAAGCTTTGGTCACGTGTCCCGTCCTCGGCTATCCGGATGCAGCGCGCGCGTTCATCCTTGACACAGACGTACTGTCTCAGGTTTCCGGTGGCCAAGAGCGGGTTGTCGCGTATTTCAGCCGAGCGTTGTCTGGACCCGAGCGGAATTATTGTGTCACGCGGCGTGAGCTGTTAGCTGTCGTCGCGGCCTTCAAACATTTCCGGCCGTACTTATAAGGGCAAACCTTCCTGCTGCGGACTGATCACGCTTCGCTAGTGTGGCTGCTCAGTTTTAAAGAACCCGAGGGGCAGTTAGCGCGTTGGCTGGAGCGCTTACAGGACTATAGCTTCACTATTGAACACCGAGCCGGGAAGCTACATGCTAACACGTTATCTCGCCGGCCATGCAGCGAAGCGCGTTGTCGGTACTGCGAGCGGGTCGAGGAGCGCGGTTGCGACGCGGGCCAACCCCTGGAACCACTGATGCACAACATCCCTCCCGTTCAATCCTCCGGAACCCCCGGGGGTGATCAGCCGACCGTTCCGGCATGCAGCCGAGTCACTGCCTCGCTTAGGGCACCTCCCACCGTCATCTCACCTGTGCCACAGCTGGACAATGATCAGCTCGCAGCCGAGCAGGAGGGTGATCCGGTTCTGCAGCAAGTACTGGGTTGGGTTAAAGCGGGCCTGAGACCGGATTATACCGCGATCGCTCATCTGGGGCTAGAGGCAAAGGCTCTCCACTCGCAGTTTACCCGCCTAGCGTTGCGGGAAGGTCTACTCTATCGCCGCTGGGAACGGCCGTGCGGCGCTGGCGAGTGTTTTCAGCTTCTGGTACCCAGGACTTTGAGGGCGTGCGTGTTGGGGTTGGTTCACGGGCATACGGGTTCGGGACACTTCGGTGTGACAAAAACTTTGCGGCGATTGCACGCCCGTTTCTACTGGCCAGGTTGTCATACTGATAGCGAACTCTTTGTCCACAGATGCGACTCGTGCACAGCAAAGAAGGGCCCTACCCAGCGCTCGCGAGCACCGCTGCAGGACTTTCGGGTGGGGGCACCCATGGAGCGTATGGACATCCTTGGACCGTTCCCCGTTTCCGATCGGGGTAACCGTTATGTGCTGGTTGTTGTGGATTACTTCACAAAGTGGCCGGAGGCTTTCGCTGTGCCTGATCAGAGCGCCTCCACCACGGCCCGAGTGCTAGTGGATGAGGTGTTCAGCCGGTTTGGCGCTCCAGAGCAGTTACACAGCGATCAGAGGCGCAACCTCGAGGCGGAGGTGTTTGCGGCGGTGTGCGAACGCCTCGGGGTGAAAAAGACCCGCACCACGCCACTCCATCCACAAAGTGACGGCCTCGTGGAGCGCTTTAATCGGACGCTCACCACACAACTCGCCCTACTTACCAGCGATCGGCAACGCAATTGGGACGAACATTTGCCTCTCGTGCTTTGGGCATATCGCACAGCAGTACAGGAGTCATCGCAGCTAACGCCAGCTGTTCTCATGTTTGGCCGCGAGCTGCGCACTCCAGTGGACCTTGTTTTCGGACCACCCCCACAATCGGATTTACCCACAGAACCGGGGTTGGATTATTTTTGTTCTTTGAAAGAAAAACTGTTCCGGGTTCACGAGTTAGCGCGCAAACACTTGGCGGACGCCGGTGTTAAGCAGCGCCGGGTTTATGACACTCACAGCCGGGGCCGAGACTTTGAGCCGGGAGAGCAGGTATGGGTTTATTCCCTGAGAAGGAAGAGAGGGCTATCACCCAAACTTATGTCCCACTGGGTGGGACCCTGTACGGTGCTCGCTCAGCTTTCGGATGTCGTCTACCGGGTACGGCTGGCGGGGCGAGCGCGGATGATTGTGCTTCACTGAGACCGTCTCGCTCCCTACCAGCCGCATGGCGGCGAGACGGCAACTGTTGCGGAGGCCGGACTGCCTCAGGCGAATGTTCACGTTTCTTCTACAGCAGGGCTCCGGCATTCACAGCGCCAGCGGACCGCCTGCACGCCTCAGAGACTAAAGAATTAGGGGTGACCGGGGACGGTCACAGCTCGGGTGGGGGCAGTGTGGCGTGGGTGGGGCTGGCGACCGCCGGTTTGGGCCAGCATTCTGTTAATGTTCACCCTGGGTGGGAAATTTGTTTTAGGTTAGTGGTTTCGGCCAAGTTTAAGCATGTGTATGTGTGTTTGACCTGTGTGTTTATGCTTGTGCTGTGTTAATAAAATACTCCCAGTCATTACATTGGGTAGCCACCAAGCTCACTCGTCCTCCAAGATCCCTGCTAGCGTTGAAAAACGCTACAATAGTAATGCGATCAAACTTAAAATTATTTAGTACATTGTAATTGATTGTTTAATTAGATATCAAATCCGGGTTTACAGTGTACAGTATATATATAGTGTGTGTATATATATAGTACAGTATATAATATAAGTTCACTTTGTTAAGCAAATGCTGACTGATGCTGAGACTTCGGTTCAAAACTGTTTGTGAAAGTTCACATTTAGTGATAAAATTTTTAATTCAACTTCAATCATAAACCATTACAGCAAAACTGATTCCATTAAATGCAGTCCTTAATCTTAATGGTTTCTAAGTGGAACTATCCCCAGTTGACACATGACTAATTGACTTTGTAAGAACTAGTCACTACAAAGGACCTACTTGATTGAAAATCTTTAAGTGTATGTGTGTCTTAAAGGAACTCTATAGAGCTACTGTCATTAAAGACATTCTAAGAACTTGAGCAACCTGCACTTTAGTGGTGGTGTACAAACAAAGCCCAGTGGAAATGGTGCATATTCAGTACAGACTAATGGACACAATTCTCCACTTTGTGCTCCACCCCATATACATTACCTTTTGTCCCAGTTCTCTATTGTCTCTCTTGAGTCTCTTAAATAGCACCATCATTTATGTGAATGTGGTGTGATTTGACTTTGTCTGATGCATTCCACTGTATATGATTATAAAATCCTCAGTTTCACTGGGTGACACATTACATTTTACAATAGGTTGCTTTAATTAAGCTTTATTTATTAGCCAATATACAAAGAAGGGAAAACTGTCTATTAATAGTATATTATTATTGTTAATAATAATAATAAAAAAATATATAAAAAATATTAATAATAATGTACAAAAGGTGAAATCAATTATAGCAGCTATAACATTAGCATTATAAACCACGCCCTAATTACAATATTAACATTTATTGGCATTTAATTTATATAACATTTAATACAAGAAAAGGAAGTAAGAAGATTAGAATTTCTTATAGAATTTCTTTAGAATAAATATTTTACAATTGAACATACTTATCCAGACTCTTTGTACTGACATTAGATTGATTACAGTTAATAGTGCGACTTTATCGAATGTCATCTACATATCCAACAGTGCTTTTTCTGGATTGCCAGATTTGGACAAAAACACATGCATACTGCTGGCATGACAGAGCAAATTATGTTGGCAAAAGGCCCAGGGGCAGTGGGAGAATGTGATATAATAGATGAAAACAAAATTGCCAGCAATATGGAAATATCTGTGCAAAGGACTTTATAGACACAAGCACACACATAAATTGAGCAAAAGGCAAACTAAAGGACTATTCAGATGGAAATGGCTGCAGAATCTGGATGACTAAGAGAAAGAGACATGACTCATCTGACTTACTTTAATGCATTCTGTATTTTATGTGCTGGCATTTGTAAACTGCATCATGAACATAAACTGTAGGATGCAGAACAACACATTTTTAAGTTAAATAAAATGTAAATGCAGTTTTCTGATTTGAATTGAGTTGTTACAAGAATGAACAAACATTAAGGTTTGTGGATATGTTAGTTTTTCTAAGCCGATTGCAAGACGGGAAATAAGGCATATTTTAGTTGTATCATTTGGGCATCGTCCTTGGCTTTTGTCAACGTCTTAACGTGTGTAATTACAATGTTATTTTGTTAAATAGAAACCAGCATAAAACCATGGGGAAAAAAGGCCAGCTCATCTTGAGCTCACAAAGCCAATGCAGCATAAACCACAAAAAAAGTCAATGCTGGTCATGAGCAAAAGGCACCAGAACACCCAGTGCACCCAGTGGCTTTACAGCAATATAGAGGGTCTTCATTTGGGGTGAGAATTTTCAGGCCTTTTTGCTGATGCATCTGTATCATCATTTAGATGTGTAATGGCTCCAACTGAGGTGGATTAGAGAAATTACATTGGTCATTTGTTGCATCATGTGAAACACCTCTAAAGCACAGAACAGTGACAACAGGATTCTTAATCCCACAGAAAGGTCAATGGTGCCCTTGAGAGAAAGGCACCAGAACACTCAACACACCACAACACACGTGTTAACAGTAAATAATCTGATGTGGATGCCAAATATTTTTAAAAAATCTATTATTATATACAGTATTTATACAAAATGATATCGACCTTTAAGCATACATCCCATTCACCAACTTTTCTATTAACCTTCAGTTTTAAAGACCCATTTGATCCCATTTAACTGCAGTTAAAACATTTGATGGTAGATACAAAAAAAACAAACAGCAAGTGTTAAAAGCAGCTATTTACATTTTCTGTAATGACCTTTGCTACAGATGGGAGGAAAGTCCCTGTAGAATTAAAATCAATGAGGGAGAGAATTGAGCAACACTGCTTCTGTTTTAATCATTTAATCAGTAGCCAAAATAACAAAAATCAGTTTCTATCAATATTATTAAAGAAAGAGCAGACTTAATAAATACCATTGATGGAACATCTGTCCGCTACATTTTCATGTAAGTGGTATTAATGCAAATTAAATAATAATAATAATAATGTAATATCATTAGTTAATATTACTGTACATGTAGTGTATTATGGCTACATTTATCCTTTTATAAATAAATATAAAGTAAAATATGATTTGTAGAACATAACTTTCTCTTATGGAATTGCATATTTTCTAGACTTAATTTTACATTTGCCTGATGGCTGACATTTAATGGATGACTGTTTATGTAATCTGATATTTACCATCCATCCATCTAGGAACCTCTGTATACCTCTGAACCTCAATTATAGTGCACGGAGGCCAGTGGTGACCATTGTATTTATTCCTATTTTAATGACCATGGTAGAACCTAATCTGATATTGAGTAAGATTATTGCCTCTCATATTTTCCACAAGAAATTGTTTTCAGTGTTGCCTCACACCGACTGTGTTGAGGGTTTGAATCTTGTCTCCAGGCTGTGTGTGTGGAGTTCTCAGTGCTTGGTGGTTTTTTGTTGAGAACTCCGGGTTCCTGCACATGATGTATGACTGGGTGTGAGTGTGTGTGACTTTGATCTGTGATGGGTTGGCACCGCATCCAGGGTCTGCCCCACCTTGTACTCCAGGCCCCCATGCCTCTACACAGGATAAGCGGTATGGAAAATGAATGCATGAACAAGGCACTGATCTCTTTCAAGCCACATTTGTTACACCCCTTCTTTTCAAAACTAAACTACCCAAAAGCATATATCACACCCTATATAGCAATGCAGGTTAAATTATACTAGCCTATTTTGTTACATAATATTACTCTCATTAAGTGGTTATTGTTGCAAACCTTTATCTTTTGCTATTTTACATTTTCTTTCCTTTACCTAAGTAATGGCATTGCCACACTAAGTTTGGCATGTACTGAGGTTGTGGAAGGTTATAGAACAAAAATATATATTTTTTCTCATGTATTAACTACAAGCTCAGCAGGAGTACTGTAGCTCAGCATGAACGAGTTGAGTTTAAAGGCAGAAGTGAAAGTTGGCAGTTTATGTTGTTTTGTAGTGAACCTACAGTATCAAAGGGGGTTAGCAATTGAGTATGCTTTTACCAAAGACATAACTGAAAGCAGACTCACAAAGAAGCAACTGAAGACAGCTTGAGTAAAGAACTGATAGAGCATCTGAAGTGAGGAAGCTCAGCATTTGGTGATGCCTTTGGTTACCACATTTGAGTTTTGTGGATCATCAACAATATTTCAAACATTATTTTTTTTGTTGGTTTATTCCACTACTATGTTTCTGTGATAATCGAGGGGAGAATTGATGTAATTTCTAAATGTTCAAAAATATTGGGGCAACAATATTGGGGTCTTGGTTTAAATTCAATCACTAGGGTTTTAAAAAAAAAATGTTTTTATGGTAATCCATATTAGAATGATCTGAGGAGTTTCCATGATAGCTCAGTTCAGTGGAATTAAGCTTCCTCAAAAAGAATCCACATGATTGACATTGGCATGTTGTTTATGATGTTGAGACAATGTGGCTCACGTGCTGCTTTCAGATGCATCCACCTCAACCAAAGAGGATAGGTTTTGCATCTAGGAACAGAAGGGTCTTTAACTGAAAGATGTCATAAAAAATCAATTGTGAGAAAGCTAGTTGATAGAACTGCCTGTGGTTGATAATGAGCATGTAATATACAGTATCTGTCGAATCTGAACGAACCAGGTACATTTTCTTGTTTCTCAATTGGTACTGTTTGAGGGGGGAAAAGGTATATTTAGTATTTTACAATTTTTATGTTTTCTGCAACCCTGGAGTTGATGAGCCCTAGAAAATATCTGAAGGATGAAAGGCATGTTAAATTCCTGCCAGTTATCATTCTACTTTTTAATTATTGGCGTAATGTGTTCAATTACCTGGTCATGTCATTTCACCTTTGGCCTCATGTTACAATAAGTTCAGAAATGTCATCATAGAATGTTAAATACTGTCATCATTTAGCACTTTTAGTTTGCAGTGCTTTATTAAAGTTTTGCCACTGTTCATTTTCACTATTACAATGCTGAATGTTTTCCTTGTTTAAGAATCAAAAATCTTTTACTTGCATCCTTTAAAATAAGAGGATTCATCAAAACCTATTGCTTGAACTATTGCTTGAACTTTGAAAGTGAAAGTTTGATTCTCTGGTACTGTAAGTAGAGAGAGAGCTTTGTGAAATTTAAACAAAAGCTTTAACAATTGACTGATGTGTCATGTTACAAACCTTACATTTTTAAACTGCATAACTTTAAACATGGCGGCGTGGTGGTGTAGTGGTTAGCACTGTCGCCTTGCAACTGCAGGGTCTGGGTTTGATTCCTGTCTCTGTGTGCATGGAGTTTGCATGTTCTCCCCGTGCTTGGTGGGTTTCCTCCGGGTACTCCGGTTTCCTCCCACAGTCCAAAGATATGCAGGTTAGGTTTATTGGGATTCCTAAATTGCCCGTAGTGTGAGTGTGTGTATGTGTGTGTGCCCTGCGATGGATTGGCACCCTGTCCAGGATGTACCCTGCCTAGTGCCCGAAGTCTCCTGGGATAGGCTCCAGGTCCCCCGCGACCCTAAATACAGGATTAAGCGGTATAGAAGATGAATGAATGAACTTTAAACATTTACATTCACTGCAATACAAACTGAATTATGGACTTCTTTAGGGAACCATTTTCATCACACTAAGCTCTGTGTTATAATCAAATGGACATCAAATTGTATTTTACACTGAAAACTGAGATGCACAGATAGCAGTTCACCAATTATCCTGCACTTACTGTATCTCTGACAATGCACCAGGCTTTTAAACAGACCAATTGAGACTGATGTTTTATACCAACCAATAGATTGTCAACTACAAATTCACATGAATTATGTAATATTAACTTTAATATGACCCACTAAGGACTCATTTTGGACATACCCACATGAAAATGGTTTTGTTACAATTTCTGTATAATTTTGAATCCACACAGAAATTGTAATACACTTTGGTTAGATGCTAGGTCTCAGGACATTTTTTTAACTGTCTGGAATTTATGTTGAAAGAACTCTGTAGACTAAATATACTGTACATGCTGCCTTAAGGTTGATGATTTCTGAAAACAGACACAATTTATAAAATTAGTGTGCTGCCTGGTCAAAATAAAGGGAACTTGCAGAAATTATTGGCATTAAGATTAAGATTATAACCTGTTGAATGCATTATTAGTACTTGAAGTGCTGTTCTGTGGTGAAAAATGTTTATGGTTGGATTACAGATTTTCTGAATTGCTAAAACACATTTCCTAAAATCTCATCTCTTTGCCTCAAAACACTAAACACAAACTCTAAAAGTCAAGCTACAGTCACAAAACCTTCAACTTCTGTTGCAAAACCAAACATTTGACCCAAAACTATTTTAACTTTTCTCAAAATCAAGCACTACTGTCAAAAACCACACAAAACCAGCCAATATGCAAACACAACTTAGCAACGATTACACACTACATGAATAAAGACAAACGCTGTGGGATGGCGGGAAATTATTAATTTATTTATTCGTTTATTCTTGTACTCACATTTAAGCAAAAAAGAACTGCAGCAAAGAAGGTTTTATATGAAAAACAAATATATATATATTTTCACAGCATATTCAGAATTTATTCTGCCTCAGCTTCATGCCTCTGTGCTGGGTGAGGCCACAGGACTTCATCCACATCACATGCATTTGTGCATATGGTCCCTTGCAAGGCAACGAGAAAAGAATCCTTTAGCATGCCGAATCCAGCCCTGGTAAGATTCCACTCGTACTGTATCTCACCACATGCTCCATTCATTGCTTGAAGTAGATTCTCCTGTGTGTAAGGGTTTTAGTCATATACTTTCCATCTCCATGCTGAGGAAAAACTCCTTAATGGGGTTTAAAAAGGGAGAGTATGGTGGAAGAAACACATTCATAAAATGCTGCTCATTGTGAAACCAATCGCGTATTCTTGGACCACGGTGAAAGCTCACATTGTCCCAAATGATAACATATATGGGATGCTCTGCCTGCTCGCAAACTCTCTACTCAAGCAAAGCATCCCGTAGACCATCCAGGAATTATAGTAGAATTTCGGTGTTGTATGTGCCAACAGTAACATGACTGTGGAGAACCCCATAGCTGCCGGTGGCAGCACAGATAGTTACATTTCCACCAGGCTTTCCAGGAAGTTCAATAATGGCACGTTGATCTATGATGTTGCGACCTCTTCTTCGTGGATGAAGCTGTATTCAATCTAGCAAAAAGGAGAAGATGTATTCATGAGGCTTAACCATTGTGTCAAGCTCAAAGATTCTCTGTACACAGTGAAAACAAACTACATTTTGTTCTGTAAATGACACAGTATGATGCATACATGTCCTGCTTCCCAGACAATACAGTATACATTCTAGTACTGAGTTTACTGTAAAAGTTTACTTATTTGCACATATTGACATCGTTGCTCTTTCACTTTCTCACAGTTTCGCTCAAATGGTACCTGATAAACTTGTTTCATCCTTATCTTGTTGCATTGACAGACTCACACTATTTATTCCCTCAAAATGTATGCTCTCTTCTATAATCTTCTTCTTTGTCTTTCGGCTGTTCCCTTTCAGGGGTCATAATCCGCTGCTGTATTTCATGCAGTCGAATTGCATTATTTCGACGGACAGTGTCCACAATAAGTGTCTCCTGGTGTTGTGAGAACATGCGTGTTCTTATACCCTCATTTCATATACAGTGGAATCTCGGATTACGAGCATAATTCGTTCCGGAAGTGGGCTTGTATTCCAAAACACTCGTAAACCAAATTTAATTTTCCCATAGGAAATAATGGAAACTCAAATTATTCGTTCTACTGCCCAAAAAATTATTACATAACAATAATTAACACAAAATATAAAGTAAAAATAAAACAAATTAACCTGCACTTTACCTTAAATTTTTTTTTTAAATAAATCCCGACAGATAAGTGTTTCCGTTTGTGCACGCAGGCGTGTGTGTGTATAATGTGCATGCACATACACACATTAATGGGGAGACCGTTTTTAAAACCATTGAAAAATTAGCAAGCACACTTGTGTGAGCGCATACTAACGGAATCACTGCTGTAAAGTAAAACAACAACAACAACAACAAAAACTAATTAACCAGCACCTTACTTTTGAAAAGAATCGCGACAGAGCAGTTTCTGTGTAAGGCAAGAAGTGTGTGTGTTTCTTTGGGAACCTGAGATAAGGGGGGCTGTTGGTGTGTTGGTGTAAGTGAATGAGCGCACACACACACACACACACACACACACACACACACACACACACACACACACACACACTTCTTGCTTGATTCCGTTAGTATGCGCTCACGCAAGTGTGACTAGCAATGTTCCTTGCTAATTAAAAAAAAAAATTAAAAGTCTCTCCGTTAATGTGTGTGTGTGTGTGTGTGTGTGTGTGTGTGTGTGTAACTCTGCAAGCACTAAGACCCAGCAGGGGAGACGATTACCTACAATTCAGCAGCGCAAGAGAGAGAAAAACAGTTGGCTTGGTTGTGATGACGTGACGTTGGTGTCAAAACAAGAAGCGCATGCGTGATACATGATTCTCGGTGCTCGTAAACCAAGACAATGCTCATTTTTCAAGTGAACATTTATTAAAAATCTTTGCTCGTCTTGCAGAACACTCGTAAACCGTGTTACTTGTAATCCGAGGTTCCACTGTATATATATTTTATTCAGTAAATGTTTTCAAAAACAGTACCATGGAAAAATTTTTTTTGTTAGTATACTTTTTACCTCTTTTATTCCCTGAAGGTCTGGATTATAGTAGCCACTGAGAACCTGCTTAGGTTTGGTTGCACACGTTGCCCTGCCTCCCTCATAGTCATGCCATTGCCTAGAACATGATCTATGACAGTTGCTCGAATGTCATTTGAAATTACAGATCTTCTTGGTCTTGGCCCACCACCTCTGACTCCTCTTCCTCTTCTATTGTATTGCTCCTTTGTTGGATCCACTCATGCCATTTGCATTTGACTAGGCTTATATACTGTTTACTAATTGGGTTCACTGATTGGACACATGAGTTTTCAATTTTGAGTGGTAGTGTGTAAATTATGAAAACAGTGTGTTAGTTGTGTTTAACTTCTGATGGAACCTGACATTGTGTTCTGGTCCAGTGTTATAGACCAGATGCTGTTGGATTAAATGAGAATATTATGAAAAGCGTCAAGAAAAACAGGAAAATGAGCTGTGTTGTGTGGACCAAGTCTTTCATAGTGATGGAGTACCCCATGCATGCGGATGGCAGCACAGATGGTCGTGTTACCCCCACACTGGCCAGGAGCATCCACAGTGGCAGGGTGTCCATTGATATTCCTTCCAAGACGTCGCCTTCTACTGAGTCGAAATCCTACTCATCCATATGCATATATTTATATACTGTATGTCACCAGAACATAACACCTGTGAGAGAAATCGGAGTAAAGTTAGACACCCCTCTGTATGACATTTACTGTATCTAAACACAGGTGAAGAGATTATCATTTGTAAGAAAGATGTATCCCTCCAGTACATTTCCAAATATATGATGGGAGTTCAAGCTAGGCGGCACGGTGGTGTAGTGGTTAGCACTGTCGCCTTGCACCTCCAGGGTCCGGGTTCGATTCCCAGCCAGGCTCGATTCCCGTCTCTGTGTGCATGGAGTTTACATGTTCTCCCCGTGCTTGGTGGGTTTCCTCCGGGTACTCCGGTTGACTCCCACAATCCAAAGACATGCAAATTAGGCTAATTGGCGTTCCCAAATTGACCATAGTGTGTGAATTATGTGTGTGTGCTCTGTGATGGATTGGCACGCTGTCCATTGTGTACCCTGCCTCGTGCCCAGAGTCTCCTGGGATAGGCTCCAGGTCCCCGCGACCCTAAATACAGGATAAAGCGGTATAGAAGATGAATGAATGAATGAATGAATGAGTTCAAGCTAAAACTTGAAATGAAATTTCCTCATAGATGAAGACATAAAATTGATTGACATTTACAAATGACTTCAAGCACATGGCGGTAATGGGGCACTTAGAGACTCTTAAAGCATTTGAATGGGGCAAACATTTCAAACAAGGCTGTATGTCCTTGAATGTCGTTCCTGTGAACCAACTTGCCAAAGAAACAAATCTGTACACACACAATCATTCATGAACACCACTTGCACATTATAGGAACTTGGCAGTCCTGAATTATGCTCGTAAGTCATTTCCAAATGTTTGGCCCATTACAGGGTTTCCAGGAAGGTCAGTAGTTCACGCATGAAGCAGGCATTCCAATCATTGCTTGGGTGTACTGAGAAAACTTTATACCTTGATGCTATCCAAGCACTAGTGTAGCAGAGAATTCTATAGATACTGTAAATAAACAGTTTTACTCTCTTAACTAGTGTATGTGCTGTTATTTGTCCCGGTTCGACTTGACGCCTAGAAATAATTCTGGCTTTTCATGGTTTCCAAACCACTTTGTTATTTTCAGATTCCTAGAAATATAACCTTAGCTTTGCTTATTTGGCGTATTGAAGGAACAGGATGTTAGAATGATTTTGTTATGTGACGGATGTTTGTTGCTAATTCAGATGTTCCAGTTGTGGGAAAAGGGGAAGTGTCCCCTTTTGCCACTGGCCTCTTAGCCAAGTAAACATGTAGAAAGGAACCTGCAATCCAGTGCATCCCCTGCTTTAATTAGCCTGCCAGGATGTCAAATGCAGCTGTGTATGTGAGTGTGTTAGTAAGAGGATGTGTAGTTGGAGAGGATGTGCGTGGTTTGATAGTGTATTATAGTGTGTGTGTGTGTGTTTGTGTGAGAGAGAGAGAGAAAGAGCAAGAGAAAGAGAGGATGTGCATGTGTGTTTGTTTGATTGATAGTGTAGAGAGAGGTGTTTTTACAGGATATAGTGAGAAGGATGTTCTTCAAAGAGAACAACACAGGGGAAAATGTGGACTTTCAAACATGATTCAGCATCAGTGCAAAACAATATTTCTGATCCAAATCAAGGTTGACTATTTTCAGGGTTTTTTCTAAAGGGGTTTGTGTTTGTGCACCAAAATGAAAGAGGAAAAACTCAGTTACTGCTGACCACCTGATTACAGATATGTATCATACCCATTGAAACATGAAAATTGTTGGATGAAGTCAAGTGCAACAACGTGTCAGTCATGTCAGATCATATGAGTGCTGTACTATAGTCTAGTGAAATAACTGAACATGACAGCTATGATCAGACTAGGATTGTAACGAAAAGTTCAGACTCTTTCATAATATTGTCGCTTGTTGTCTATGGTTGTAAATGGAACTAAATTGGCTACTGGAGAGCAGGTTGCATGACCTTTCCTCCAACTGGCATTCTTAACTTAAGACCAAAGGATATTTTTATGATGTGAATTTCTTTTTCCTGCAAAAGCAAGACCTTTTGTGAACTCCAAAACAGAACACCGATCATGAAAAAATGCTTGAGGATATATTTATTTAGTCTATGGATTATTTCTATGTGAAGCTTCATCTGAGATCTTTCTCTCATCTTCAGTAAATCACCCTGTTTTTAGCACCGCAGGGGCAAGTCAGTGTTCAATAGCTCAAATGGCCGCTGGTGTTCGGTTGTCAATGATTGCTGTTTTTCCTGCCTTTTGCAGTGTGTGAGTGCCACTTGCCTCCTCCAGACTCACATGTGATAATTTGTGTCAGAGCTGAGATGTAGAACCTGGCTAATGCCTGGTTACTTGCTAGATGTTCACAGCTCAATTGCCCATGTGACAATAATGGCCAGCGGACATATATCTCAAAAGCAATGCGTCCATTTAGAGAGGCAATCTGCTTGAATAAGGCATCCGTGTACCAATTTTATCCAATCACTGAAATGGCCCTAAAAGGCATGTGCTGAGGGTTTAGAAAAGGTCTGAATGTAGCTGGGGTTGAATGGACAAAGCAACATGTACTTCATTTGTATGCGCTCAAATCTATTCATTCAAATTTTTAGTGCATATAAAGAGTGAATCTATATAGCAGAGACACCTAGAGAAAGACTATCTTCATGAACATTTATAATCTACAACATCCCTTAGAGGCCACTTGATCGATTGAATGCATTCATTTTTTATGTCAGCTCAGAGGGCTACAGTAGCTCTCGTCTAGCCTACATCTGCCTCATTTCCTGTCAGTGAGTGCTTTTCAGTCATACATGCATGCCGGGACTCAGAACACACTTTAAAAACATAGAGTACCACAAACATCCCAGGGCTCAGGATTAAGGCATGAAGTGCAGTTTCTGATAAATACTCTTTAACATCTTATTCAGGCAGCAGAAAGAAGGAAAGTAGATCAGCACTGTGTGAAATTATAAAGTGCATCACTGGGGAAAAGTCCACCCTCTGTGTCTGACCCAGGCACAAAAATAAAAAATCTTCAGTGTTAACTAATCTTTGCACATATTTGCGAACAATTCTGCATTTCTGAATTTGCAGCGATGCAAATGCTAGGTAGCACATAAAAATAATAAGATACGGAACATCATATTCAAACTCGATGAATAAATAAAAGATAAAGATGAAAAATTGTTAAAGAGATTTAGACAATTCAATTAGAAAGAATGGAATAATCACAAGTATTGCCTTTTTAATTCTAAAGACATTTATCTTCTATCAGACATGATGCTGTTTTACTTCAGAGTTGTTAACACTCTAAACAATATGGTGAGACAGCTAGATAATTGGTCAATATACTGTCCATACGTTTCATAAATGTCTTCTAATGTTGGCTCATTAGTCAGGTTGTCTATGCATTTGTTAATTAATTAACTCATGCCCATAGACTATATAAAAGTCATATTGTGTATTTTCTTTAAACTATATAAAGCAAGTCCCCTACATACTTTACGAACATTTGAGTTACTGTACAAACATTCAAACCTATGAACATGAGTTTGCGCAACAGCTGGTACTGCTAAGAATTGAATCATTCAACCACTGGCACAATTCTAAAGAACAAGGACATGGTCAATATTAGTTTAATATGTGTGTAGCCATTTGTGTTATATGGTATACCAGGAAATGTTTGTTGGACTTATGAACAAATTGGATTTATGACCGAGCTCTTGGAACAAAACTAGTTCCTATGTTGAGAACTAACTGTATATAGCAGGGGTACACAAATATATATTTGAAAGGTCCACTTACCAAATTTCTATTTAGTCCGAGGTCCGGAAAAATTACAGTCCAATTTCAAATAGAGAACTACAAAAAAAGTCAAACCCAAAATTTTCGAACAATACTCAAAAATGACATGGTAGTCCTTTTAGTGTGAATGGTGACATCATCTTTGTACCACCAGTTGTTTGAACTTGGGCATAAAAGGTACGAGGACCAGGTGGAGGCACTGATGTAAATTTTCATTGGTGATGGAGCTGCGATATGTGTTTTTCACCATGCTCATAGTTGAAACGGCAGATTCATAGCAGTACAGTACGTTGAGGAAAACATTATGAGAATTTGAAGGGCCATTTTCTGCAGGACAGGAACACCTGCTGCAGTAACCATCTTTGTCCAGAAGGTGAGAAGGTGACCACGTTTAATTGCGAGATTAAGCACATTAGTTTTCTGCTTCCCACGGGGAGCACAAATGCATATTTTTCTGTGCACTCATTCTTAAATTGGCCGTTTTCAAAATCAGCTTATATCAATGGCCAGCTTTGAGCACGCCATTAGGATATTAAGGACATATTATAATAAACAGAATGAATAGCTCACCTCTTATATCTTCCACGAGTCGTTTCGTTCTTTTGAATCTACTGCACCGCATAGCGCCTATGGGAGTCACGTGACAAAGGATTCGTTGAGAAACGTTCAACACATAGCCTACGGAGGTTTTGCGATGATTGGAGACAACTCGTTCAAAAAGAACGAATCGTTCATGAGTGACCCATCACTAGAAGACTCAAAGATACATCGCGTGGAAACACAGTTGCGCACTTCATTGAGAACTCATTTGGATTATGATTAAATTAGCATGTTTGTTTTGGCGTCGGTCCAGATTTAACCGTATTTGGGTCTGGATACGGACCGGAGTCCGCCTATTGAGTACCCCGGGTATATAGTATGAAACATTGTGTTTGAGACCATGTGTTTAACACATACAAAACGAATGGTTATGACTATAACCCCGGTTCCCTGAGGGAGAGGAACGAGGTACAACACATACTGTATGGGATATCACATAGGCGGTGAGAGCGCACCCAGCGCTGAAAAGCGCGCATGTTCAGCAGCCCGAGAGGCACCACAGCGATCATAGACGCCATCATTCCCATTAACTGTAAAAGCACTCTGAAACGAAGTTTGTGTTGCAACTGAAACAGAGCAAGGCAGCGCTGATTATTCTGTGCTCTGAGAGACATGCTCGGGTGGTAACGGAGCATATCTCCAGACCCAGAAATGAAAACTGTTGACTCGGAGTCAATGAGCTTTTCTTCATGTTTATTGAGAAACCCTAAAGTCTGAATGTGAGACACAACCAGCGCTGTTTGTTTCTCTGCCTGCTCGCCTGAGCTCGCTATCAGCGCCCAATCGTCTAAATAGGTCAGTATGCGAACGCCCCTCGTAAGAGGAGACAGAGCCGCCTCGGCGCACTTTGTGAATGTTCGGGGAGCGAGCGACAGGCCGAACGGGAGCACTAGGCACTTGTAGGCCACGCCCTCGAATGCAAACCTCAGAAACTTTCTGTGGCGCGGAAAGATCGCTATATGAAAGTAAGCGTCTGTGAGATCTATCGTAGTGAACCAATCCCCAGGGCCTATTGCATTTAGCAGTTGCCTCAGTGTAAGCATTTTGAACTTGTATGTTCTTAGAAACGTGTTCAATATTCTCAGATCCAAAATAGGACGCAGCCCTCCCCCTTTCTTCGGAATGACAAAATAACGACTGTACCAGCCTGAGTTCATTTCCGAAGGAGGAACCACTCCAATCGCCCCTTTGCTCAGAAGAGAATTTATCTCCTCCCGAAGCACCGCTGCTGCGGCTTCCGACACCACTGTGTTTACTACGGAAGAGAAGCGCGGTGGCCTTGTGCGAAACTGTAGTCGGTATCCCATAGCGACTATGTTTTGCACCCATGTCGAGACTGCGCATGCGCACCACTCGAGGATGTGGGAAGCCAGCCGGCTCACTCTGATCTCTGAAAGGGGCCTGCTGCCCCCTAGCATTCTGCCAGAGTGCAGCCTCATCAATGGAACTGGGCTTTTTGCTTTGCAACATTGCAAACAGGAAAACTCTTTATTGGTTTTAATGAAACGTTCACATTGTTTACAAAAGGCACAATTTTTGAGGCAATCAAACTGTAAACATTGGGGGCACCTGCTGTAAGTCCCTGAAAATTTCTTAACACGCCCCAACCGGGGTTCATAACTTGAACACAAACACTTGTGTGTGAGGGGGGGGATTGTGCTCGGGAGACTGTGTTAGGAAAGTGCAGCGCCGTTTGGGACTGATTCCCTGAACATAACTTAGCGGCCTCTTGGGCGGCATTGGGAGAGGAGAAACAGTGTCTCCCTGCTGCCAGAGCTCCCCTCCCTTTGAAATCTGAGCTAGGAGGAGTGAGGATTCTTCCTCCTAGTCGCTGAATCCTTCCGGAGGCCCGGTGGGGGGCCCCTACTCCAGGCCGACTGCCGTGGGTTTTGCCCGGGAGGTTGTTGCTTCACCAGCCGGGAGCTCGAGCTGGCTGCCGAGAGAGAGCGTGAGCCATAAATGCCTCTGTGCTACCACTGCGCTCCCCATCCCTCTCCCGAGGGAAAGAGCCGCACAACGAGACATGCGCAGAATGTAGTCTGTCGCGGTCCTGACCTCGTTAAGCAGCGCACATAGTGGGCTCTCCTGAGGCACCAGTGAACCGAGCTCCGCCAAACACATTGCCTGATATGTTTGAAGCAGCGTAACAGAATTGAGCGCACGAGCAGTGCCCGCTTGAGCGCGGTAAATCTTCTCCAGCTGGGCAGAGGAGAATCTTCAGTGTTTGGACGGAAGAACAGTAGGACCAGACACTCCGTGGTTTTGCGAGGGTGCCAAATAAGCAGCCAAAGATGGCTCCATCGGCGGTGGGCTCACTAGCCCTGCTTTTTTAGCTCCGTTCAATTCCAAAAACTGTCCGTAACCGGGTACTGATATGCGGGTCGACAGCGGCTTGCTCCATGACGACGTTAGCTCGCCGACAAAGTCGGGAAACATAGGCAAGCAGTTCTTAACTGTCGTCGGTTCAGGAGGGAGAAAAAATCCTGCAAACCTTGACGGTTTTTGAGCTGGCTGTGGGGAGGGCCACTCCACTTCCAGCTTTTCGGCCGCTCGCCAGTAGAGGGCGAAAAACGAAGTGTCGTCCCGTGCGGCTAGCGCTGTAGCAGAGGAGCTCTGGGTGAGTGCCAAGAGTTCATGCTCGTCCTCCGACAAACCATGCATCTCTAGGCCGATATCGAGCACGTCATCGTCCTCGAAAGGCCGCTGATCGGTGCCTGGCTGCTGGCCAGCGCTGTAGGAGAGCTCACAGTCCTCCGACCTCTCGAAATACTCCATTTGGTCTGCCCAGCTAAGCGCGGGAACTTCTGAAGAAAACTCCTCATCAGCAGACACAGGCGAAGCTGGGACTGCTACTGTAGTCTGGAAAGGAGGGGGTCTTGCTGAGCGACTGTATTTTTTCCCAGGGTTCTCTCCACGAACATGACCCAGGCTCAGCTAGTGCTCTCCTAGCGTGGAGAATTCCCAGACAGACGGGGCACGCCTCATGCTGGTCCTTCTCATGCAGGGAGAAGCCACACTCCTGAGGACAGGGGCGAACAGTGGACTTTCTCTTTGCCACATTAGCTTCCATGCTCATGACAGCTTGCACTGTTAGCCCAGCTAAACAGGAGCCACCCGAACCGAAACGTCGCTAATGTTACGACTGACAGGGAACTTAAAGTCAGCGCTCCGCGGGTAGACGACTCACCAAATGAGGCTGTTGTCGCTAACACCAACAGGAACAGTTAAGCTGATTAAAGCGCAGTCTAGTAAAGTAAATGTAGAGTTGACTAGCAGCACCTAGAAAACTCTACGGAAAGGTGTTCACTGCGAGGTGAAGAGCGAAAGAACTTAAGGTCAACCGTGGCGACGAGGGTTTATAGGTGTAGGCAGGGCTACACATACGTCACCACAGGTTTGCCTGCCTTATGGCGTGAATAAAGGTGGCTTCAGCCAGGACACGAGAGGGCGTGATATCCCATACAGTATGTGTTGTACCGAGTGAATCGACTGAAAGGGAATCAAAATACAGTGAAATCTCGGATTGCGAGTAATGCGGTTTGCGGGATTTTTAATAAATGTTTACTTGGAAAACGAACAAGTCTCAGTTTATGAGTACCTAGTATCATGTATCATGCATGCGCTTCTTGTTTTGACGGCGAGCATCACGTGATCACAACTGAGACAACGGTTTTTCTCTCTCTTGCTCTGCGGAATTATGGGTAATCGTCTACCTTTGCTGGGTCTTAGTGCGTGTTTCTTACTGGTATAATTAACATCCGTGCACGCTGTACTGTTTACTATAACACTATGACCATGTGTGTGCGTGAAAAACACATTTTATTTTGTGTCTATATGCGTGTGTATACAGCGCGCATGTAAAGCAAAAGTCTCATTAGAGAGGTTAAAAATCCATTTTCCAAGTCTCAGCCTGCTCTTTGCCTGCTCTGTGTGTCTAGACCCCTCCTACTTTCATCTTCACAGACACACACACACACACACATACACACATACTGCTCTACAGGCAGTGATTCCGTTGTGTGCACGCGTGTGTGAAAAGAGTGGAGGAAGGGTAACTGGGTAAGACGAGAAGGGGGAGAGAGGAGCTTACTTTAGATTCACACACACACACACACACACACACACACACACACACACACACACACACACACACACACACACACACACATAACATACAGAAACACTTATCTGTCGGGATTTATTTTTACTTTTTTTTTTAGGTAAAGTCCAGGTTAATTTGTTTTATTTTTACTTAATATTTTGTGTTAATTATTTTTATGTCTTAATTTTTTGGCCTGCTAATTTGAGTTTCGATTATTTGTTATGGGAAGATTAAATTTGGTTTACGAGCCCACTTCTGGAATGAATTATGCTCGTAATCCAAGGTTCTACTGTACAGTAGAATCGTACTTGCCATTCATAGTTGCACTTAAAATAATATAAGTGCTGTTAAGATGATGATCATAAACTACAAAGTAAAGCATGGGTATATTATTTGTACTTATGTTATGTGGCAGAAATGGAAACAGAAAAACTGCTTTGAGCGCATAACAAAGCAATCATTTCGATGTGTCCACTGGTAAAGGCCATTGTTAAGTGCTGCTTCTGTGGTTGTGCTACATATCCTGTATGCCATGTTGAATTGATAGAAATAAATCACTCTTACATTGTGTTGAGTTATTGACTAACTGAAGGAAAATAAGGATGCAGTCCATAGTTTGTCTTTGTATGAACTAAATAATACAGTTATAATAATTTTACCATGAGATCATAGGCTGCGTTTATTTTATGGATCTGGGTTACATTCGTATGGTCCTAGATTGGATACAGTACATATTTCATATGCGTTCATGCGATTTGAATACGAACAGTCAGGTCAGATTTCATGTGATTTTTCGCCTCTGTGTATGTGCCACCCAGCCCCAGCAGCAGTATTTCATAACAGAGCTAACAGGAGCTCTAAAACAGGTAAGGCAGGGTGTCGGCTTTTAATACAATCAGCTAACTGATATTCATTGTTTGAAATTAATGAGTGGTTGCATAAATATAACGTGTTTTTTACTATGTGACATATTGATGTGTGCCAATTCAGAGGACTGACGTATCCACATTCAGAAAAAAGGCATTTATAATTTAAAGGCACTTATAAATTAAACTTATAATTTATAATCAAACGTCATGAAATGCAAATTATGTGTGACCAAAAATCGGAATTGAGCAATGTGTATTTGAGGAGTTTTGTAGTGGATCGGAATGAGGTTAATTACTATGTCTGTGTGTGTGGCATGGTGCTATAGTGATTAGCATTGTGGCACCGCACCTCCAGGATATGCTATAGCGGTGGCTTGTGTGTTTACATCAACATGCAATGGTGTAAGAACACTGTGCTAGTTTCTTAGATATTGCTTATTGCTGGTGGAATTTGTGACTTTTAGATGTAGAGCTGTTTATTGTCCCTTTCAGATTTGTTGAACAGCTTCTATGCTTGGTTCGATGCGCAGAACCACGTGACAGCAAGGAAGACCACACCTCCTTTGAATGACCAGGTGCTGCCTCTCACCATGGCTGATGTGAGGTAAACTCTATGCAGAGACAATCCACATAAAGTCCCTGGCAGAGTGCTCAGAGAATGTTCTAAACAACTGGCAGATGTTCTTTTTCAACATGTCCCTAAACAACGCTGTCATTCCCACATGCTTCAAGATCACCACCATTATCCCCAAGAAAGTCTTTTGTGTCCTATCTCAATGACTACCGTCCTGTTGCACTCACACCTATCATCATGTGCTTAGAGCGGCTTGTTATGAGACACATCAAGACCCTGCTTCCCTCTCACTAGACCCACTGCAGTTTGCATATCGTCCTAACCTTTCCATGGATGATGCCATCTCCACCACGCTTCGTCTGGCCCTCACACACCTAGACAACAAGGACACCTACGTTCGAATGCTGTTCTTAGAATTCGGCTCAGCATACAATACTATCATCCCCCAACACCTGATCGGGAAGCTGAGCCTGTAGGGCCTGAACACCTCCCTCTGTAACTGGATCCTGGACTTTCTGACTGGAAGACCTCAGACAGTTCAGATCGGGGACAGCACCTCCAATACCACTATACTTAGCACTGGAGACCCCCAGGGCTGTGTGATCAGTCCCCTGCTGTCTCTCGATTATGGCTCCTCTGTGGAGATTGTCAACAGCACCAAATTCCTTGGTGTCCACCTGCAGGAGAATCTCACCTGGTCCCTCAACACCAGGTCTCTGCACAAGAAAGCCCAACAGTGTCCTTTCTTCCTGAGAAGCTTGAGGAAGGCCCAGCTTCCACCAACGATTCTTACCATCTTCTACAGAGGGACTATCAAGAGAATCCTGAGCAGCTGCATCACTGTCTGGTTTGGGAATTGTTCCATCTCGGACCGCAAGACCCTACAGCAGATAGTGAGGACAGCCGAGAAGATCATCAGGGTCTCTTTTTTCTCTATCACAAACATTTACACCACACGATGCATCCGCAAAGCTACCCCAGCATTGTGGCTGATGAGACACCCCTCACATCACACTGACTCTTCACCCTCCTGCCATCTGGAAAAAGGTACCAAAGCATTCGGGCACACACATCCAGGATGTGTAACAGCTTCTACCCACATGCTAACCGTCTACTCAACAAGAAAGGACTGGACTGATTTTTTTTTCTTGTTTCACACACACACACACACACACACACACACACACACACACACACACACACACACACACACACACACACACACACACACACACACACACACTCTCTCAAATCAGAGAAACATTCACCTCTATAAAATTGGACTGTACTGATCAAACACATGCGTGCATGCACACTGATCTACAACCATCCTTGATTTTTTTTTTTGCACAAATATTTATATTATTAGCTACTATTTGCACACAAACTCTTTCTTGTTTACTGTTTTTTTTTTAATCTATCATGCCATTAACTTGCACTACCTCAACCCACTATTACAGTATTACTATTAGCATTGCTTCATGTTGTTGTGTTGTTGCTTTTGTTTGCTTTTTTGCACATGCACTTTATGTTGTTTTGTGTTATCTTTTGTATAGTAATACTGTAGTTTTTAATAATGTATGGTGCACATTTGGTTTTTCTTAGATAGTCAGTTAAAGAATATGGTTGAAATGATAATAAAAGCCTACTTGACTTAATTTGACAAGTATAGGTTTATTATTTGGTGGTCTGGACATAATACGTAAAACATATTTCTAAGAAAATTAATATTGCCAATAAAAAGGTTTTGCATTACAAAAGTGAGTAGTGGTATGTGTTAATAAAAATGAAATCACTCTCTGTCTCTCTCGCTCTTTCTCCCACTTTGTTGCTTTTGCTTTTATTGCATTGTGCTATTCAGTTTTCCAAAGTGCTGTTCATGTGTGTAGGCTGTAAAGACCGAAAGCCACCACTCAACATAGTGACTCACACTCTAGTCTGAAGGTTGTGACCAAGTGTTTAACTTTCCAAATGTGTACTGTATGCCATGCACACTGGCTGTATGCTTGCATAATATAGAGTGGAGACATCCAGAAAAATCTCCAGAAGGGCATACTGTAACCAAAAGTTTTGGATCTCTGATTCAATAACATGTCTGTCACTACAAAATCCCACAAACCTTTATAACCATAGAGATACTAAAGACAATATATTTGAGTATTTATATTTTGTATTTACTTAATATTTTATGAGAAAATGACTGTAATCCACATGTAATTATTGTTATAAGCACAGGCATTGGAAATTCAGGAAAAAGTTGTACGTACTGTATTTGGTAAAAGGTAGACCAATTAAGAAAATGTTTTAAGTATGTTAACCTTTGAAATGAACGAGGGAGAAAAACTATTAAACGATTTAAGAAAACAACTAAGAAATTTTTAAGAAAAAAAATTTGCAACACATTATTAAAAAATTTTGAACCCTCAAGTTTGTGGAAGAAATTTCATTGAAAAAACAATGACTGGAGATCTTACTGTAAACACCTGGTAATATTGAATGGTAAAAAATAAAATAAAGTTAGCTAATGACCTAATTGTGCTGAAATCTATCACATCAATTGAGTTTTTCTTCCCTGATGATACTGTAAAAACATATTTCAGGACTCAACTTGTGAAAGAGTTCTTCTGGTAGTATGAGAACTTTTTCACACATGAACTGGCCACCACATTGTGTGCTGTAATCAAAGCCAAAAGAGACTGAATGAAATCTTAGAGTGTGTGAAATTATTATTATTATTATTATTATTATTGGCCAGGCAAAGAACCAATAACACTTAAAATTCTGTTAAAAACATTGATCCATTAATTCAACAGAGATGTCTTTGTGTAAGGATCATGCTGTTTCAATTTCACAGTAGAATTATCAACATACAGTACTGAACAACCTTCGTTAAAACGATATGCAACGTTTGGTTGCTACACAATTGCACGTAAACACTTTATAACATGTTTCATGCTCTTTCTCTTATGCACCTTGTAACTTAAACTTGTGAGTTAAACTTTATGAAAAATTTATGACTCAAACTGCACAAAGCACACTGTGTTATACCTAAATAGTAATGGTAGCAACTGTCGAGTGAAATACTCTTTAGCATGTCGGTGTGCCATTTGCCACAAGTACTCATGACTCATGGTTGCTCATGACTGATTGCTATTGAAGTTATAAGAATAAAATAACTTTTTGTGCACATCTATGTACTTTAGTCACATTTACACTGAGCACCAGATGAAAGACAAAAATCTTTAAACAAATTCAACGTCAACCTGAATCACCCACTCTTGCTTCAATTAATCATGTTTATTATATATTAAAAAGATTTAGAAACTCGCAAACAATTTCGATTATTCAGTAATAGCCATCAGGAGTTCTCCAGCTAAAGTAGTTTTCAACTACAGTAAGTTACAAACAAACCCCTACAACAAGGATAAATCAGCTGATAATCATCTATCGTTTCGACAGAAACTAGCCGGGACAGTGGCATGGGATTGCCTTTGTTTCAAAGATGTGCAATGCTTCATTTACTCTTTTGTACTTTATAGGTTACTCAAGAAAGAAAGCATTTTGGACCTGGTCTTCAGCTGATTTTTCCAAATATAGATGCTGATATTCCCCTGGTCCACTTCTCACATTACTACTTTGTGTCCTTTCCTCTTGTCCTCTCTGCCCTGCCTCTGACAGCTACTCATTCCCCTTACCCTACTTGCAGCAAAATTTACCTGATCAATCCTTCATGCCTAGTTTCCAATATTTTAAAAAACCTACCACTCCCTGACTTTTTTTCTTCTTTTCTTATCCACTTGATTTGGATCTGAAAAAGTTAAAGAAACTTCAGATCAATACAGTCCTCTTTTGTTTATATAGCCATTTTTATCACAAAGCATCTTTAAAAATATAACAGTTATGGCTATCATGTATTCTTTTTTAAATAAGTGAATTTGTATCTTAATCAGTTTGGCTCTAATGAAAAATCTAGAGATAACAGTGGAAAGGAAAATTCCATGTAATGCCATAAGGAAGAAGCCATGACCTATCTTCATTTGATACCAGGTAGCATGACCATAAAAAAATCAATCCCATAACTATTTAAAAACAAATTCATCTAGTTCAAATGAAGTCTCTTGCTTGACTGATATTTACTGACTGTCATATGGAATCTTGGTCCAAGACAATTCAGAAAAGTTGTAGTCCAGAACATCATAGTCAAAACGTCAAAATATTTTATGCATGGAACTGTCCACAGTAATCACATGTATCTTTAGGTATACTATATGGGGCTATCCTCAGCAGCAAACATACAAGTTCACCAAAAGCCTGACCTCTCCTGTACATGGTACCAATAAATACCCTGCAACTTTGATTGAAATTATCATGGAAGAACATAGATTACCAGCAGGTCAAGTACAGTAGGTACTAACTTACTGTAGCACAAAGCCAATGAAAAATTGTACTGAGAGCCAATGCAAACTGGGTAAGGTAGGAATGATATGTTCACATGTTATGTTTCTAGTAGGGACTCTGGCCTACATTATCTGGTGTCTCTCATCTGGCTTGGTGAAATATACATGTGTGTCATCAACTGATATGAAATGATATTACTCAGAGCATCTATAAATTGATAACCATCTGCTGAGCCTGAACAAGAACATTACTGTGCCTCCTACAACATTTGCTAATGATCAGTGATGTAAAAACAAGGTTAAACAACACAAGCAGGGAAACACAACCTGATCAGAGGCCAGTAGTAGGACATGATGTTAACCAGTGCTGTCTCTATGCTATAATTAAGCCATGAATGAAAATCTTATGTTTTATTCCTATTTAAGTATGAGCATAACTGCTGTGCTTCCTTTTCTAGGATCTTGAAGATAAAGGAGAGGTTTTTATATTGGTCTCTAAATGAATGGTTGAGGTGGTTTTTGTTTAATCGGAAGTTTTGGTAACTATAGTAACTTTGGTAATGAGGTTACATTTCTTCTGATACTGTTTGTTTAAAAATGTAAACTAGGGATCTAATGCACAGGTTGATAATTTTAATAAAACATTTATTGAATTTTCACTTTTCCCGTGATTTTCTCCTGGGTTTAGTCGTATCCAATTTCCACCCATCACAAGGGGACTCCCACAAGGCTACTACGCAATCAGAAAGGAGCCAAAGACTATCACGTGTTTCCTCTGAACCGCTTGACACCAGCTGACAGCATCTTTTCGAACTGCTTGCCCATGTATTGTTGGCGGCTGCGTAACATTCTCACCAGACAGTGGCAGAGAGCTTGGCCAATCAACTCTCTCTAGGTTCCCGACTGCAAGAGTCTACAGCATCACCTGGTAATCAAACTTGATACGTATGGCGAGCACTTTACAGTCACGCAACTCAGGGGCAACGACTGATGTCTTCCTTGAAGAAAGATTAGCTTTTGATCTTTAATTCCCATATCAATTACATCCAGTCTAGTGCAGAAGAAATCCTGCAGACTCCCATGTCCATCCATTCTACCACTTCCCTTACACACTGCTCCAGACCACCTTGCAAAATCTCTTCACCTTTTATCTTTTATCTAAAGCAATTCCATGTAGTGACTGCTTGTAAGACAGAAAGAGCCACCCTGAAAAGCCCACATTAATGACATTGTTAATTATCAACTGCTGAATAATATCACTTTTCTGCTTTAAAGTCTTTAATAAAATATATATAATAATAATATATTTAATAATATATACACAATACAGTGGAACCTCGGATTACAAGTGTCGCGGTTTATGAGTGTTCCACAAGACGAGCAAAGATTTTTTATAAATTTTGACTTGAAAAACGAGCGTTGGCTTAGTTTACGAGCACCGACTATCATGTATAACACATGTGCTTCTTTTTTTGACGCTGAGTGTCATGTCATCACAACTGAGCCAACGGGTTTTTCTCTCTCACGCGCTGTGTGTGTGTGTGTATGTGTGTGTGTGTGTGTGTGTGTGTGTAATGTGCGTGCACACACATTACACACACACACATTAACGGAGAGACTGTTTTTAGAACCGTTTAAAAATTAGCAAGGAACATCGCTAGGCACACTCACGTGAGCGCATACTAACGGAATCACTGCTGTAAAGTAAAACAACAACAACAACAACAAAAATAAAGAATTAACCAGCTCCTCACTTTTGAAAACAGTCGCGACAGAGCAGAGTTTGTGTGTGTTTGTTTGGGAACCTGGTTAGCTGGTTAATTTTTGTTGTTGTTGTTGTTGTTGTTTTACTTTACAGCAGTGATTCCGTTAGTATGCGCTCACGCGAGTGTGACTAGCGATGTTCCTTGCTAATTTTTAAACGGTTTTAAAAACGGTCTCTCCGTTAATGTGTGTGTGTGCGCACACGCATATTTTACACACACACAGCGCCTGCGTGCACAAACGGAAACACTTATCTGTCGGGATTTATTTTTAAGTTTTTTTAAAGTGCAGGTTAATTTGTTTTATTTTTACTTTATATTTTGTGTTAATAATTTTTATGTATTTATTTTTTTGGGATGTAGAACAAATAATTTGAGTTTCCATTATTTCCTATGGGAAAATTTAATTTGGCTTACGAGTGTTTTGGAATACGAGCCCACTTCCGGAACAAATTATGCTCATAATCCGAGGTTCCACTGTATATATAATCAGCTGTTTCTGTCTGTACCAGAAAAAATACAAGATCCAGACCAATCTTGTTTTAAATGGCATATTCCACAAAAAACGCTTATGCTTATCATTAATTATTAACACAAAACCTTTTTGGTAGTTCTATACAACAAACTGTCTGTCTTGCCTCATGCTGCTATCTTGACATTTAGGTTTGTGCACATGGAAATATTTCTTTTAAAATATTTCTTGGAGATATACTGTTTCATACAGCCATGGCCCATAGACCTGAGGCACTATTGCACCTTGTGCAACGGTGTACAAGTTGTTTAAGCAGAGAGCATTAGGTCACATTATTCTGCTGATTTATGACATAAAACAGTGATAAATAAAACTTGATATCTTTCTGTATCCATCATTTGGATACATTTGTAACCACACTTACAATAACAGGCTTATATGGTCTAGCCACAGTGAGAATATGGCTAGACCATGTAAGCCTATTATCGTAAGTGTGAGGCAGGCCATACTAACAATATTTTTATTGCATGCAGTAAAGAAATTAATAAAACTTGAACTATTGATACTGTAGGAAGGTCCCAAGTTCAAACCCCAGCATCACCAAGTTCTCACTAACTGCTCATACTGTATATGTAATGAGAAAATTGTAAGGGCATCTACATCATATGTAGTTTGTAAATTTTGTTGTTAGTGTGTGGTTACACAAATGATGGATACAGAAAACTGGTAGATTTTCTTATCAAGTTGTATACCAGGCCATGGATACAACAGAAATTTCACTCAGACATTAAAATAGGTAGTCTTACATAGAGACTAAAAACACCATGTCCTGCACCCCGCTTGAATGCCCTTCAAGCCTCTATAGCATGGATCAACTTGATGCACCATCCATACTGATACAAACAAGCCATGCATCAAGACCCTTCGGTGTCCTTTCAACCAGTTTGTGAAATGAGTAGTACAGTCACTGGCAACTGAAACAACCTGGCAAACTGGAGAGAAAAAAAAACACCTTAAACAATACTTTAAAAAAAACATGTATTTAAAGAAAAAAATTACAAAATAAATAAATATATATGTTTACGGTTCCATTCTGTACTAATTCCCATAGTAAACAAAAGCAAATAAGTACTGTACTGTACTTGTTTAGACAGAAAAAAGGTTAAAACTCCATCAGCTAAAAAACACCTCAGCTCTAAATTAGTTTTCTGAATCAAGAGTAAATCAAATTTGGTTAGACTTTTGGATTTTCTTCTTAATGGCTGTAACTCCTGCCAGACATCAGTACAATCTGATTTCTTTGATTAAAAGTAAACTATGCAACACAGCTTTAAAAAATAACAATGAATACAGACCTGAGAATAAACTCTTTATTGATGATTTTGTGATGGACCATATACAGTAGTCATATAGTTCTTTTTTTTTTCCCCCAAGTGTATCAGAAATACTGTACAATATCAATGACACTGACATCAGAAGAGTCCGTGGTACCGCTAAGAGTGTCCCTAGTATGATAACATTCTTTTCACCCTAATAAACAGGGTATGGTGTGATGTGGGGTCATATCAAGGGAAAGCGCCTAATGTACTGCATTATGGACATTTGGTGAATATAGCTACGCCATCGACAGCACAGGCAGTGCTGGTTTCTGCATCTCCATGGCTGTGATATTACCTCCCATATCTATCTATCTATGGTCCACATTTGCGTAAGTGTCTGCAGAAATATTGCTTATTGCACCTAAAACTAGTACAGCACAAACATAGAGACTTTACATAATTTAAAGCTAAAAAACAAAAACAACCCATGGAAAGGCATGATTGCGATCTACTGTAAATCATTTTTGAAAAATAATATTGCAGTACTTAACATGACCAAATACATTTACATTTACAATAAATATTCCAAATGATAAAAAACACACTTCCAGAGTGTGCTCACATATTGTTCTCATTTCTCTCTTATACAGTAATTCAACACATAAACTGTGTCGATTTAGCTAAATGCCTATAATTATTTTTCAATAAAATTGAACAACATACAGTAGAATGTTGTCAAAGTAAGCTAAGTGCAAGAGGTTTTGACTTTTTCTACAAAATGTCAGCAGCAAATTATAATATTAAAGAGAGCTCACAGAATAGACAGAATTTCTAAACGACCCTAAATCATATGTCAAACATATCGACATCAATAACTAAACAAACATTACCAATAAACCTGTTTTTTTTTTAAGGGAATGAACGTTGTTTGTAACACAGAGCAGTTCAGAGAATGTAGGAAAACATGGTCCTGAAGTTCTCTCACAGGGAAGAACCAGTGAAAGCTACTTAAAAAAGAAAAAAAGACAAAACACACCCTGCCTTTTTCAACATACATATTGACAAATCAGACACAGTCATTACACACAATACATACACGCATACAGACATGTACAAAATAGATATTCTAAGTTTACAATGTACATCATAGATACTCAATAATACATGAATACACTTTTTTGTATAGTCATATGGTATATACTCCTCACAGTAAATTAACAAAATATACACTGATATTTACAGTTAATATATTGACAATCACAATTTACATACATATACATAATAATAGCTTGCTCACAAATACCATGGCCTCCAGCACCACTTCAAAATTACACCACTGAAATAAAAATGCCTTCTATGAAAATATCTACAATAGGACTCGCCTGTCCTACTGCTGAGATATAATGGAGTTGTAGTCACTTTGATGGGTTCAGGAAATTCCAACAGAAAAAATATACAGCTTTATTTGTGCAATTCTAGATTGTCCTAAGAAATGATAACCCTGAATGATAAGCTGTCTTGTAGATTATATAATATGCTAGTGGAAAATGTGTAACAGTGCCATTGAAATAAATTATTTATGTACTTGGTACATGTAAAATGTGCCTTTTCTTTCCAGCTTTTTCCAGTGTGTGTGCGCATGTGTGCATGTGTGCGTGCGTGTGTGTTTGTATGATTTCCAGTCTTTGTCCTATCTGTTTGTGTAGCTCTCATTTGTCACAGAATTGCAAATATTTGATGACAACTTTGATAGAAATATAAATAAGGAGCCTTCACCTTCATATAACTCTTGGTCCAGGCTATACTCCTGTGTGTTTTTGTCAGGTTATTCCTAGAAAATTCAAGTTTAGGATCATATCTATATGATAAATAAAGTGTCCTGGTCTCAAAGACAACCTAAAGATCAGGAGAGTGTTACAGGAATAATCTTAGGCACTGTCTCGCAACTGTGCTTAGCAGGCTCTGTAGATGGGGGGGGGGGGGGGGGGCAGGGTGGATTTCTGAGATGCTATGGACGTGAAAACTGAGACAGATGCAGAGACACAGAGACACAGGGGCACACCTTCAAACTGTCTTTGATTAGTTACTGAGGACACATTGTGGTAAAAATGTGCTATTGCACACGGTAGATATTGCAGAACCTACCTGCACACATTGTTAACTTCTTTGAAGTATTAGCAATATGTAGCTAAGTGGGTACACAGCCAGAATTAGAAAGCGGGCTTTACAGTAGTGCCATTTAATTTATTTATTTTTTATAGATAATTGTAAGAAAAGGAATGTAATGTAATCCAAGTGGATTACATTTCATTAATTCTTTCGCTCATCCAGGAGCTGAAGGACTATGGAAGCCTTCTGCTTCTCTGTTTCCCTGTTGATGCAAGGGTTTGTTGCCAGGGGTTCAATGAAACTTGTGTAGGAACAGCATGTTCATGCTGGGAATTGTGAGCCTTCAACCCTCCACCTCATCCGATGAGAGTGCATTAGCATGCTGTCTGGGACACGGGCTCCCTGGGGAAACACCACTGTGAAGCGTGCTGCTCAGGTCTATTTTTATACCACGAGTCAACATGGCTGTTTCAGTAGAAACACTAGTGCTCAAATGCTCGGCTCCATCATTTGTCAAGATGCAGAATCTGTGTATAATGTCAGGTGCAGAAGTTCTCAGGGGATAGAGTGAAGACCAAAAGCAATATCAGTCTATGACCTTCTCAAAGAAGCTGATGTTCTTCATATACAACCTAAATCTGTCATTTATTTTTGTGCATAAATGCATTATACAATGTAAAAATCATCATTTTCAAAATCTCTGTAGAATGTTTGGTTTTCCAAAAGCCAATTCAACTCCCTTTGTCTAATCGTAAGGGGTTTATATGTGGACCAGTGCAGACTTCTTAGGCAGTACCTGGTAAAATACAGTACAAGTTGTCTAAAATGATTGTTATTCTATAACGTAATTTTGGCATACATAATATTTACAGCCTTTGATATAAAACATTTAAATATTTTCATTTGTGGGTTTTGCAGAAGCAGAAGCAATTTTAAATAATCCCATCCACTCCTCTCGGAAAGCAAAGAAACGAAATAAACTTCATTGTAAAGAAAAAGGCTATTAACTTTTTCTTTGGAAAACAATCAAACTGACTGGGATCTGTAACTTGAGTCATGGCAACTGGACTTGTTTTTAGGAAATCCAGTTGACATGACTTTCATATAACCTCACCTGGATGGCTGAAAATCTTCACAGGCGCACACTGACTATTGTCTAGTTTCCCCGAGTTTAAATTAAAGTCAAGTTAACTGGTAGAAGGAGAGACAGACTTTAAGGCTTCCATTTAACAATGACTCTTGTGCTGCAGTGCTTTTGGGAAACTGGGCATGGACATCTATAGAACAGGTATAAAATTCTATCAAAGTGTACTGAAGAACAATATTACTGTTAATATTTTTGAATTCTGTGCTTTTTTTGTCATCTGCTATATTCATACTAATATATACTGTTTATCTATTATGTACAGTACTTAAAACTGCTGTTCTTATTGAAGGCTACCTTTATTTATTTATTTATTTATTTATTTTAAGCATTATTGCAACCCAATATGTTTAATGTGCTTTTTTTTGTGCTGATCACTCATTGCACATCTGGCAGTCATCAGATTAATAAAACTAAGGCATGCTGTCATTGATACAGTGTGTGTGTGTGTGTGTGTGTGTGTGTGTGTGTGTGTGTGTGATACTGCATTAAACTAGATGTATTGTGGGGGGTTTTGTGCATATAGTGCCCCCAAGTGGAAACATTTGGTCAGTACTTTATGAGATGATGGTATATTGTGCTGGGCCTAATAACCTATGGGCAACAACACTTCCACAAGACAAGAGTTACAGCAAATACTAAGGATTACATAAACATTATATATACAGTACATTTCTTTCCATTGTACTACTGCCGTGGTTTTATGAAAACACCACTAAGCCTAATCTGCATGTCTTTGTACTATGAGAGGAAACTGGAGTATCCGGAGGAAACCCACCAAGCACAGGGAGAACATGAAAACTCCATGCACACAAACCTCCCCTTCGTGAAATTTGTGTTTTAAATAATTTTAGCTATTAGCCAATATTATATTATTATAACAAAGTATTATTATTATAAGGAAATCCCTTCTTCACAGCTTTCACACCTCAACCCAGACATTGACAATAGTTAAAACAGAAAGAAACATACTGAAAAGTCTTTATCCCCCCCCCCCCCCCCCCCCACTGTAATCATTACAGATCTTGTCAGTGCTTGTCAGTGTTATTTTTTTTTAAATCTACATTTATGCTTATCTATATCTGTAGTATCTGTAAAATTTAATAGGGTATATTCAGTGAATCACTTACCAGAAGATATGTACCTCTCGCAGTGTTACAGTATGTTGATGATTCAGTTATTTCTGTCCAGGACCTATTCTGAAAAATGCCTTTGGTCCAAATGTGTAGGTTGGAAAGAGAAGTACTACTTGCAACTTGCTAATTAGGGCTTGATATAGAGAATGTCCTTCGGTGGATATTTTCTTTCTTTCTTTTTTTTTTTTTCAGTACTCCATTATTCATTGATCACCCCCCTACGCAGACACAAACACACACATCATCCCTCACATCATCCCAATCTACCTGTATGGCTTCAAATAAATTACAATAATGCTGTGGCTTCTCATGTCCTTTTCCAGTCTTTGGTGGGTGATGCCTTCGAATCAAGGAGGAGCTCAGGACTCAGACTTGGGTGCCACAGGGTTGGTCTGGTAACTGCTGCCATAGCCGCTAATAGATGTGGAGTTAGTAATGAGCTCCACAGGTGATGTGCTGCCTGGGCCAAGGTATGCCCGGTGGCTAGGCATGGGAGAGGGTGTCTCGCTGGTATTTTTGCCCAGGATGAAACGTGTCTCATCCTCTAGGTTGGAGGTATCCTTCGTCAGGCTCTTGCGGTAGGAGACAGAAAGTTTATTGGAGCCATCAGGAAGCCAGTTAAAGTGGCGTGCAATGAAGACCAGTGGCAGAGGAAGCATGGCTACAATTATGAGAGCAAAACACATGGTCAGAGCCCATGGAGGGTAGCTCTGGAAGCGCTCTTCCGCCTAGACAGAGAAGACAAAAAGAGGAAATGATGTTGAGGTAATGTTGATACACAGGTGATGCCCTACGAGTGATGGATAATATCTGACAAAGAAATTCAGGTATAGCCATTTCATACAGATGACAATAAAACCTCTTATAATATAAGCCCTTCATTCAAGAATTATTTATAACAAGACAACTAAAAATGCTGTGCCTTTCCCACTGCATTGACTAATTTAAAAGATGAGGTCAACTAAACTTTTAAGAATGTTAAAATGACTTTGATGAACTAACATAGTGATTATGTTGAATGCAAACCCCAAAACAACATTGCAAATTCAACCTTCAAACAACAGGATATCAACCTTTACCTATAGGATTTATACCATTCCGTCACACAGCATCTGAAAACATGGCATCTTGATGGAATGGACAAACACCACAGCTTCTCCCTTCAACAAGTGTATTGAATGTCTCTTTCACACAAAGTGCTCATGTGTCTATTGACTGTTATAGCGTTATCTTTCTGTTTAATCTTTTTTACCTAGCGTTAATAGCACCAATAGATGAAAAAAAGACCCTCCGCAACCTCCTAAAGCATAGCAACGTCATATAAAATTATAACATTTATTAAGGATGGGAATCACCAGTCACCACCTGACACAATATCACGATGCCTACAGTAGGTGATTAAATTAATATTGCGATTTAGTAAGTATCACAATTTTATAAATATCCGATTAAATATTCAATTTATAACACATGATTAACTTAATACTTGCACCACTGATATGTTTTATATATACAATGATACTGTATATATACATTGTATATATAACATGGCAAGTATTAATGTCTGCATGGTTGTTACAGTGTGAATGTTTCGTATGCTTGCACTTTTTATCATACATGAATGAGATTTTCATGCTGGGTTTCACTCACCAGGTCCTCAACCCATGCATTGTATCCAGGTGATTTGATAGCCATCTCGATTACACTAGCAGTAATAAGAACAAGGAGGCAGGATGGAGAAACATACTTCCACAGATAAAAGTACAATCTATATGGTTTGAAACCCAGCATATCTTCTAGATCCTGCATGAACCTGATAAAAAAAAAAAAACAATAATACCACAAAATATTTAGCATGTACATTTTAAACTGATTGTAGTAATACAGAGATGATCTTAAGACACACGTTATGTGATGTTTCTGGGCAAATTCATTAGCATTTCATCATGTATTAAAATAACTTGTCCACAAATTAACAGAACAGAATAACTGCTAAAAATACACAGGGTACCTTTTGGTGCCATAAATCCAGGCCACAGATATATTTTCCAAGATGACTACAATTGTGAGAGGAAGACCAGCAGAGTAGTCATCGAACATCGTGACAAAATAATTTCCGGATCGTTGGACGAATAACAGGCCACAAAAAAATGCAACAATACAGCAACCCACTAAGGAAAAATAAAGGTCAGAGGTTATCTAGTGTCTCTTAAAGGAAATGATACCCTCCCTCACAGTCCACTCCCAGAATAACAAATGCACCTTGCACCAGAATAAAGCCAAATTTAGCAACATATCTGCTCCAGTTACAAACAGCAGAGCCACCCCAAGATCAATTGTGGGACTGCATAGTGGAATTGGTATATATATATATATATACATATACATATACACACACACACACACACACTGTATATACATCCAGTAGTGTGGAATTAGAATATATTGTGTATTAAGTACTGAATATTACTATTTGAAAAAATTATACGTTAATTAAAATTTTTAAAAACATAATTTTTAAACAATCAAATATAAAACTTGCATATTTGGAAAGTGCCATATTTGTGCTTTTAATGCAGTATTTATACATAAATCTCTCATGCTGTTCATTGCTGTGAGCTGGATGGTAAAGCCATCAAGGTTGGTAACAGTAAAGCCATTTATAACCAAACCCCCTGTTCTAATTGCTTTATTTCTTTTGTCTTTATTGGTAGCTTGGAAGGCAACTTAGTTATTATATTTTATATAATAAATATTTCCATTTTAATCCTACTTTATTTTGTTACAGTGGGAGCCACACCAAATAGCCGCGACAGTGTGGCTGAAGTGTGAATGGCGTGTGAATGGCCTTTGCACGCCGTAATCCCCCCTCCCTTTTCTGGCCGAAAGGCGTGTCAAGATTTCACAGTAAACACGCCCATTCAAGCCCTATTTATTCATTTACCTGGTTCCACCACTAGATGGCGCTTCGTTCTCAAGAACACATTAAAACAAGCCAGCTGCGCTGAGTTGCAATCACGTGATTTTAACAACCCGCCTCCACCCCCGCCGAACTGACGCTGCCAAACTACAGAGATGAAGATGGCGGCTTAACGGACTATTCGTGGTAAGTGATGTTTTATTTTATAAAATGTGTTTGTGGTAGTTTACAGTTTATTTCCCAGTTTAGTTTTTTTATTGGCCGTTTGAAATATCACTGGCAGCAGCAGCAGCGGTCAGATGTGACTTTAGAGAACTTAATGATCTGTTTACCAAGTCTGGAGTTAATATTACAGCTTACTGTCAGTGTCACACACTCACAATGTCACTCCACTTTAACTCAAAAACATGCTCAAGCTTCGACAATACTATTAATGTCCCTATTACAAGAGCTGCACTACCCGATGAAGAGTGTTTGTGTTCTCTGTAAATACTGAGAGAATCTCACCGCGTGTTGTCTGGATAAATTCAGCGCTTATTTATTCTCTGGTTAAGAGTTAATCTGCAGGTTATTTCTGTGACTGTAATATAATGTGATGCAGTTGATGAGGGACACAGACTGAGGGGAGCTGTACAGGAGCTAGTAACGCTCATAACCCGGTTTATATTTTATACACTTTCCGCGGTAGCGCGAGCGCTTAGTTAACGAGCTGAATAACAACACAGAAGTGTTTATCAGTTAAGGAGGAGGAGGGGGGGGGGGAGGTGTGTGTGTGTGTGTGTGTGTGAGGGGCTTCAGTAAGTTATAGTTTGGCTTCAGAGATGAACTAATGCTCATATACGAGTGTTATATCGCTTAACTTATTTGTATGAGAAGCGCATTAAGTAAATTCCCGGTTAATTTAATGCAGACGATAATACAGACAGTCACTGGTTAACACTAACACTGTTCACTGGTTAACACTAACACTGTTCACTGGTTAACACTAACACTGTTCACTGGTTAACACTAACACTGTTCACTGGTTAACACTAACACTGTTCACTGGTTAACATTAGCACAGGCAGATTATTTACATTACAGAATCCCCAAAACAGTATTTTACACACTCTGTGGTAAATAGGTTTATTAATATATATTATTTTTATTAGAACTAGATGTTCTGTGAAGTTTATCTTTGTTTTGACTAAATTCTCCTGTTGTCTTTAAGCAGAGCTCCGCTGTGGAGGATTGGGGGGTCAGACGGCTGACGGCTGGACTTTTGGAGCTACAGGACTGGAGGAGCCTGAACAAGCTGTTGAGGGAGCTGTAGGAGGGATGACGTCACAGTCCGACAGCTTTAGAATGATGTTTGATCAGGTCTACTGTATATTCTGAACATAGAACTGCAAAATGTCTGATACAGTACTTTGGGGGAAACAAAGACTTCAACTGTTCCATGTTTAATAGTTTTGATATTTGAAAAATTAATATTTTAATGTAAAAGGACTATAGATAGAGACTTATAAGCAGCTGGTGTATCCGGGTAGTTTAATGAACTTTAAGCAAAAAGACAACATGTATTCATCTGTTTTATATAAATTACTGTTTTAACTTTGACTAGTTTTGGAAGAATAAATTGAATTGTTAAAGTCATGTTTTGCGTGTTTTAATTTTGGGGGATTGTTTGGGTATTTAAAAATTGTTTAGTTGAACCAACAACTTCAATGGGCAAAAAATGGGACACAACTTTGTTTTAAATAGTCAAAGAGTTGGGCTGAAAATAATAATAATAATAATTATTGATCATAGAAACAAATGAAACCAGTTAAACACTTGATTATATGTGTTTGTGATTGTGACCCATAATAATTTTTTCTCAGTATAAATAAATGTTTTGGGTTTTAAGAACTCCAAAAGAGCAACGACAAACTTGGTATTCTCCATTGAGGTTTCTCACCTTCCACTCCTGAGTATGACATGGTGTTAATTGCTCTGTGTGTGTGTGTGTTTTTGGCGGGGGGATGGGTGTGTGTGTGTTTTCGGCTGTTCAGCAGTTCTAAACACAAGCACAGTTTTTGTCCTTAACTAAAATACATCAATACGTTAATAATGAATTTATTTTGCTGAATAAGGTAATAAGCGATATTTAAACCAAACCAGTAAGTTAAGTAAGTGTTCCATACATTAAAGTACTGTGTATAACCAAGTGCCCTAGCAAACACAGTTACAGTTTACAGTACAAACAGAGTGTGTGCGCTGGGGGGATTGGAAGGTGAGTGAGAATACTCATTTACAAGACAAAAGACGGTTAGAGGCAGGGACGTTCTAGACCAGACAACACGGGGTGGGGGAGGGGCGCATCATGTTCGAGCACTGTTTTTACCTGCCCTTACTGTATAGTAACAGTATTGTATTTGCTGAATTGTGTTGAGGCACGCAAACCCCCAGACCACAATAAGGTGGCAATCCCTCAGGGGGAAACTAAAAAAAAAAATAAATATATATATATATATATATATATATATAATTATATAATAAAATATCCTTAATCCAGATTTTATCAATCAATGACATAACATTTATCTAAGCTGGATGGTAAAATTCTCAAAAACGTTTAACCTAAAGTAAGACTTAACACACTATAACTAAAATATTTACAAAACTGAAAGGTTGTCTTATGAATAATAAAAAATACAAACTAAATTAAAACAGATGGGCTATTGAACAGATCATAATATGTTTTATGTTTTCTGATTATAAATGATATATGGGTTGATTTTAGAAAGGCTAAATGAAATAGCTAGTTTTTGGTCATGTCAGTCCAGTAACTATACTATGTAAAAGTAATTATAATATGAATTAATTAAGGGCAGGACCTAACCTAATGTTAATAATTTACACCATGATAACATTAGTATTCGTGTTTTTGTATATATTTTTAAATGTTCAAATGAACGTTTCAGAGTATATAATTTGTCGTGTCATCTGTGATTGAGACCCATGAGTTAAATTGAAATATTTTTTATAGGTAGTAAGCCAGGTTTTAGTAACCTTGGATAAATCAGCATGAAAGCCCTCTCTCGCACTCACACACACACAGACACACTGTACACACACAGACACACACAAATAATACATGAAATCGCGTAAAACCAAATGAAACTAGGGTAAAAAATATGAGCAGTAAAATACAGTAGTATCCTGTAGGTGATTCCTGTCCTGTGATAACAGGCACTAACACTCTAGAACTGTTTACTTCTGTTAGTTTTGTTTTCAAGTGTGAATGTTTATGGGGATTAAATCTGTCTCTGCTGCTGCATCTATACACCGTTGTGATAAGTGATTGATGCCCCATCAGATCTTTAATGTGGGACGTTATGCTGGTTAAATGACTAAAGACACACTGATCCGTATGGACAGATATTTGTTCCAGATATTATGCGCCATTAATCAATTTGTTATGCCAATTTGACTTTCAGCGAAAACATCAAAACTATAACGAAAACAAACCAAAGCAGAAGTTACATTTTAAGCTTTACTTTCAAATTCAAATTTGATTTGTCACATACACAGCGCGATATGCAGTAAAAAGCTTTGGGTGCTTTAGGTGAGACTCGAACTCGGCATTGCTTCACCTGGACCGCTTTATAAGTGTCACGCGCTAACCGATTGCGCCACTGGAGCCACACGGAAGTTGGTCTTGTCAGAGTATCCTCTCTCTCGTGCGCGCACGCACACACACACACACACACACACACATGAAATTGCGTAAAACCCAACGAAATATAAGCAGTAAAAAAAAATAAAAAATCAGTAAAAATACAATAGTATAAAAGGCGCTAACCCTCTGGAACTTTTTTTTACTATTGTCTCCAAGTGTTTATGGGGATTTAATGTGTCTCTGCTGTTTCATCCATTCACAGTTGTGATAAGTGATTAATGCCCCATCAGATCTTTTGACGGAGGAGCATTATGCATGATTAAATGACTAAAGAAATACTGATCCATATGGGCAGATATTTGTTCCAGGTTGCATGCGCCATTAATTGCCTCTTATGCCACTTGTAGACTATCAGTGAAAAAATCAGCGAAAACATCATCAAAAATATAACGAAAACAAACCCAAGCAGACGTTTGAGCTTTACTTTGCAGCAAAATATTATCTATCAGTATATTAAATGGAACGGGGTAAAATACACAGTAATGTAAAATACTGTACGTAGCCTGCGTTTTTATTCCGTACCTACAATGATCGGTATAGACAAATTACAGCCGCTACCGTGTCTTTAAGGATCATTTCAGGATGTCTTAAAAATATTTCACTAACTAATTTTATTAATTCATTATTAAATAATAAATAGCATAATCATCATGGGTTATGTATTGAGTGATTTAACAAATCTGTTTTATTAATCGGTTTGTTGTTGTTGTTTTTTCATCTATTTATGAAACTATGTTGACAATACAAGAACTGTCTGTATATTAAAGATACGGTATTGGGTTTCCTGGACACTGCAGTTAACTGTGCCAGTCAATGCTCCATCTGGCGGAATTATACGGCATTGCAACCATCTTTTTAGAAAGCGCATGGGGGCGTTTATGGGGCGGGGCATCGTTAACTGCGTCATCGCGGGGGATCACATTCCATGCACGAAGCCTTCATGGAACTGCCACGGAGCAGTCATGCTCCAGGCGGCTGTTTGACGTGGCTCCCACTGTACTTTTGCAAGCACATATATTTATTTTTATTGAAAATCTTAATTTTTAGTTGAATTTTACTCTCCGAATTTTCATGCAATTGTTTTTTCATTGAAGTGAAATATTTCCATATTTAGTGACATGCAGTCGTGATAGTATTTCCCTGCATATAATACTGTATTTGGTTGTGTACAAAACATAAATAAATCAATAAATAAATATTGGACTTGGACTTAGTCCTACTTTTAATGTCTAAACACAAAGAGGACCAGTGTGCTTTTGGGTAGATAACACACAGCCAGTCAATGGCAGAAGCAGTAAAATCACATTGCCACAAATTCACACACCAAATTTAAGACTATAGCACTCTTCAAGTTCTAAGGAACTTACTAGCATTCCTTACAAGTACACCTTATAATTCCTGACCTACAGTATAGATACACCTTCGGCTCCATTAGGAGGACACTGGATATGTCATATCTGGACATGTGAGTGTGGGTCAAAGAGAATAGCCCTGTGCTCTGCATATAAAATTGTTACCATAAAAAACATCCAGTATTATTCTGAACCAAATTTTTTATGTATTAATGTAAATGTATTAATATAACAGCTTTCTTCATATATATTTTATAGATGATTCGCACTACATTCTGAGATAGTTAATTGACAAGAGTGTTCAGCCCCATTAATCGCTGCTTGGTCTTAAGTTGCTGCAAATCTGCATTGCAGATGTGACTGCCAAGTCTACCATAGTTATTAGACTCAAAACCTTTATGGATATTACCTCCAGTAATTGGATAAGTCATCTAAGTGCAAGCAGCTCATTAATAACACATACCTCGCATAACGTCATTTGAAATAATGAGGTAGAAAATGCATTAGTGAGTACATGTGTGTGTCAGGGTTTGACATTAACTTTTTTGCTCACTGGCCAATGTGGCTAGTGGATTTCCGGAGTCACTCGCCATTCAGCCTTTTTACTAGCCACAATTTTGTTACCAGAAAATCGCATTTTTTTTCTTCACCATGATACATTAATGTTTGTTATATCAAGATTTACTTATAAATGACAGCATACACTGTATCACTATAGTAGTAGTCAAGTATTCAGTACTGTTAAGATAACTCCCAATATAAAAACAGTATATTCTGCTTATTGAACTTAAATTCAAGCCTCTTACCACATGAAATTGAAAAATAACAGATTCAGTACAACTGAACTCATTCTGATATTACAAATACAGCAACTCAGAACATTTATCATTTTAGTGTGTTATTATGTGTACTATTATCAGGTATTATTATTCATTATTATTATGTCATAATTCTGAGTTAGGACAATGGACTCTGGTCTATCTTGTTGTGTTGACTCTTATAGTGTGAGGTAATTCAATCAATTGATGAATTTTCTATCATTCAACATGAAATCTAAATAGATTTTAATAGTGATTTAATAGGGGGTAACCCGCGGGTCGGGTTGGGGCGGGTAAAGAAATTGTCACTTTATTTGTGGGGCGGGTCATTAAAAAAAAATTTAATAAAAATCCATGTATGTTGCGTGCAATTCCCTATAGCCTATATTAAATATTTGGGAATATCTATTTTCATATTTTAAGTTCTTTGATAAGGTTACGTCACGTGACAAGTCACAAAAGCGCCAAGCAGCTACCGCCGCCAGTCACAACAAAAACAAAGAAATAAAAGTGAAGATGGAAGACGAGGTGCGGGAGAAATTGAGGTCGGGAATTTACATCATCACATCATTTAACGGTCGCGGGTGCGGGGCGGGTTGTAAAAATAGATACAGTGGTGCGGGGCGGGCTGGGGTGGGCCAAATAATTTCATAAAAGCAGGACCCGCAGGTTGGAAAAATACCCGACCCGCGCATCACTAGGTGTGTGTGTGCATTTGTGAACATGTGTAGAGAGAGGTATTAAATGTCCTCATTACATTCACGCGCGTTTTATGCGCGTAATATTATGTTGCAATGCGTTTATTATATCGGATGACTTTATAGAAAACTACAACAAAAAAATATTGTCATACCAAAAAATAAACTATTCGCCAAAGTGGCTAATAAAACTAAAGTTATTACCCGCCACAGCCGTATTTTACCTGCATTTGGCGGGTGGGCGGGTGCCAATGTCAAACCCTGGTGTGAGTGTGTGTGTGTGTGTGTGTGTATGTGTGTGTGGTAGTTCTCACCAGTCAGGATCTCCTTGCGTATTTTGAAGGCATCAAGGATGGGAGTGGTGATGCCAGTCATGGTGCCAATCATGCTTCCCAAACCCAGATTGACCAGCATGAAAAAGAACATCACTGACCAAAAAGGAGATGCTGGAAAGTGTGTCATGGCCTCTGTAAAAGCTATGAAGGCCAAACCAGTGCCTTGAACAGCCTGAAGATAAACGAGACAGAGATAAATTAGACAGAGACTGAGAAGACTGCCACAGTTCCAACATAAGTAATAAATAAAACCCAGTAGGGCAAGCTATTATACGATACTATGAAGATGTGATGTCATTCCCATTCAACTTAATTGTATTATTGTCTCCCAATAATACCACATTCCAAAAATTAGTTATTCTTTTTAACCACAACAATCTGCCAGGGTTAGTAATATATTAACTGTTTATTGCCACAGAAATTATTCAGTTTATGTGGTGCATCTGCCATATAAATCCATGTGTAATTAGTTATTACTAGGGCTGGGACTCGATTAAAAAAAAATCTAATTAATTAGAGGCTTTGTAATTAATTAATCGAAATTAAGGGCATTTTAATAGCATACAGTATAAATATTTGACCTGAGAACAGTGAGAAGTACGTTTTTTTAGTATACCGTTGAATAATGACTGAATACATAAGCTTAAGCAACAAAATATTGTTTATTTTTGTTCAACCAAGTCCAACAGACCTGGGCCCGGTTTCTCGATAACGCACACTATTCTCGTGCTAAGTAGACTCTTAAGATATATCTTACATTAAGTGATAAGTTTTCTAAGTGTATTTCTCGAACTGTCTCTTAGGAGTCTTCTTAAGTCGCTGCTTCTTAAGTCCGATGTTACGCGGCGCTGTCTACAGTGAAGGTCCTGAATTAGCGGACATCGGTGGCTCAGGAATCGATTTTTCACTCCTTTGCATGACAACGTTAAGAAAGACGGCACTTTCTATGCAAATTAAACATTGCACTAAATTCTTTTAATAGTGTTTATTTCGACATGTGTTAACTTAACAATAACATGTCATAATAGACAAATATATAAATTTAATCACCAAACTGTCGCTAATATTTTCATGTAACCTGTGGCGGTGAAACAAACCGGGTATACAATCATAGTTGATGGACAAACAGCTGATAACACTCTTCACCAGCTTCAGAAACAATGTGAAACATGTCAGTTGTTGGGGTTGTATAGCGCACTTACAGTATGGAATGAATACGATGAGATGACAGAGTGGAAGTTTAATACCCCTATCTCACCTACGCGGTCTCGTGCAGGAGCCGTAAGTGCGGTTTATCATGATTCAGCGTGAGTTTTGGTGCCATGGTTACGTTTCCATTTTGCCACGCAAAAAAAAATAAAATGTTGAACATGCGGAAGCTGGCGGACCTTGCAGATCTTGGTGCTCCAGTATAATTGGTCCGCCAAAACTCAAAAATAAGTGCAATTAAAATGCGCTAAAAAAAATGTACGCGCTATTTTTGTGTAATTAATTAATTTAAATGAACGCGTTAAAGTCCCGGCCCTAGTTATTACATTTTAATAAGTAATTTGCAATCACAACTGTCAGGCTGAGCTGTTACAGAAAATGAACTAACATTGAGTATTCAGCAATGGTGTCTTACACTTACTCACTCACTCACCCACTCACTTATTGTCTATACTTCTTTATCCTATATTCAGGGTTGCGGGGGGTCTAGAGTCTATCCCAGGAGGCCTAGGGCATGAGGCAGGGTATATCCTGGACAGGGTGCCAATCCATCGCAGGGCACACACACATGCACACACTCATTCACACACTATGGGCAATTTAGGAAGGGTCATTAGCCTAATCTGCAGGTCTTTGGACTACCAGGAGGAAACCCACCCAGCATGGGGAGAACATGCAAACTCCATGCACACAGAGACGAGAATCGAATCTGCCCGGGAATCGAACCCAGATCCTGGTGGTGCAATTTAATTCAATTCAAGTTTATTTGTGTAGCAATTTAACAATGGTCATTGTCGCAAACCAACTTTACAGAATAAAAAAATTATGGAAATAAATTAGAACAAAGTATAGACTATATTAGTGAGATCCAGAGTGGCTGCCTCCTTAAATCAATTTTAGAACATTTTCAATTTTAGAACATATTACAACAAATATTAAATCACTTGATTAAAATCTCAACTGATCCAACAGTGATATAAAATCACATAGCAAATTAGACAGTATAAACATAATTAAACAGCATTAACTCAGTGAATTGTAGACTTACTTTATTGAGTTCATCCTCCAGTAGACACTGCTCCAAGCCCAGCTGAGCAAAGCTGTCCTCCTTCACAATTTTAATTACTTCATACATCTCAGCATAGTCTGATGTGGTGAGGTGGGAGAAATTAACATGAGGGGGAATCAGATCGTGACTCAGAATATTGGAGTTCAGGTAGCCCATAATCTTTTCCGCATTCCTAGAAAACAGCCATTATGTGGTTATGTGGCAGACAAATCTATAATAAAATAAATCATGAACCATTTGAAAACCTTAAGAACTACTCACTCATTTAATAATGTCTCGGAAATTAGAGTTTGGATTTTGTAATATTCATAGCAAATACTGCATAAAAAAAAGTTACACTCACTCCACCACACATTTTTCATTCATGATGTTGGCTTTGAAACCAAGCACAGCAAACACCACCAATGTGGCCAGAATGGAGGTGAGGAAATTGATAACCGACACTAGGACGGCATCAAAATGGCAGTTGTTGCCCCTCTTGTTGTAGCTGGAGAAAGCAATGACTCCACCGAAACCCAGACCCAAAGCGAAGAAGACCTGCGTCGCAGCTTCACGCCATACCTGAGGCTCCAGCATTATCTCTAGCTGCAGGAATATATATATTTAGTGGAATATTCATCCATTTCTGCTCAATCATTGACACCAAGCTCATATATGATCAAGAGCATTTGCTCAGTCATTCAATGATTTATTAATTGAAAATCAGTTTCCTGGATCTATTTATATTCACCTACTTAATAACTTTGTGCCATTGTTCCTTTCGGTCATGCATGAGTGATGAGTAATACAATTATAGCTCTATAAATATGCATGATTTTATCCTGAGTGCACCACCAGGGGGAGACATTGATCAGAGTGGCACACTAAGATAAGAACTGAATTAATCCCTGATTAATTCAATTCACTCACTCATCATCTATATTGATTTAGCCTGTATTCAGGGTCAGTGAGGGGAGGGGGGTGGTGTGTGTGTGTGTGTGTGTGTGTGTGTGTGTGTGTGGTGTCTACGTACACGTACACACACGCACTCATTCACACACTCTGGGCAATTTGGGAAAGCCAATTAGCCTAATCTGCACGTTCTTGGACTGTGGGAGGAAACCGGAGTACCCGGAGGAAACCCACCAAACACGGGAAAAACATGAAAACTCCATCCACACAGAGTTGGGACTTGAACCTGGCCAGGAATCGAACCGGGACCCTGGAGGTGCAATTCAATTAAATTTTATTTGTATAGCGCTTTTAACAATGGTCATCGTTGCAAAGCTAATTTACAGAATTATGCAAATAATTTACAACATGTATGGAAAAAGTATAGTGAGATTCAGAGTTGCTGACTCCTTAAATCAATTTTAGAACCTATTCTGCAGTCCCATTGCTTACATAATTGTTTCTGTGTGTGTCTTACCTTTGGTGTGAACATGTGAGCAATGCCGTCGACAGCCCCCTTAAGAAACAATCCACGCACCAAGAAGCAGAAGAGCACCACATACGGGAACAGAGAGCTGAAGTACATCACCTAATAAGTTCACCATAGTTCACAGGGAGTAAAACAGAGAGTTTTCTTAACAGGAGCATATACAGTACATGGCCTAATACAGTATATTAGTCAAAGCTGTGCTAGTTTACAGGAATAGAGTATTCATTCCTTTATAAATAAAGGATCACTCATCAAATACTGTACATAGGTGCTTAAAATCTTCAGTGATCAAAAAGTACAAAACAATATGAAAGACGTATGATACTGAACATTCATGTGCATGTGCACGTGCTCACCTTCCCAGAGGACTGGATGCCCTTGATGACGGCTAAGAAGACAATGATCCATGCACCCAGCAGAGACAGAGTCATCTTCCAATTTAGCCCTCCACTGTCTGCAATAGTGCTGGTTATGTTTAGTGTCTCACGATACCAAAAGTATGTGGTGGCGGAGCTTTTTTCACACTCTGGCACTACAACTGTTCAGGGAGAGAAGCAGAAAGGCTAAATACTGTACAAACTGTAATAACTGTGAAGTCATCTACATTCAATACAGTGTATAGCCATTCTGGAAAACTCAATAGATATCATGGTGGCCATATAACATATTTTGACATATTAGCATAGAAAAAAACAACCAAAACATAAACAGATCTTAACAAATAATGTAAAAATTATTTTCGTATTTACTCTCAGTAAGGCTTCCTAGACACCTTGCTAGTTAATAGCAATTTCCTCATAAAGCACAAATCCTGTGTTGATTTAACACTCAGAGTTTATATAAGTTTAGGTGACTAAAATAATGAATTTTTATTGTGTCAATGTTAAAATTTGATCACTTGTTTGGATAGTTGCATACCTGATCAGTTCATACTAATTTTGGAGTGGGGGTGAGGGTATTTATTCATGTTGAGATACTGTACATGTGAAAGATTTATATTATTTTGGCTAGTGAAAGCATCTAATTTTAAGGACACAAAAGTCCCTTGCGTCAAAGTTTTAAAGCATACGACATGCTGACATCGAAATCAGTTATATACTTTGCTCGGCTAAAAAGGGTGTCATTTCAGAAGGGTCAAATTATTGGGTTGCATCAACCACCAAAAATAATTATGGGAATTGTGTTAAGAACTGAGCAACACACAATTAAAACCTGTTGGAATAGTGCTGCACCTTCAATGTTGGGGAAGAAATGTGGGCAGAAAAAATCACGAGATCACTTAAAACACATCATAAAGATGCATGGTAAAAACTGATAGCAAAACAGATGTTTAATAGTGAAAGTAAGTGCATTTCCACTTGCACATTGTGATGAGGATTGGTATAAGACAGCTGTGTGGCCATAAGAAAACCACTTACTAATGAGACTCATCAGGAAAAAAAACTTAAAATTTGCTACTGAGCATAAAGAATGGACTTTGGAGCAATGCTCATCCATCTGATGAGTTCAAAATGATGGGTGCAACAGGATAAGAAGGGAAGTATATGAAGCAATGCACAGAGCATGCATAGTGCCCACTGTACACGACTCTGGAGGGAGTGTTATGATCTGGGGTTGCCTCAGCTGTCAAGTCTACACTCGATAAAATTAAGTTAGCTGAAGACCTGAATGTACTGAATGACCAGGTTATCACATCTGTGGACTTTTTTCTTCCCTAATCAAACAGGCATATTCTAGGACTCAAGTTTGGAATTTTTTACACTTAAATTTACCACTATGTTGAGATCTAATTTGGATATAAAATAAAATCTTGTGTGCGACCTGTGTTCTTTTTGGTCTAGGCAGTGTTAAAGTTAATTTGGAGTGAAACCTTATTAATAAAAAGGAGATCTTGCCTGGTCTGTAGATGACTAGTCTTTGTGAACGAGGAAACAAAAGCAGCTAGTTTCCTCAAGGAAATAATAATATTAAAAACTAAGTGCTAACATTGTAGCAATTTAGGCTATGCTAACATTAGCTTGCTGAAAAAGTAAAACATAAAACTTTCAGATGCTTTCCAGTGCCTACCAAAATGCTTTGAAAAATGTTCAATTACATTATAATCTATTTTAATGTTTGAATCTGATGCAGCCTTGTTAGTCAAATAGAAAATATTGCATTACCTTATTCTAAAGTGATCAGATTAATGTATATGATAGATTGCAATTTAAATAACATGGGCAATACCAATATACAGAGGTTCAGTGGTTTATATGTGAAAATATCAAGCCATTAAGATCTTTCAATATTACAGCACACTTACTGGCTTGGGTTCCATTTTTCCGGATGGGACACTCAGCCCAGGGCAGAGGAAACTGGAATGACTGGAAGAAATAGAATATGCTCCAGCCAATGATCACATTGTAGTATAGACCCACAAAGCCACTCACCTTTAGGTAGGGAATAAAAAGAAACATAAAATTACCATTTCGTTTTCTATCGTTTGTACATTTTATTCCTAATGTCTTTAGGCCTGGTATGCAAAATGGCTTCTGGCTACATCACAGGTCCACAGCCAGGGGAGTAATGAATTATTAAAGCACATTTTCTCTCTGGCATGGGCCAGGTTCTATCTATGTAGCTATTAATAGATGTTCTCCTCACAGCAGACCCACTTCTAGGCATTTCAATACTGCTTTACTAATCTTAAATAACGACATGTCAGTCAAACTGGCAGCTCATTATAAATAAGATGGCAGAGATGAAAAGATCAGTTCATGAACAAAACAACGCAGATGCTGCAGCTTCGATTGCTTTTGGCAATTCAGTGGAGCATTGAAACTAGTTTATTTTACTATGTACAGCACAATATGTGATGATACAGGACAGATTTCCCTCAGATAATGCTGGTTTGTCTACAGTTTGAGTTAGAAGGAGAATCACTCAATAACCAGGTACATCGGGGATCAGGGCTGAGTGACTCATCAAAACGTCTGATTTCGTCAATTCATTTAGCTAACAATGTGAAGTATGCAATAAGGCAGGCATCAGTCACTGTGCTGACGTTATTCTGTCATCCAGCTAGAACAGTTACTGAGTGAACTGATGGATTATGTAATATGTGATAATGTAATTAATAAACCAGAGTAGAGTGTGTCCAGCCACAACTACTCTAGTGGTCCTGAATGACCTCACAGAAACCTATACTATCTCTCTAATGACTACCATACAAAACCCATAGAGAAATCTGAGAATCCTTAGTTAATTAAATAGCCATCAGCCTACATTTATCTCAATTTGCTCACCATTAGGCTGGACACACCAATGCCACCCAGTCGAGGGCAAACATAGTTCCAGACACCAATGCTTCCTCTGCGGATTCTCTGACCCACTGCCAGTTCCAAGAAGAAAAGTGGGATGCCAATAAGGATGAGGAGGATGAAGTATGGAACAAGGTAAGCACCTGAAAACAAGATAACACCTTATAGGGATAGTCTAAAACAATGCATTTAATGAATGAGTAAAAATATTATGTTTTACACATCATGGGTCAGTATTATGAACGGTTACGTGTCATTTATCAAGCTGGATACAAATTTATTCAAAAACTGTTCCCAGGAACATATGAAGCGATATTATTTTCATTAAAAGTTTCCTCAGAGTTTGAAAAGAAAAATCCCCCCTAACACATACTTAAGCCCTTGAGTGTTTGTGTAAATGTACTGTATTTATAACCAGACTAATAAATGTCAACTTTGATGTGTAGGATATAAACTGCAGATGACTTCAAGATTAAACTTTATTCGACGTTCCCAAATTTGATCCTGAACAGGTGCGATCTCAAGAGTAATGTCAGTTTATTGTGTGGCATGTTGTACCAAATATGTAACTTGACCATGCTGAATTTTTTTCTTTTAATTGATTGAAAAGTACAAAAATATTTTAGTAAATCATAGCAATTCTTGACATGTCTTGACAAATCATAGCAATGATCCCATGTGTGGGAAAGTGGCATAAGGACGGAGACAAATTGTGAGAGTTGAACATGAGTTTGATACGATTTGTATTGAGGTCAAAGGTAATTACATTATAATCATTACCATAGGCAATGCAAAGATGTGATAACAGGATGTATTTAGGAGGTACTCTTTCACCATTTAGTCATTATTTTGTCATTTCAGCTCGTGAGCACTGCCTTTTATAGCTCTCTTAACATTGCTAATTGTTAACGAACTGGGCTGTAAATACAAGTGATAATTTATGACTTACTAGTGTAAGTACCCGTAATTATTGGGAAAATAAATAGTAGAAAAACATTAAAGCTAAAATATAAGCTGATCAGTTTTAATGTAATCAGAGATATTATTTCAGGTAGAAACCCACATACAGTACATGTTTGCATGACTTTGTATACTGCAGAACTCTGTGCCTAACTTAATTAGTACAAAGAAATAAAATTTTGTAAGGTTGAGTATCTTACGCCTTTGTTTATGCCAAGTCATACTTCTTTCATTGCCAGCCAAATACACTACTGTTCCGTAATCAGACAGTGAATCACAGAAGAGAAATCGGAAAAATAGATCGGATAAAGTCGAGCCTTCAAACGACTCCAGCGCGTTAAATGCTGTTATCTCACCGGTGAAAATATTAAAGAATCCCAGTTAAAATATTCAGTTTAGCTTTTTCAAATTAATATCTATTGGCGCAAGTGTTTGTTTACATTGACATTACTTTTGCTTAACATTTTGATTTCACTTATAGTATGGCGCAGGTTACATTTCTTGCAGAAATCTAAATGCCCACAACTTAATGCTTGTGCAAAACCTGTGGTTTATAATCTTCCACATAACTGTTCATAGCTTCTTTTCTACTCAGCATTTTGAGTTTATTTATGGTTTAACTTCGGGCAAGGACTGGCAAAGTTCTATAAAATTCTATCTAGGCAGTTTTGCATGATGCTGTGACAAAATCTGGCTAGATAGACATTCTGAGACTGGGTCCTCCAATGTATGTAAAGATATCATTGAAAGAGCAGGTTCTGACAAATTTACAAGCAAAGCCTCTCTTTTACTTCATATATACTGTATATATATATATATAAGTATATATTGGTATTTATTACAAAGAAAATAAGCATTAGAGAATTTCTCATAATATTTTTTTGGTTAGATTTGGCCCAGGAAAGCATTTTTACAAAACTTTATGATAAGGAACATTGCAAGCAACTAGTAATATTTTTTATATTTATTTTAACAATAAACTAACATATTAAATTTTATTAATCTAAATATTGTTCAGTTCTTCACCTTAATGCATATAATTATTAGAGAACGTATTTGAGTATGTCTGTGTTCGAGTTTGAGGGGTTGAAATAGAATCACTGTAGCACTACTCAACTCTGGATGGCCATTTCATTTTACTATTTAATATCTACACCTATCATAAATCTCAAACATAAATAGAAGCACATGAATACAGCTGTAGAATACCCTTTCTCTGGAATGTACCTTGCTGAACAAATTAAAATCACATCAGGATAGCTGAAAACCCAGCATGCATGAGTGAGCAGATAGAGACTGATCCGACACAATGAAACAGCAAATCATTCAGAGGCTTGACGTCAAGCAGCTCCATGGTGACTGAGATTTCAGATAGAGATGACCAACAACACCTTGATCCAGCATTTCGCAGGTCTCTATTTGAAGTCAGTGATAGCACTCTCAAAACAACTGCATAGCAAAAAAGCACTGATATAAGGTAATGACTTCGATCAGACTCTTTGATGAACAAATATAAAATCTGCACACTTATCAGTTTGATTGGGGAGATTGTTTGATCTTGGGTGACACACCACAGCTGTTTAGCCTTTTTGTACATGGGTTATTTATACTGCCTGATAATGAAAGGGAAATTGCAGGCCTTGCATATAACCATAGGAGACAGACAGAAGGGAGTACAGTGGGATAGAGCATAAGAGAGATAGGATAAAGGAAACAATGCGCAGTGGGATGTTAAAAAAGAGGCAGCAACTCCATGGTTACTGAACAAGCCAGGACAAGTCAGATTGCCATGTTTCACCTATAGACACACCAGAACTAAAATACAGAACTATATTTATATATTGAAATATGTCTTCTTGATCATAAATGCAGGAATTTAAGATGCAAGCACAAGCGTTAAGATTCTGATTAGCTCATTTTCAGAAAAGCAACAAAACCACAATGGCATGTTGAGACGAACACCTGAATATTGTATTTACAGGAAAATCCACCCCATTTTCTGTTTCTACAGTATATCTGATGAATTCTCTCTACAAAGAGAAATTGGGAATCGGCTCACTGGATTAAATTTTTTAAATGTTCTAGGCAACGATGCTAAATAAAAAATACAACTAATAATATTCTGTATACGAAATAAAATACAGTATAGAAAATACTAAGTGCTATTTTTCCTCACTGCACTCACAATACACAGCCTCAGGAGAGAGTAATAGCAGCTAGAAACTCAGTTGGTAGGGTAAGATTATATATCATGCCCTCTATGGCCTTGACTAGCCTGTTTATAAAGTGTCTCTGCCCTTGGTTGCTATAAATAAGTATGCTAAATTGCAATTTCGATAAATCAGGAATACGATGACTGTACATTTTAAGCCTTACGTAACTGAAAAGTCTTTTTTTTTTTTTTTAATAAAGCACCAGGAGTAGGCTCTAAGAGAATAGTATTGACATAAAAGTGTTACATATTCACAATACAATACAAAGTGTTCTGCATTTAGAAAAAGACATTTTCTTTTTGTTAGGTAATCTTTTTCAGAATAATACTACAGACTAATACTTTTTACTATCATACAGTATTTTGACAATTTTCGACAACTTTCAATCCAGTATCACTCAAAACCCCTCTTAGCTTTGGTTTGCTTTCTTTTGGTTTCTTCTTCAAGACTTCCCAGAAAGTATTTTCATGCCAATAGTGCCCCTGGTATTTAATTCTGTATATCAGCATTTAAATCTGTACAGCTGCTTTGTGACAATATCAAATGTTGAAACATTTAAAAATATTTAGAAAGACATTTTCACTGTTGTCAGGCAACCCAAATAAGACCACCAACTTCTTACCTCCTCCATTCTTCTGGCACAAATATGGAAAGCGCCAGACATTGCCCAGCCCCACTGAGAAGCCCACCTGGGCCAGAATGTACTCCAATTTGCTGTTCCAGGCTGGTCGTCCATCTTCGAGGTCTGGAGAGATGTCAGGCTTTGGTGCTGTGCCTCCTCCGGTCATGTTCATGCTCATCTGGCTACTCTTATAGTCCATAGGGGCCTCCAGGGCCAGCAGGTCAGCCACAGATTCGGTGACAGGCTCATTGCTGTGCTCACTTTGTGTCACTTTACTGCTCTTAGGCATGGCTGAACTGGATTAGGTCAGAAATATGAGTGGGACAAGATGGCTGGTAAGCTAGTCACCACTCTATAGAGATAGGAGTTTTGTGCTGTGGGAGATCAGAGTAGAGAATTAGACATGATTGGGATAATATTAAGCCAGTATAAATGCATGGAGATTTAAAAAAAAATAAAATTAAAATAAAAAAAACCTGTAACAAATATTTCGGATAAGCGGAAGAAAATGGATGGATGGATGGATGGATGGAATAATTTTGTGCTCACTTTTTTTTTTAAGTGAATATTCTTTTGGGGGGGCGGGAAATCCTAGTTTTTGTACCACTACTAAAATCTCACTTCCACACATCACACAAATGTCTTGCTATTTTCCTAAAATGTTCTGTTCTGAAAGAGGAATTGTTTAGAAATAAGGTCAAGGTGGCAACAATCTGCTTGTGCTAAACAAATCCTTTAATTCCAGTGAGTTACAATTAATAGCCCTAGATGAAGTCTGTGCAGGCCATTCTTTGCAAAGGCAGCATTCTCCACATTGAAATACAAACTTATTTTAATAAAAGATAATGTTATACTGGAGTGAGAAAACATATACATGATATACACTGTGCGGGAAACAAAAAGAAGTTGCACACTATTTTTCACTGCACTACCTTTTGCTTTGATTACAGCCATGGCATCGTTTTAATAAGCTTATGCAATCTCACAAAATGCTTTTACAGCCAATATTGCATTAATTTCTCTCCTAGATCTTGTATTGATGATGGGAACGTTGGAGCACTGTGTAAAGCCTCCTCCAGCACATCCCAAAGGTGTTAAGGTTTGGACTCTGTGATGGCAAATTTATTCTCATGATCCTAATTTTTTGGGCATGGTTCTGTACCTAGACCTAAAACTTCTGTTCTGTTCTCTTCTGTTCAATCCCAGATCATAACACGGCCACCACAGGCTTGTAGACACTTGGCATGATGCCTCACTTCATTCTTCTTACCCTGATGCTATTTACTCTGGAAAATCTGTGTAAATCTGTCCTCATCAGACCACGTGATGTATTTCCAAAGTTCTACAGTCGATTCTTTATGCTCCTTAGTAAATTGAAGATTGCTACTTTTATGAGGCTCACTACCAAGCGGTTTTCTTAAGGCTACAAACACATTTAGGTCCCAATTCATTGTATGTGTGTAAATGCTTTTATTTAATTATTGAACATAACTGTGAGCTTAGGCGGCGCGGTGGTGTAGTGGTTAGCACTGTCGCCTTGCACCTCCAGGGTCCGGGTTCGATTCCCCGGCCAGGCTCGATTCCTGTCTCTGTGTGCATGGAGTTTGCATGTTCTCCCCGTGCTTGGTGGGTTTCCTCCGGGTACTCCGGTTTCCTCCCACAGTCCAAAGATATGCAGGTTAGGCTAATTGGTGTTCCCAAATTGCCCGTAGTGTGTGTATGTGTGTGTATGTGTGTGTGCCCTGCGATGGATTGGCACCCTGTCCAGGGTGTACCCCGCCTAGTGCCCGGAGTCTCCTGGGATAGGCTCCAAGTCCCCCGCGACCCTGAACACAGGATTAAGCGGTATAGAAAATGAATGAATGAATGAATGAATGAACTGTGAGCTTTCCTGTTGGTGTGGGTTGTTTTTCACTAAGCATTTAAGTGATCTTCCATCATACTCATTTAGGGTGTTTTTCTGACCACATTTCTTCCTCAAAGTGGATGGTTCACCACTGTCCTTCAAGGTTTTAATAATGCATTTTTCAGTTCTTAACCCAAATTTAGCAGTTTCACAAATTGGATAATATTAATAATTGGATAATATCCTTAGTTATTGTTTTTTTTCTCGCTTGATGCAGAAAAATAACTTGACCCTTCTGAAACAGAGTAACAAATTAGCCATGACCACACACTTCTCACATGATTGTTTAAGAAATGAGAAGCTACTCACTGCATCAGTTAAGATTAAATAACTTGTTGCCAGCTGAACCATATTAATCACTCTAGTAATTCTCCAGTGGAACGATCTTAAATATTTGTTTAGTTAAATCCTGGTGATGACTTTATTTTGGCCAGGTAGTCTATAATACAAAGTAATTATTTTAACAAGATAAAAAAAATAATCACAAGACAAAATCACAAAATCAAATTACAATGACATGAACAAGGACAAAAGACAATATGTGAGGACGAAGTCCGTAACGTAAAGAGGCTCATCATCTAATAGACAATCGGTCATGTTAGATCAATCACGGGAAAAATTCACGAGGAATGTCTGTGTTGCTAGGCAATGCCCACCGAGGGTGCTTCACATGCTCACCATGCACATAGCATTTCATCAGGACTCGATTCTGCCTCAAGCACAGTGTCTAAAGTACCAATGTACAGCCCACATTATAACACCTTTGCCATATCAGCATATTATACAACATTAGGTGTGTTAAAGAGGCCCTATTATAGAATTTACATTTTGTTCATTTTGAAGAGTCTTATAAATCTGGTTTGTGTGTGTGTGTGTGTGTGTGTGTGTGTGTGTGCACGCATGTAAAAGACATGAGAAAAACACATACCCCTCCACTTTCTCTTCTTTAAATTAGCATATCTTTTCTTTAAAAAGATATTAGCCTGCCCTTCAGATTCATCCTTATTTGTGAAATTTACAATATTCCTGATGAAAAAAGGAGGTAAGACCCCTCTAGCTCAGGATTCAGGTCTGCCAAGTCACCGTGTTTTATATATATATATATATATCGGGCGGCACGGTGGTGTAGTGGTTAGCACTGTCGCCTTGCACCTCCAGGGTCCGGGTTCGATTCCCGTCTCTGTGTGCATGGAGTTTGCATGTTCTCCCTGTGCTTGGTGGGTTTCCTCCGGGTACTCCGGTTTCCTCCCACAGTCCAAAGACATGCAGATTAGGCTAATCGGCGTTCCTAAATTGACCATAGTGTTTGAATGAGTGTGTGTGTGTGTGTGTGTGCTCTGCGATGGATTGGCACGCTGTCCAGGGTGTACCCTGCCTTGTGCCCTGAGTCTCCTGGGATAGGCTCCAGGTCCCCGCGACCCTAAATACAGGATAAAGCAGTATAGAAGATGAATGAATGAATGAATATATATATATCAGGGTTTGACAATGTGGCTAGTGGATTTCCGGAGTCACTCGCCATGCAGCCTTTTTACTAGCCACAATTTTGTTACCAGAAAATCGCATTTTTTTTCTTCACCATGATACATTAATGTTTGTTATATCAAGATTTACTTATAAATGACAGCATACACTGTATCACTATAGTAGTAGTCAAGTATTCAGTACTGTTAAGATCCCAATATAAAAACATGCAAACATGAACCGTATATTCTGCTTATTGAACTTAATTGAACTTTTATTTGCAGGGCGGGTTGGGACGGGTCATTAAAAACAAAATTAAATTAAAAAATCCATGTATGTTGCGTGCAATTCCCTGTTGCCTATATTAAATATTTGGGAATATCTATTTTCATATTTTATTTAAGTTCTTTGATAAGGTTACGTCACGTGACAAGTCACGAAAGCAGCTACCGCTGCCAGTCACAACAAAAACAAAGAAATAAAAGTGAAGATGGAAGACGAGGTGCGGGAGAAATTGAGGTCGGGAATTTACATCATTAAAAGAAAAAAGGTCAGGCTGCTACATCTAATGTTTGCCAATGTCAAACCCTGAGATATATATATGCCCAAATAGAATAAACCTTTTGGATAGTAATTCTGAAGAGTAATAATGTACCAGACGGCACGTTGGCTTAGTGGTTAGCACTGTCATCATGCACCTCCAGGGTCTGGGTTCGAGCTCCTGTATAAGCCCCTGGCCCCTCGCAACCCTGTACACGGGATAAAGCAGTATAGACAATGAGTGAGTGAGTGAGTAATAATGTACCAGAGAATCTGTGTGAAGCTTTTTCGGCAAATTTTAAAGGCTTTTAGTAGCAACTAATTCATTTTTTGTGAATATGAGAGTGTTATCTTGCAATAAATATCCTCAGTTTTAGATCCTGTTTAGAAATCTCTGGTCCATTCCTTTCATAAGTGGAAGGTTAGCAGCTAACCGGGAATCATTAACCTAGCCTTCTTCAGCTTTTAGTTGTGTTTAACTTTTTTACAGATACTCAGAATAAATATCTAGATATTGCAAAAATTTTTACATGCCTGTTTAGTTCATCAGAAAGGCAGGTTGGAAAATCAACAGACATGTTTTGGAGACTTCTTAAAAAAGACTCAATTTATGGCCCTTGAGAGGTACTCGATGACTGGTTCGATCCCCAGGCGATGGCTGTAGCGTCTCACAGCCGAGAGCCTAGAGAGGGTTAATTGGCCAAGCTTTCTCAGTGGGGTGGAATGGGGCATCTCTCTCAGGGGCGTCTGTGAGCTCACGCAAGCATAAGGAGCAGATAGCGAGCAGAAAGCGCTGTCCTCCGAGTGTATTACGCTGCCCCCAACAGTGCGTGAGTGAGCAGTTCGAAAAGATGTTGTCGGTGACACCACGTGGTTTGGAGGAAGCACATAATAGTCTGCGGCCCTCCCAACTGAATGGTTGTGGTAGCCTTAATGTGGGAGCCCCCTAGAGACGGGGAGGAATTGGATATGACTAAATTTGGACATAAAAAATCTGGGAAAAGCCAAATTAAAAAAAATAAATGAATAAAAAATCAGTTCGAAAAACAATCACGCCTCAATTTGAAAAAAAGAGTATATAGTATATAGAACTTTAACGATCAGATTTACAGATCTCAGGAATCATTCGCCATTTTGCAGCCATTTTGTCTTATTTCTTATTGCCTTTTGTATGCTTATTTATAAGTTTAAATGAAGATTTGCCGGAATTATATTTACTCAAGCACAGTCTGCTCACTGTATTTTGAGATCAACATGTGACTATGCTACCAAGTATTTACCAAGTTCTTCATCAAATTCCAATTTAGGAACTTGTCAACAGAATTAAGGAAAGTATTCTCAATTGTAGCCAGTCATTCATAAGTCAGTTTCAGTTGTTAAATGGAGGAAATTATTTTTATGTTCATTATATAGCCAGTGCACTCTAAATGCACAGTCATCTTTATTCCATGACTGGAATGCATTAGAAACGGAGATGCCGAGAAACCTGTCTGACCTGTCCAGTCTGCTAAAACACTACATTGATTATATCCACTAAGCTGCCAAGACTACAACTCACTTCCGCTTCAGAGGACATATGTAGCAGTCTGTGTCACTGTAGACGTCAACACTTCTATGGGATGCAGATTCATGGTCTCAGAGGTGACCATATACAGGGCCTTGTTATCACTGAGCTGTCCATCACTAAATTTCTTTCACAAATCAGAGGTTGAAGGATATGTTTGTATTCCACACAGTTTTACATAAGTGATACAAGTCTAACATGAAGAATAGTTTGACCTGTGGTCCGTGTACTGGTCTTTCTAGTGACATTTAAAATTGTAAAGATAGCATTAACTTTAGCTTGGCTTGCATAGCTGGGTTTCTCAAGAGTCAACAATCTAAAGGTTGTAACACATTACATCCTTGTTGCGAGCTGTAAGGGGAAATGTTCCAGTCTGTCTCAGTGCGTTGCTAGGCAGTAGTGCTTGGCAAAATTCTCACTTCCATGCTACATGTGATCCTCTGCTTTCTCTCTCAACCATCCATCTGTCTGCATTCTGACAGACTGTCCACAATCAGATAACAATATCCTGGTCAAGAGATTTTAATGTTCTTAAAGACAGATTTCTAGTAGCACTATTCATGTCCACATCAGTTCACTGGTATGAATGAAATCTGCTAGCTGAGCTGTAAAAACACGCAGCACCTACACTCCAACAGCTGCAATGCTAATGCAGATGTTATGAAGAATATTCTAACTTAAAACATGACTATTTAACAAATGACAGCACTGCCGACTGGTACACATCCATCCATTCGTCTAGGAATCTCTGTAGTCCAACTAGGGACCGTGAAGGCCAATGGTGCTCAACATTGTATTTATTCCCATTGTACAGTATGACCATGGTAGGAGCTCAGGTCAACATTCACATGCTACAGGCAATTTGAGAACACCAATTAGCCTAATCTGCATGTCTTTGGACTGTGGGAAACCCACCAAGCATGGGGAGAACATGCAAACTCCATGAAAACAGACCCCGAGGCGGGAATCGAACCCGGACCCTGGAGATGCAAGGTGACACCGACAGCCATTAAGCCACCATGCCGCCACTGGTACACTTATCTGACAGTAAGAGTGTATAAGATCTAATTATAAGGATGTATTTGTCGTTTTAGGCACATTTACCTATTTTGGTGTGATTTCTTTCACCTTTAGTAATTAATACATTCAAGCAAGGTGACACAATAATGCAGCAGGTTAGTCAATGTAAAGTTTGAAGCAATGCACAGCCAGCAAGCCAAAGGTTCTCCATCTGTCCATGGGTTTCTTCTGGGTTCACTGGCTTCTTCCAAAACACCAGAAACTGGTGCTGATGCTGATAGGCTATGAAAAATGCCACTGTGTTTAACTATGCGTGTGTTTGTGTAAAGTGGATTGCAATGGACTGGCATTCTATCCAAGGTGTATCCACACCTGGCATCCAGAAAGGATCTACTCTGGATCTACTACAACCTTGACCATATTGAAAAAATAATAAACTGCTAAAGATGACTAAATATATGAATACATTTTTTTATCATGTTTTATAATAGCACTATGGGCAATACTCTGGAGTTTGTTTGTGATTATTACAGCCAGAACATCAAGCTCATCTGAGATGATGGACAAAAGATAACTACTGCGTAACATGCTCGTGTCTTCTGACCCATTCAGAGATGAACATACAGACAGGCACAGTGGGCTGAAAACATGAACACGTGCTGCGCATAAACAGTCACGGAGACGTCAGGCGCAGAGCATCCTCAAGGTCAAACAAATGTGTCACGTTTCCGACGCACCACATACGCAGAACGGGTCGGAAGGAATCCTTTTTATTGACACGCCGGAAACATGGACATTACATAGGATGGATACAAACCCATCATTATCATTAACAACATAATTAGAGCAGAATACCTCACCAGGTACAAGCCAGCGTTTTACTGTTTAAGGTAATGTATTAAAGAACACCTGCTTACCTTTTTGGATGTCAAAAAACCGCGACAACGAAGCGCCAGGCTTTGCATGTATAACGGTCGTGTTTTCTCAGTGAGACGCTCGACGTTTCCGCAGGAACCAGACCGCAGCGCGAGCCTTGCGCAAAGCTCCAGTGAAGCTAGCAACCCAAAATAGTAACTTCAGCATCACACACACGGTCCAGCCCCGGCGCTCACAGGAGGCGGGAGTGTTGGCCAACCAACTCGCAGATCTGTGTTCTGAAAAAACTCGCAGCGCCAGGAGCTTCTTTTATCGCTATTGGCGGAGAGCAAATTAGCCTACTATAAGTGCGCGTGAGTCACCAATGCGCTCGTGCGTCACCCCCGCGTAAACCCGGCAGCGCGGGAACAGACTGATGAAATACTAACGGCAGGTGATGCCGAGCTTATCCTTTCTTCTATCTCATTTACAAGAACATTCGATAGAAACCTAATTATTAGTCGAACATCCATTTTCCATTTAAGCCGAACGAAAAGTGCGCAGCTCAGACCTTTTCCAAACGTCACTCATAAGGTCTAGTGGAAACGAAAACAAAAAGTTTTTGTTTATACCAACATTTTTTATTCTCATCTTTATTTTTACAGCTGTTGTAGGACCTCCCGTCAACATTTACACATTATGGGCAATTTGCAAACGGCAATTAGCCCAGTCTAAATAGTCGAACCTAATGCATGTCTTTGGACTGTTGGAGGAAACCCACCAATAATATACGCACAAACACTGAGGCAGGAATCGAACCCGGATCCCGGATGTGCAAAGCATCAGTCCTAATCCACCATGCTGCCAACATTAGCTTACACATGGCAAGAAGTACATTCGACTATTCATTCATTAATTTATTTATACTGCTTATATATGGTGGAACAGGAAGCCTGGATCCTATCCCAGGAGCTTACGGCACAAGGCAGGGTACACCCTGGACACAGTTCCAATCCATCATAGGGCATGCACAACCACACTCATTTGAAAAATAAAGCCACTTGTCCTACATGTGATAGCTGACATCTAAGTCATGTATTAATTTAATAAAGTAGGTGCTTTATTCTAGGAATACATCCTGAATGGGACAGCAGTCTTACAAAGGGCACTATGGTATCACACAGTCAAAGTCAGGGGCAATTTAGAATAAAGAGTCCTCCTAGTGGTGTTTTTTTTTTTTTTAGAGGCGTGAGGAAGCTGTAAAGTTAGATGGAAAAGAACACAGACAGAAAGAACTTGCACATAAACTCCAAACTCCAGTCACCCAAGCTCATGATCACACCAGGGCCTTGGAGTCGTGAAGCTGCAACACTGCGTGCTTCAAGACCTGGCACCCTGTGAGAAAACCACATCTAAAAATAGTACCTACATTTAATATGTTTTAATCATATGCAAAAAAAAAACTTATGTGAGGAAAAGAAATCACATGTAGTACATGTGAAGAAAAACATTTACATGTTGAAAAATTTATAAAACAGTATGTAGACTTTTTTTAATGGATTTTTTTGTATGCATAGGCACACAGATGGGTCTACATTCACATTCAGGAAAGGTGTCAGACTGTGTTTGAGTCATTTTTTTCCCTTACACTAGAAAATTTTGTTTACCTTGACTTTAGTTATTTGTGTCCAGTGTGGGCGCCACTCCTGAGACTGACTATTACAAATACAGCACAACCTATTAATGTTTTCTAGTTTATAATGCCTGCTGTGATTGTTGATGATACATCTTGGGTTTTTTTTTTTATTTCACACTGGACTGAGTGAAATCAAATATTCACAGATCAAACCCGTGAGTTACGAGAATAAACCAATGATGTGAGTCTGTTGGAGAGAATGATTGGACAGCATTATGCCACCATGTGCTCTGTGTGTGGGTGGTGTTTACAAAAAGGCTGGTGTAAGCTATGGATATCAAATGTCTTGATAGGGAACGTCAGGGCATGGACACAGCTGTTCAGCTTTGTATAGATTTTGGAACATTAAACAGGTACTGTAGCTGTAACTGTAGTCACACCAGGTGTGTGCAGGTGAAAGTGAAAGTGGTATAGTACTTTTTGCGAATGTCTTGAGAAACCTCTTATTTCTTCATATTAAATACATTTTAATTTAGTTTTGCTAAAAAACAGTTTTACTGAGATAAGCTGCAAAAGGCTTAAAGATAAAAAAAAGATTTTAAAAAATTTTGGTTATGTAACAACATCTACAGCAACCTCATTTCCCCTATCATCTGTTCCAATAACTCTCAGCATTCAGCATCACAGTATAAGCACCAGTCTAATCATCTGTCATCATATGCTCCTGTTTCTCACTGGTTCATCCCTTGAGTTAGATGTTTTCTTATAAATCCCGTCAGGTACACGGACTCGACTGAAAATTAGATCCAAAATCTGGCCAGTAATGAGAGCCAAAAAAGTCTTTAGGAAGCCTAGAGAACTGTTCCTCAAGACTACATTTGAGAGCAAATTATAAACAAATGAGTAGTGGAGACTTTTGCATAGTACCATATTTGAAAAAGACTGCCTTGTACCATATTTGAAATAGCATTGTTTTATTAGGTGCAACACATGGACATGCCTGATAAAAGGCAAAAACAAATGAGTCCAAAGTGCTCAGTAATCCCTTGTGCTAAAACATGCAGCTTTGTTTACAGTGTAACTTCACAAGTCTGGTGTGTGTGTGTGTGTGTGTGTGCATGCACATATACATGTGTATGTATTTGCGTGTGACTCTCTCTTATGAGGTACACAGAATGCTCCTCTCATGTGACTCACCTCGCCAGAGCCCACTGCTGGGATCAGTTTCCATGGCAACAGCGGATCATATGATTCTTACTCATGGCACTCCTTCTTTTGTAAGGGCAGCATGAATGGGCCATGGAGAAATGAAAAACGGATATTAAAACAACAACACAGTCCTGCTCTAAGCATGCTTTATCAAATAACTTTTTCTTCTCTTGTGTCTCATTATTAACAATTTAAATTCTCTTCCAAAAGTAAAATGATGTTTCTAGTCTGGTATGATTATATCTCATAACTCCAGTTCTGCAATCCTGCAGCATGTGATCTGACGCATGCATTGCTGTTGTTTCTAATTTTCTCTGCACACAGAAATGCAGCAAAGAGAATCTGCTATTAATTATTAAGAATGCTCCATGATTACACTGATGACCTTGAGCATGATTTATTTTCATAGAGCAGAAACACACTCTTGTCATTGCTACAAACCGCAGTTTGTTCAGTATGTCAATGGTGCAGCACAACACTGACTTTTAAAATGTTTTTAAATATAACTGATTTCCCTACTAATGCCATACTAATGAGAGACTAAGAATGTGTTGTGTCTGTATGGTTTCATTTAATCCTTAGAAAGCTTACACATGGCAAGAAGAAAGAGCTCATCATTCCTCTTCACTGATAGAAGCCTCATATAATGCGTGCAAAGGTTCCTGGGAACTGGATGTAGGAACAGGTTGGATGGTTATTACTGAACTAATGGGGCATGGGGAAAGGACTGAATTTATTGCATGTCTGAGCTTGGCATTTATAGCTGATGTTTATATTTAGAATCAATACTCAAGATGTATTAAATAGAGACTTTCTATCACTCATATTGTCACTGGCATTTGGCCAAATGGGATGGCATTAGTTAAAACACTTTATGGAGAACTTAAGTGAGAAATAGGTTTAGAGCACATTTTTTTCTCTGGTGTTGAGGGTTGACTTTATGATGCCCATACGAGCATACACATTAGATGCGAAGCCAAGCAAAGCATCTGGTGTCACTGAATTGGTAGGGAATGAAATGAAAGACCTCATCAAGTCACTCTTTGAGTCAGCCATGATGACTGAATTCTCAGCCAGAAAGTAGAACAGCAGGCCTGTTTTAATGAGTCACATTTAATTAAAATATAAACGCAATTGAAAAGCAATCCACAAGTAACTGCTTTAAGCGAATCAATTTTTCTGATGCTGTGGTGAATCATCCGGTTGGAAATATGTGGAAATATTATTTAGAAAATTAAGCGACATGCAACACTTATTTTCACTGTAATCCTGACATCCATTCACACTGAACATTTACAATAGTGTCATGTATGTATCTTGGCAGCAAATTCTGGCCAAATGGCCACCAGAATTGCCAAAGTATAGCTCACAGTAGGACTGCTTCATGATGCCAAGCTGGCTTTGTGGATTTTGACTCTCCTTCCATCTGCTAACACACATCAGGTGCTAAAATAATAGGTAAATGTGAGGTGGAGTGGCAGAGAGAAACATGAGGGGAGGGAGGATTATGTGCTTGAGGGAGGAGAGAAGGATGCTTTAGCCACTACAATGTCAGACCTCTGAAAAGGCGGAGAGAAAATAATAACAAAAAGGGGTTTCCAATATTTCCTTTAAGATTTTGGCACAATTTATAGCAGGCAGTAAATTATTTAAGTTCAAGGTTATTGAGAAATATATTTATTATTATTGTATTGTTATTATAAAAAAAAACTAAAAATTGTTAAATTATTATACCCCCTCTAGTGTACCGTAAAAGAGTTCCTACAATTTAAATACATATTTAGTCTGTGATGCTGAAATGTCCTTGGCACATAGTGCTTTTTGCTGCTGTATGCGACAGAGAAGCCATAAGATGCTGCTGCAAACATAGCTATCACACTGTCAGTGCCAAAGAGAGTGAGAGAAAGATGTCCTCTTCTTTGGTATTCAGTGCACATCTATCTTATCCAGGAAAAATGTCAGACCCGCAGTATCATTCAAAACCCGAAACCAGCTTCCTCAATAAAAGAAAATGGTACTGAAACATTTATTGTTCATGATTGAAATTGAGCTCAATCAAAACACAACTCTAATATAGACATTGTTGTGTATTCATACCTGTACAGTCAAAGTCTTTTAAATAGAATGAATTTTGATAATGTGATCTGGATCTAATCTTCATCTCTAATCATGATATATTATGAAAACTACAGCTGGGGGCAGAGCTTATTCTTACAAAGCCCCAAAGTTATGGAATAGCCTTCCAAATAGTGTTCGGGACTCGGGATAAGTCTCAGTGTTTAAGTCTAGGCTAAAAACCTATTTATTTAATCAAGCATTTTTACAAATATATTTGTCTTGGGTAAAGGAGCAGATCTGGGGGACTCATGGACGTAGGGAATTATGGTGAACTGGTATGTTTAGATGCATTGATCACTCAGGTTTGTTAACAGTGAGATGATTGTTTGCTTTACATCTCAGGGAGCCCTCATGTTTGTGTTTCCCTCTGGCTCTCCCTTTTAGTTATGCTGTTATAGTCCTGCCGGAGACTCTGCTTGCACTCTACACTAAATATACATTCACATTATACATTATGTGACTGCGACCATATACCTAACTGTTATCTCTCCTCTTCTACTCTCCCCTCTCCTGTTCTCTCTCCCCCTCTCTCTCCTCCATCTCTCTCTTCCCTCTCTCTGTCGTTCCTGAGCTGCCAGTGATCTAGATTCCCTCTGCCATCCGGACCTGTCTGACCCATCCTGGTGCCCCGCTTCTGGTCGGAGATCTTGTCACATGGATTCCCCATGTGTCTGGTATCTGGGAATGGTTTGACTCTACCATGAAGACAGGTCTGGTCTTGACTGGTTGACAGCTGTTTCTCTGAGGACTTGACTTGGCTGCAGTTGCTCGATAGTTCAGGACTGGAATTTCCTACTGGAAGTCTAACTGAGTCTCCAATAACTACCAGGACTCCATATTAACATCACTTAACATTAACTGTTATATCTGAACTGGCTGCCACCTAACACACAGTATGAATGGAGATCAATTCTTGCTTTCTGTTTCACCTAAATGAGGATTGGTTCCCTGTTGAGTCTGGTTCGTCTCAAGGTTTCTTCCTATTATCATCTCAGGGAGTTTTCCTTTCCACTGTCGCCCTCAGCTTGCTCATCAGGGACAATCTGACCATTTTGATTCATGCACACTCACCTTCCATACAAACTTAAATAATTATTTTGATTGTGTAAAGCTGTTTTGAGACAATGTCAATTGTTAAAAGCGCTATACAGTACAAATAAAATTGAATTGAATTGAATGATATACAGTGGATTGCAAAAGTATTCGGCCCCCTTGAACTTTTCCACATTTTGTCACATTACAGCTACAAACATGAATCAATTTTATTGGAATTCCACGTGAAAGACCAATACAAAGTGGTGTACTGTACATGTGAGAATTCATTCATTCATTTTCTATACCGCTTAATCCTGTGTTCAGGGTCGCGGGGGACCTGGAGCCTATCCCAGGAGACTTCAGGCACTAGGCGGGGTACACCCTGGACAGGGTGCCAATCCATCGCAGGGCACACACACATATACACGTGAGAAGTGGAACGAAAATCATACATGATTGTAACTTTTTTTTTTTTTTTTTACAAATACAGTGGTGTGAAAAACTATTTGCCCCCTTCCTGATTTCTTATTCTTTTGCATGTTTGTCACACTTAAATGTTTCTGCTCATCAAAAACCGTTAACTATTAGTCAAAGATAACATAATTGAACACAAAATGCAGTTTTTAAATGAAGGTTTCCTTATTAAGGGAGAAAAAACCTCCAAATCTACATGGCCCTGTGTGAAAAAGTGATTGCCCCCCTTGTTAAAAAATAACTTAACTGTGGTTTATCACACCTGAGTTCAATTTCTGTAGTCACCCCCAGGCCTGATTACTGCCACACCTGTTTCAATCAAGAAATCACTTAAATAGGAGCTACCTGACACAGAGAAGTAGACCAAAAGCACCTCAAAAGCTAGACATCATGCCAAGATCCAAAGAAATTCAGGAATAAATGAGAACAAAAGTAATTGAGATCTATCAGTCTGGTAAAGGTTATAAAGCCATTTCTAAAGCTTTGGGACTCCAGCGAACCACAGTGAGAGCCATTATCCACAAATGGCAAAAACATGGAACAGTGGTGAACCTTCCCAGGAGTGGCCGGCCGACCAAAATTACCCCAAGAGCGCAGAGACAACTCATCCGAGAGGCCACAAAAGACCCCAGGACAACATCTAAAGAACTGCAGGCCTCACTTGCCTCAATTAAGGTCAGTGTTCACGACTCCACCATAAGAAAGAGACTGGGCAAAAACGGCCTGCATGGCAGATTTCCAACGCGCAAACCACTTTTAAGCAAAAAGAAAATTAAGGCTCGTCTCAATTTTGCTAAAAAACATCTCAATGATTGCCAAGACTTTTGGGAAAATACCTTGTGGACCGACGAGACAAAAGTTTAACTTTTTGGAAGGTGCGTGTCCCGTTACATCTGGCGTAAAAGTAACACAGCATTTCAGAAAAAGAACATCATACCAACAGTAAAATATGGTGGTGGTAGTGTGATGGTCTGGGGTTGTTTTGCTGCTTCAGGACCTGGAAGGTTTGCTGTGATAGATGGAACCATGAATTCTACTGTCTACCAAAAAATCCTGAAGGAGAATGTCCGGCCATCTGTTCGTCAACTCAAGCTGAAGCGATCTTGGGTGCTGCAGCAGGACAATGACCCAAAACACACCAGCAAATCCACCTCTGAATGGCTGAAGAAAAACAAAATGAAGACTTTGGAGTGGCCTAGTCAAAGTCCTGACCTGAATCCTATTGAGATGTTGTGGCATGACCTTAAAAAGGCGGTTCATGCTAGAAAACCCTCAAATAAAGCTGAATTACAACAATTCTGCAAAGATGAGTGGGCCAAAATTCCTCCAGAGCGCTGTAAAAGACTCGTTGCAAGTTATCGCAAACGCTTGATTGCAGTTATTGCTGCTAAGGGTGGCCCAACCAGTTATTAGGTTCAGGGGGCAATTACTTTTTCACACAGGGCCATGTAGGTTTGGATTTTTTTTTCTCCCTAAATAATAAAACCCCTCATTTAAAAAGTGCATTTTGTGTTTACTTGTGTTATCTTTGACTAATAGTTAAATGTGTTTGATGATCAGAAACATTTTGTGTGACAAACATGCAAAAGAATAAGAAATCAGGAGGGGGGCAAATAGTTTTTCACACCACTGTAAATAACTGAAAAGTGGGGTGTGCGTAATTATTCAGCCCCCTGAGTCAATACTTTGTAGAACCACCTTTTGCTGCAATTACAGCTGCCAGTCTTTTAGCATATGTCTCTACCAGCTTTGCACATCTAGAGACTGAAATCCTTGCCGATTCTTCTTTGCAAACCCAGCTCAGTCAGATTAGATGGACAGCGTTGTGATTTAGATCTGGACTTTGACTGGGCCATTCTAACATATGGATATGTCTTGTTTTAAATCATTCCATTGTTGCCCTGGCTTTATGTTTAGGGTCGTTGTCCTGCTGGAAGGTGAACCTCCGCCCCAGTCTCAAGTCTTTTGCAGACTCCAAAAGGTTTTCTTCCAAGATTGCCCTGTATTTGGCTCCATCCATCTTCCCATCAACTCTGACCAGCTTCCCTGTCCCTGCTGAAGAGAAGCACCCCCAGAGCATGATGCTGCCACCACCATATTTGACAGTGGGGATGGTGTGTTCAGAGTGATTTGCAGTGTTCGTTTTCCACCACACATAACTTTTTGCATTTCGGCCAAAAAGTTCCAAAAAGACCAGAGCACCTGGCTTGTAGCAAACTGCAAACGGGACTTCTTATGGTTTTCTGTTAACAATGGCTTTCTTCTTGCCACTCTTCCATAAAGGTCGACTTTGTGCAGTACACGACTAATAGTTGTCCTATGGACAGATTCCCCCACCTGAGCTGTAGATCTCTGCAGCTCGTCCAGAGTCACCATGGGCCTCTTGGCTGAATTTCTGATCAGCGCTATTATTATACTTTCTGGCCAAAGAAAGGTTTCACATACTAATATTTTGCCCAACCACACAGTATGAAGCTTTTTATTTGTAAACATAATTCCCCATAGTTCCTTAGAGAACCACTCTTCCACAATTGGACTCATAGAATTGTCACATTTTGCTAGGTGTTGGACTGTGGGCAAGAGTTTAGGCGCAGAGGGGATGAGGTGAAACAAAGTCTTTAATAACAAAAACCAAACAAGAACAACGGAAGCTGGCTTTACATTGGAGCATAATATAAACAGAACTCAAAACATTTAAACATACACAGACTAGGGGTTACACAATCTAATACAATACAGACAGGGGATACAAACCAGACAAGACACAACATACTAAACAGACTAGCGGACTAAACACTAGGGACTATACATGCAGGGGATAAACAAACACAAGACAGGCTTGGCTTGGCTAGGCATACTAGCTGTTATGCACATTAGCTGCTAAGCTAGCTAGTAGCTAAACAGACTAATTGCTAAACAGGCTATCAGCCAGAGACCCAAGGGATGAACAGACTAGGTACTGTACACAGCAGACTAGGTATGAAACAGACTAAGAACTCTAAAGGTTAGTGGCTAAACAGGTTAGTACCTAAATAGACTAAACAGACTCGAAGACTAGACAGACTAAGATCTAAGCAGATTAGTAGTGCACTGATTAGTATTTATACAGACTAAGAACTACACATACAATGGGGGTTACTTACACATGACAAATGAAAACCAACTTAACAGAACTGAAATTAATGCTCGACCCAGTTTCCCGGAACTAACAGCTATTTATCAGGAATCTAATGAGCATCCTCGGTTCAGGTGAGCACCGCATCACCTGACCGAGGTGCCTTCTGGAAAACTGAGTCTACAACCAAACACAAAACATTGTCCTCTAGAGGGCAACCCTCACAAAAATATGCTGGTGCCATCAGAGAGGAAAAAATCCATAGATGGGATAACCTGGTGTTTCAGTACATTCAGGTAGTCTGAGCCTAGACCTGACCAACTGAAGCAACCCCAGATGGTCTTCAACTTTGTCTTCAACTTTTTTCGTCAGGTGATGTATATTAATGAGTAATAGTTAAAAATGGAAGTAGGTAAAATTAGGTTTCTAGGGAAAAAAATTTAATCAATGACCAATTTAGTACCATGTTCCCGACCATGGAATTTACACGAATAAACAGTAAAACTATGTGAAGAAGAAATTCAATGTAATTGACATGATCCTGGTCATTAATGATGGATCTAAAGAAGATACAGCAATGCTGCCATAAGATGTTTATAAATGTAGTTTGCAAGTTGATATGTGAATTGATGTACATAATTAAAGCATTCTAGAAACTAAAATAGGATGACTGTCACGAGGCAGGATTTGATAACCTCACCACAAGACTAAAAGTTGTGGCTTTTACGGATTATGGTTTCCTGTTCTTCCATAGTGAGAATTTATGGTACGCTGAATAAATTTATCTTAATGTCTTGGACATTTCAATATTTTTTATGTAACATTTATATATAAATAAAATTTTGTTGACTTTAGGACAACTTTCTTACTAGCATATTATATAGTATATATTAATATTAACTTAATATCGCAGAGATTTCTGGTAAGGTAATCCTAATATAACCTGTGGTCTCCTGTGTTGTAGTAGAGTCAAGCTACTGGATGGCTGGGCATGCAGATACTGTAGCAATGCTGACATCATTGTGTAAGTCACCATCAGTGTGGTTATCTATCTTATGTAACACATTCCTGGATTGTGAAGATTAAATAAAGTCTAAATCCTACATTATTGAGATAATATAGTGCAAGGCATGCTTTGCAGTGACTATGTGCTTTGCTGACTTATGCTTGTGTGTGATCGAGCAATTTGTGTATCAGAGACGTGAGATGCACTTTCTGTGCTGGGAAGCTGCTGGCTAAACGGTGCATACTGTACCTGTACTATAAAGAGCAGTCATAATCTACTAAAGTGAAACTAAAACTCATATACAGGAAGCTGATGATGCTGTAACCTAAAGCTTCTCTATTGCTTATTACAGTATGTTTTTTCGATTACCTACAATCTTTGTACATGTAATTAAAAAGGTTTTTATGTGCAACAAAATTCAACACTTTTTTCCTTGATCTAATTGACTACCACTGCTTTCTCTTTGACATGCTACAAAATCACAAAGCATTTTTTATTACAACTCAATCAACATATTATTAATACAAAATAGAATACTTAAACAACCACAATCACAATGACAGGCTGATTAAACCATTGTGACAAAATTGTGGAGTTCTCACGTATATAACCAAAACAGTTTAGATTTAATGTTTGGCACTTGTGTTTTATACCACCTTTGTAAAAATCTGTTTGCAACTTGTCTCGCTTCTTTAGGAAAAAAGATTTATCTCATTTTGCTGTCAATGTGATACATAAACCATTCAGCCACATCACAAACACCATTGATTATCAATTATCTTTCAATAAAAAAGGTGATAGGATCAGCAAACAAGGTGCACCTACAGTATGTCTGTGGGGACCAGGTGCCAGCCTGACTTGTCCAATTTCAAAGAAAAGCCAATTTAGTAAACATTGATGACAAATGTCAATGCTGGCCATGATATAAAGGTATCAAAACACCCAGAGCATCACAGCCTGCCATATATGGGGCTTAGCAAGGAAAGAGTTCTAGGGTGTTGATCCAGCATTCAGTTCCCCAGATCTGAATCTGAGTGAGCATCCATGGAATTCATCAAACAAATAAGTCCGATCCACAGAGACCACACCCAGTAACTAACAGCACCCAAAGGATCCACTGCTAACATCACAGTGCCAGGCACCACAGCGAACCCGCAAAGATCTTGAGTCATGCCCTGAGGGGCTGTAGCTGCCCCAGTAGCACGAAAGGAACCTACACAATATTCAACATAATATTTTGGGTTTTAATGTTATAGTGGATCAGAATATTTTCAATATGCAAACAATAAACAAGGGTTCATTTGATCTTCAAGATACTTCTAATTCACAGAAGTTTTATCATCTGAAGCAAATGTACAATTTGGGCCATCAGCTGGGGTACACCCTGGAAAGATTGCCAATCCCTTGCATGACACACAAGTGCACACACAGTACTCTCACACAGTCACTCACACACTATGGGCAATTTGGGAATGTCAAATAGCCTACTCTGCATGTCTTTGGACTGTGGGAGTGTAAGGGACCACCACTAGAGGTCACTGTTTTGTTTTTTTTGTAGTTTTTGTTTGCAGACTCAGTTTCCCAGAAGGCACCTCGGTCAGGTGATGCGGGTGCACTCCTGAGCCGAGGTAGCGCATTAATTCAATACAATTCAATTTTATTTATATAGCGCTTTTAACAATGGTCATTGTCTCAAAGCAGCTTCACAAAATGAAAGAAAATTGACAAAAACATTTTAGAAAAGAAAATAACTGGAAGTGTGTATGTGTGAGAAAAATGTGTCTAGATAATAATGAGACGAATGAATGATGAATGAAATGTCTCTGATGAGCAAGCCAAGGGTGACGGCGACGGTGGCAAGGAAAAACTCCCTCAGATGGCATTAAGAAGAAACCTTGAAAGGAACCAGACTCAACAGGGAACCCATCCTCATTTGGGTGAAACAGGTGAAAATTCAATATGACAGAAATTATTTAAATTGACATGAAGACCAGTTCAGCATAGGGTGTTAGTCGTTAGTGGATTCCATGTAGAACAGTGGAATCCAAACAGTGGAACAGTGGAAACCCCCCCCCCCCCCCCCCCCCCGATCACTGCAAATTAGACTCATATAATAAGATTGCATAACAAATAAGAAAAAATATTAATGGTGTGGTACTAACCGTTTCTCTTCTCCTTTTCCAGGTCATTAGATCATCTATAAATTGCTGTTTAGTCTGGGAAACTGGGTCGAGCATTGTTTAAATGTTACTGTCACTATGTGGGCATTTTGTTTTGTTTAGTTCAGTTCAATTTGTATTTTGATTTAAGCTTTGTTAAGATGAAAAGGCTCTAATGTTGGCAATGTCTAATGTTCAGTGTGTGTCTATGTTTGTGGAGCTGACTCGCTCATGTGAAGTGTGGTGTGTTTAATGTTTATGTAAGTATTGTTGGTTGTGTCCTCCTGTTATTTCCCAGTGTGTTTAGCTAGTTGGTATGTTTAGCTACTGTAAGTGTGTGTTTGGCTAGGTGCATGTTTAGCTAATTATCATGTTTAGCTAACTGCCATGCCTAACTGATTGCCATGCATCTAGCCATAGTCTCTTTGAGTCTCTAGTCTGTGTCTCTAGTCTCTTTCATATCTTTAGCCTCTCTGTGTCTCTGGTCTCCCTGTGTCTCTGCTCTCCCTGTGTCTCTGGTGTCCCTAGTCTCGCTGTGTCTCTTGCGTCTCATCTTTAGTTCCGTCTCTGGTGTCTCCAGTATCTCCGGGTCTCCGGTCCAGTCTATAGTCCTTCCGTGTGGCTAGTCCTGTCTCGTCCCGTTTCAGCTCCTTGCTTAGTTTGTTTGTACATATCCTTAAGCCTGTGTTTCGCCATAGTGCTTATGTTATTAGAGCCTGTAGATGACCTTAAATCTGTGTCTTGCCATGGAGCCTGTGTTTTGCCATATGCTTTTGGTTATTCTTGGAGTTTGTTGTTTTTTCGTTTGTTTTGTTTCTTTATTATTTATATTTTGTTAATATTATTAAAAGACTCTTTTTGGTTACAATACCCCTCTGCGTGTATGCCTGCTCTTTGCGCCCACGGCAATAATATCAGCCATTAACACTCCGAACGTGACAGGGAGGAAATCAGAGTAACAGGAGGAAACCCTGGAGGTGTGACACCTCTGCTCATAACATTCTTATGCTTAAAAAACTAATTTAATCAAAATCCATTTTAGTACCAGATGCCCATCCATGGAATTTATACAGATAAACAGTAAAAGCAATATGGACAATTAGGGAAAAAGTGTGTGTAAATGACAAGTCTAAAACATTTATACTTTTGGAAGTTAGTTAGTCTCAATAGTCTCTGAACATCTTTGTCAGGAATGGTTAATCTAAAGAAGATGGAACAGATGTTGCCAATAAGTGGTTCATAAATGAAATTTGCAAGTTTTTATGTTATACATAATTAAGGCATATTAGAAGCTTTCATATCTAACTATCAGGAGGCAGGATTTGATAACCTCACCACAAGACTAAAAGTCTCCATTGTGGCCTTAATGGATTATGGTTTCCTGTTTTTTTTTTTTTGTTGTTGTTGTTTTTGTTTTGTTTTTGTTTGTTTTTTTTGGGGGGGGGGACTTTATTCTTTATTGAGACTTTATTGTGTTCTGAATAAATTTACTCCAAATTAATTCTGTGTGACATTTATATGTAAATATGATTTTTGTTGCCTTTTGGAGGCTTTCTTAGTGACCCTATTTTACATTTATCATTAAGTTAATATCACAGAGATTTCTGCTTATGTTATCCTAATATACCCTGTGTTTTCCTGTGCTATAGAGTCCAACTACTGGACAGCTGGGCATGAAGTTAACAAATGCCACCATCTTTGCATTAGTCATCTTCAGCGTCTCTCTTATGTAACACATTACAGGATTGTGAGGATTAAATGAGGTCTAAATCCTACATTATTGAAATAATATAGTGCAAGGCATGATTTGCACAGACAATGTGCTTTGCTGGTGTGTGTGTGACAGAGTGAGAGAGCTGAGAGAAAGATTTATTCAATGTGCACTTCATTAAGAACACCTCCTGTTCTGTTTTTCAGGTCTCGGTATTCTGCCTCACTATTTTTTGCTCATAAAACCTTGATTTTTAAAGAGTGGTTATTTAAGTTACCATAGTGAGTCGGCTTAAACCACTCTGTCCATTAATTTCTGACCTCTATGGAACAACAGTTTACTGCAGTAAATGTGTTTTTTCCCCCCACCATTTATTGTAAACTCTATAGATTTCTCTGTGTGATCAGCAGTAGATCAGCACTATCTGAAATATTCAAACCAGCTAGACTGTCAGCATCAACCCTGTCAAAACCAAAGTGCCTGAAGTTAAATTTTCCTTGTTCTGCTGTTAGATGAGAAAATTGACTAATCTGTAGCTGCAGGATTTTATGCATTGTTTTGCTGCTTCATGATTGGCTGCCAGTGATCCAGCCCCCTCTGCCCCTGGACCTGTCTGACTCATCTCTGGTTGGAGATCTTGTCGCATAAAGGCCCCATGTGGTCTGCTTGGAATGCTACCTGGAGACGGTTTCACTTGACCATGATGGGCTTGGACTTGGCTGATGCAGGCAGCTGTTCTCTGATGACTTGTGACTGCAGTCAATCAATAGTTCAGAACTAAAATTCCAACAAACAGTTTTGCATTTGAGACTTTAATAGCAAAAGTGGACTCCATCTCAAGTTAAACACCTTTCCTGTTATACTGAACTTCCAGCCTCCCAACACTCAGTATGATAGCAAATCATTCGACATTTTAAGAATATTTTTTAGAATAATCCGGTCATTCTTCAAAATACAATGTTTTTCAAAATAAAATCTCGTTCAGACAGATAATACATAAAATGGGAAATATTTTATAATTTATTCTGTGGCCCGGTATCATTTGCTCCACGGACTGGTACCGGTCCGCGGCCCGGGGGTTGTCGTCCACTGGTACAGTATAGATGAAGAGTGAGTGAGTGATTGAGTGAATTTAATTTATTGTATAACTACATGAAAAAGCAATTTTACCGCTTTTACCGATAAACAAGGGAGTGTCACATCAGGAAGGGCGTACAGTGTAAAACCTGTACATAGTTAAATGTGCCTTAATGAAAGCAGCTGAAAGAACAGTAACATTTTAAGTAAAAAGTATAAATATGTTAAACAAACAACAACAAATAAAAAAATTACAAAGTATAGATAAATACAAAATGGACATTACATAAGAACGTATTTACTGTACAGGTCCTTCTCAAAAAATTAGCATATTGTGATAAAGTTCATTATTTTCTGTAATGTACTGATAAACATTAGACTTTCATATATTTTAGATTCATTACACACAACTGAAGTAGTTCAAGCCTTTTATTGTTTTAATATTGATGATTGTGGCATACAGCTCATGAAAACCCCAAAATCTAAAAAAATTTGCATATCATGAAAAGGTTCTCTAAACGAGCTATTAACCTAATCATCTGAATCAACTAATTAACTCTAAACACCTGCAAAAGATTCCCGAGGCTTTTAAAAACTCCCAGCCTGGTTCATTACTCAAAACCGCAATCATGGGTAAGACTGCCAACCTGACTGCTGTCCAGAAGGCCATCATTGACACCCTCAAGCAAGAGGGTAAGACACAGAAAGACATTTCTGAACGAATAGGCTGTTCCCAGAGTGCTGTATCAAGGCACCTCAGTGGGAAGTCTGTGGGAAGGAAAAAGTGGCAGAAAACGCTGCACAACGAGAAGAGGTGACCGGGCCCTGAGGAAGATTGTGGAGAAGGACCGATTCCAGACCTTGGGGGACCTGCGGAAGCAGTGGACTGAGTCTGGAGTAGAAACATCCAGAGCCACCGTGTACAGGCGTGTGCAGGAAATGGGCTACAGGTTGCAAATTTTGCATGTCATTCGGAAATCAAGGTGCCAGAGTCTGGAGGAAGACTGGGGAGAGGGAAATGCCAAAATGCCTGAAGTCCAGTGTCAAGTACCCACAGTCAGTGATGGTCTGGGGTGCCATGTCAGCTGCTGGTGTTGGTCCACTGTGTTTTATCAAGGGCAGGGTCAATGCAGCTAGTTATCAGGAGATTTTGGAGCACTTCATGCTTCCATCTGCTGAAAAGCTTTATGGAGATGAGGATTTAATTTTTCAGCACGACCTGGCACCTGCTCACAGTGCCAAAACCACTGGTAAATGGTTTACTGACCATGGTATTACTGTGCTCAATTGGCCTGCCAACTCTCCTGACCTGAACCTCATAGAGAATCTGTAGGATATTGTGAAGAGAAAGTTGAGAGACACAAGACACAAGAATTTGCAAAAAGATTCCCGACCAAGTATTGAGTGCATAACTGAACATAATTATTTGAAGGTTGACTTTTTTTGTATTAAAAACACTTTTCTTTTATTGGTCGGATGAAATATGCTATTTTTTGAGATAGGGATTTTGGGTTTTCATGAGCTGTATGCCACAATCATCAATATTAAAACAATAAAAGGCTTGAACTACTTCAGTTGTGTGTAATGAATCTAAAATATATGAAAGTCTAATGTTTATCAGTACATTACAGAAAATAATGAACTTTATCACAATATGCTAATTTAGATCACTGCATGAACTGCTAAATCAGCCTTCATTGCATTAACACTATACTGTAGCATTAACCAGATAATTTAAACTTGAAATTCAACCACAAATAAATATTATGATATTAAAATGGAAGTTAATTATAAAATTGATTATAACAACAAAACAGATGTGTATCAAAGGTTACAGCTAGCTAGCTAAAAAGTAGGTTCATAATAACACAATACTAATAGCTTAGATAACGTATTTCAGTGCGAGAGAGAGAGAGAGAGAGCATCTTCATCTTCAAATGACCTTCTGTCCTATAAATGGACTGTACTGAATCTGACTGGAGCATGTGATACTGTAGTATCCATTCAACTGATTCTGCTAAATCTGTCCACCATCTAGCTTCCATTAAACTGCTAAAGCTGATGGCTTTCCAAATTATATGTGTTGGGCCAAACGTATATATTTATGTATATACCATTTTTGTTTTCTTGTAAACATTCAGACACTGACACAATTATGAAGGAGGCATATAATTATCCAATATCTAATTATTATTAAAAATGGTCTTCTAGAGCAAATAGTAGATCATGATCCACATGTCCAAAGGTTCTTTTTTTTCTGCTGTCACATTTTATGTGTATACATACGCTTTGAATGAGACACAAGTGATACCAACTAAAAGTGGTAAACCCATATAATCCACTGTTCCATGGTTGTAAGTGTTACTCTAAGGGGTTTTACATTTAGCTCTCACAGAAATCAAATTTATGGAGCAGAATCCCATTTAGCATTCTCTCTCCAGTGTACTGTATAAATCCTCATGAACATTTTCAAACCAGAAATGAAGATCATGGTTACAACAACATTAACAACATGGTTTGTGCCGTAATGAGTTAAAGCGATTATTTGGGATTTTAAGTTTTAAATTTATTAAATCTAAATTGAGGTGCACATAAGTACATTATGTACTTATATGCACAATGTTTGTACCATGTAATTAATTTGAGCCAAATGTGAGTTGTGTAATGATCGTTGCCAGATTCCACAACCCTCAGTCCATGCAAAAATGCATTCCAAAGTTCAGCTAAAACTCATGTGAAACTTTTGCAGTCCTGCTTGGCATTTTTTAAAGGTATGGTGTATTTACTATAAACATCATTCTTTTTTTTCCCCGGAACTGCCCATATAGATAGTTCAGGATATCCTATTTTTAGTTCTAATTAAATATGTGGCTATCTTAGTTCTGGAGGGAAAAAATAGTTAAGTATTATACTTAATACACCATAACTTTAAATGATACCAACCTTTAGTTAAGTGGGAGTCTAGAAGCTTCATACTTATATGCATCTCAACTTTGATTTAAGACAGACTTGAAATAACCTGAACTAAGCTGGCTGACATGTTTAAAGACAGGAAGGCCAGTAACACAGTTTGCAGAGAAACAGGATACTGTATAATTAAATTATTAATACCATATAAAGAATCACACTGTCACATTATTTATAGCCTCCACCTTAGCAGTGTCTCTTGAGCATGCTATTTTTAATCTATATCTGAATCAGATGTAAGCACTGTTGGTTGACATTTACATATATTTTAAATATTAATTACATTTCAGATTTCCACCTTTTAAAAAAAGACACAAGATCAGGAAATGTACACAACATTATATAGAAAACTGTACAATATAAAAAAAAATTGGGTGCAATGAATCTGTACACTTTTAATATGTAAGCATCTGTTAATTTAATTCTCATTAGTCATTGAAATGAAACAAAAAAGGTGAGATTTACAGTAGCTGTGAGGTGTTTATCTCATGCTTTTTCATGCATTTTTCCAAAAATGTGTTTCTGACCGCATACTGTTATAAACAGTATGAAAATATAATATTTTATATTTCTTTTATAAATTTGATTACAGCATGTTGCCCAATTTCACTTTCAATCTTTTGATCTGATGTCACATTGACTCAAAAATATTGAACTCGGTGCTATTTATATTTTATTTCTAATATATTTTTATATCTTGTTCAACAAGAACTAACATGATAAATGTTGGCAGTAGACAGACTAGTAATTGGCTTTCGGCTCTACGAATCTTATCACCCTGTAGGCTAAAGGTAGAGCTCATTATAGCAACACTCGAAAATGTGCAATAGGAATGAACAAGTCTGGTGCTGACTCTTATGAGCAGTGTTTCAAAAAAAAGCCAGTGATCAATGACCTATTTTGGGGCCTGTTCATGTTCTTAATCGAGCCTCACACAACAGCTGCCTAAAGTTACTATTCACAGATCCTGTGCATTTACTGAAAAGGGCCTGCTTTGCAATGAGATTTATGTGTTTAGGTGCCTGTCTGCCTCTTTTTCAATTAAGGTATCATGGAAACATACATTATCTGAGGACAGATTGGCAAGTAGAATACTTTGTGCAATAGTGATTTCAAGGAAAGTGCAAATCTAAGGAATTTCCTTTTAGCAGAACTTAGTGTTTTTTTTTTAAACATAGAGTGAAAATACAAACTCAGGGCTGGTGTTTAGTCCTGATGTCAGGCTATTGCTGAAATGTGCATCAGCCTGTGTTTGCATTGCTATACATTTTTTATTAATATAATATATTAAATATATATATATTTTTTATTTATTTATTTATTTAAGAAAGCAGTTTTCCCCATTGGCACGAATCAAACAAGGTCAAAACTTCCAGATTTTCTTATCCTTGGGCAGACATTTACGCATAATACTAAAGGTAGAAAGTTTAGCTGCTATAATCATTTAAATAAGAATTTGCTGTGAAAAATGTGTGAATTACAAAACATTGCCAAAGACAATGACACAGACAAGGCGGTGTAATACCACACCTGCAATAGATGCAATCTCAGTTGTAGATGTTTTAGTGCCCTCTTGTGACAGTTTTTCATATACAGTCTTTATATTTCAGAGATTCTCACAGCAGGTCTCAGGGCCCTCCAGATTATGGGTACCTGGAAAATCACTACATATGTTAAACATCAAATTACATGAGCATTTGTGTCCGTTAAATTGAAGCTTTAAAATGTGTATATAATGGTGGTTTGGGATGTTTACTTACTATACCATTTTCTTATTAACAAAGCATAATAAGCAGTTCTTAGCTCGATCACAGCTATTCTCCTCTAGGTCTGTGTTAGGTCTGTTTCCTCCATATCTTGTGCTGCTGCTGTTTGTTTGTCTCAGTCTTAAAGGTCACCTCAGTGATTGAGACTATGCACATCATGGAAAAGGCATTTACATCACTTACTCTAGTACTGTGTGTCTGGAGCACTTCCACTGCAGCACATATACTGTATGTTGCTACTCTCAAGACTCGACTTGGTCTTGTAAGAATTAAGGATTCTAATAATCAGCCAATTCAATAACAGTTTAGTTTCCCCTTTTAAACCCACACACACACCCACACCCACACACACACCCACCCACACACACACACACACACACTTTTTCTTCTTTGATTTCATATATCTTTCTTCCCTCTCAGCAATGAAATATTATCGTGTCACAACATTGCCATGTGACTTATTGCAGTGATCACTCCTTCTTTGCCCTCGTTCTCTTTCTGCTTTAATATCCTATTGATTTCATGCTCTTCCCCAGCAGATTAAGACATACCCTAGTGTCTTATTTAGGCTCTGCATCTCAGAATTACCCCCTGGCATGTGTTCAAAGACTTTTATCAAATACAATGACATCTTAATTGAGCTTTTTACACTAAAACTCATACATTTATTTGAACCCCATATTGTTTTATGGTCTGCATTGACTCAGTGCTGGTTCTACACTGAATTGCTCCCCGGCGAGAATGTATTTTAGTACAATGCAAATACATTAAAGAACCATACAGTATATGTATACTACTGAGCATTAACATGTTTAATGGAGAAGAAGATATGATAACTAGTTGCCTATAAGTATTTTAATGGTGCAAAAAGTCAAACTTCAGAGGCATGTCATCAGTAACCTTTATTGGAATGTAAATGTACATCCAAGCTTAGCTGCAGGAATCTGTGAGTGCAACATACAAGAAAATTAGTGTAGCCAGGGCAGGCTTAGTAACAATTACCCCTGTATGGTTGTCTACAATAAACATTAGTGCTGTCAGAATGAATGATTAATCCAAGTATTTAATAAAAAATGTATATATATATATATATGCTGTTACCTTGGTTGTGACATTTCGCTCAAATCTTGAGTCTCTATCACGGACATCTTCGTATACTTATCAATTCAATTCAATTCAATTTTATTTGTATAGCGCTTTTAACAATTAACATTGTCTCAAAACAGCTTTACACAATCAAAAGAATTATTTAAGTTTGTATGGAAGGTGAGTGTGCATGAATCAAAATGGTCAGATAGTCCCTGGTGAGCAAGCCCGAGGGCGACAGTGGCAAGGAAAAACTCCCTGAGATGGTAATAGGAAGAAACCTTGAGAGGAACCAGACTCAACAGGGAACCCATCCTCATCTGGGTGAAACAGATAGCAGGAAATGATATGCATTTATACAGCGTGTTAGGTGGCAGGCACTTCAGCTATAATAGTTGATGTTAATTGATGTTAAAATGGAGTCCAGGTAGTTATTGGAGACCTGGATAGACTTGTAGAAAGTTCCAGTCCTGAACTATCGAACTGTCAAGTCCTCAGAGAAACAGCTGCTAACACCAGTCGAGGCCAGAACCATCTTCTAAATAGATAGAATCATCCCCAGACACCAGACGCATCCCAAAGAGACACACGGGGCATGCATGCGACGAGACCTCCAACCAGAAGCGGGGCACCAGGATGGATCAGACAGGTCCGGAGGGCAGAGAGAGTCTGGATCACTGGCAGCTCAGGGATGACATATGTAGCAAGGACTTATCACAAACTTATCAACCGAAAATACTATTTTATTCAAACGTCCTTGCTGGAGTGTGTGATGTGACGTCATGTGCAGGTGCGATGGATTGTGTATCAGCCAATAGGGTGTTGGAATGGTATGTTTATACAGTACTTCTCATCCAACCACAATCAAATTCGCTCCATCCGGATGCCGCAATTTTTTTTTTTTTTGAATGACAAGCTGAAATAAAATAGAAGTAACGAGGCTATTTTAAAATGCAAGGAATAGAAAGTATAGGTACCCAAAATTTTTACTTAAGTACAGTATATGTAAATACGAAGTATTTGTACGTCGTTACTTGACACCTCTGCTTATGACAGCAAGGCCAGTGAGCCGTTCCTGAGACATGGTTGACCTCAGGTATTACAGAAATTACACTGGCTATTTACAGTATACTGTAAATATATTTTAAATATATAGGCTATAGCCAACATTAACATAAACAATGGAAATCAATAACTGTACTTGCAACAGTTTCGTTGCAAAGCATAATTTTGTGGTTAAATTTAATTAGATCTCATGTTGTATACACTGCTGAAAAAACAATAGAACCCTGCCCAAAAATAATAGAAGATGTAATGGATTTAATGGTTATAATGGGAATTGTATTGGTTTTAATGGTAAGTATAATAATGTCTGCTGGTATATGATGAATTGATTCTATTGGTGGGTGGGTGTAACAGAAACCATTAAAATTTCTGTGATGGATTGTATATTAGGCTTTTATTGTGTTTGTTTTAGCAAGCATCAGTAGCAAGAACGTTAACAAACCTAAGAGTTAACGTTATACCACTAATGAACATAATGACATGAATACCGTAATCATACAGAGAGAACATTGTTGCTGACAGCTTTGGCCTTTTTCTCTCCATCGCGGTGTTTACTTTGTAATCGACTATTCGACAATCAACAGATTTCCCCCAACGCTGTCACTCACGACCAGACTAAACCAATTCACCTCCACAGCATCATAGTTTTTTATTAAATTTTTTTAGACATTTCACACAATTAAATAAATGAAAAAAGTGCTAATTATTGGTCTGTGTTTATGATATTTTTAATGAAATCTGCGTTATTTGTAAGAAAGTCAGGTGTCACTGACAAAATTTAGCCCAGGGTGTACCCTGCCTCGTGCCCTGAGTCTCCGAGGCTCCAGGTCCACGCGACCTTCGTGTGCCGCCCCCACGTGTCATGAAAAAATGCCGCCCTGGGCTGCTGCCCCGTTCGCCCCTGCCTAAAACCGCCACTGCATTGACTGTATGGATACATATCTTTTGGCTCAAATTCTGTAAGCTGATGTTTACATTCAGTATATAATATATAGTATATACAGTATACATTCAGTACTGTATATAACGGACAAAAATTGTAAATATAAAACATTTATAGGGGTGGTTTACAAGGTGGGGGAAGAGGGAAAGAAGGAAAAAAGGAAAACAGCATATTTTTTTACATTACCTCAGTATACATGTGGCATGATCATAATTATGAGTGACCTTTGTCTTGATGTTAAACATAGTGAAGAACACCATAAAAACTCCATATTTTTTGAAAATTGATATACAGGTAGATTTTTTTAAACACCAAGTCATTAGAGAATAATTACAGTATGGACATATATCTTGTGCCTGGTGCTTGTCTCACTTTTTGAAGTAGCGACTCATGGGTTTTGGCCATTTCAGGAGAGAAGATTCATTATTACTTAAAGGCAGATAGGCTTTCTATCATAAAATGCATGGAGCCAGTTTTTTTAGGCCTCCATGTTTAAATCTAGGTTGAAAGTTAAAAACTAATATTTTTAGTGTCATTCAGTTTTCAACAAGCCAAAGCTTCATTTTTTTTCTTAAAATAACAATTATCAGCAATATGTCAAACAGTGTATTTTATAATGTTTGATTGTGTAGGGAGTATAAGATGAGGTATGTTTGAAAATTAGGGAACTGACATATCTTTAGGTGCTACTGAGTGAAAGTTTGTGATTGTGATACAGTCTGTTAGATCTAATCAGACCTGACCATGGGAACAGAATATACCTACAGAATATAGAAACAGTATTACAGTATAATAATTATGTACAGTTCAAGGTACATACATATGCACAGAAATATTTGGACATCGGCCAATTTATGGTTATTTTAGTTGTCTATATGGTTATTCTATTTTTGTCACACACCCCTCCACCTTTTTAAGGAGCTCATATAATTGGACAAACTCAAAAAAGTATAAATTAAATGTTATTTTTAAATTCTTTCCTACCTTCCTACCTTCCAGTTACTGCCTGAAGTCTGGAACCCACAGACAGCGCCAGATGCACCAATCAACCATAACATTAAAACCACCTGCCAAAAAAGCTCTAACATAAAGGCACGGTGTCCACAAGACCTCTGATGGTATGCTGTGGTATCTGGCATCAAGAGATTATCAGTAGATTCTGTAGAAGTTGTGAGGTGGGGCATCCATGAATCCGACTTGTTTTGTGCAGTAATTCTCACAGGTTATGCACTGGACTGAGATCTGGGGGATTTGTGCTACACTAGCTCTTCTGTGGGATTTAACCAGATGGGCTATCCATAGCTCCCACATACATCAGTAATCATTAGGCACCCATAAAACTGTTCCCCGGTTGTCCAGTTGCATACTAATGCATTGTGATGGTGTACTGGAAGAAAACACAACAACCAAAAACATGCCATAAAAAACCCCAAGAGCTTCTCAATGGAACACTTGGAACAGCAGCAATATAAATAATATACCTATTTCAAATCCCTTAACATAGGCACAACTCTAGATAGTCAATACTGTATAAAAGACATAAAATAATAATAACATAATATTTTTAAGGTTTGCCTACATTGTTAGAAATTCCCCACAACTGAGCTCAAGACCCATTCAATACAATCACAGAAGTCCTTTATGATGTCACTTCAGTCAAAAGTGAAACTTAAATAAACAATGTGCTAGTTAATTATGTCCAATGTTATGTAAGCTAGCAACAAAGCAACATTGGTTAACAAACATAAGTGTTAGCCTAATTCATTATAAGCATGACATTATACACATAAAGAGATACTACGGCTGCATAATGATTTTAAGATTTTTTTTCTTCTTCTTTCTTATTTTTTCTGAACTTGGCAGATTTACAGCAGTTAGAACCTTTTTTATACATCAAAAAAGTTTGTTTATGTTTGACTGCATGTCAACACACATCTTATCAGATCAGCATCCATGTAAAGTTGGAATCTCTAATCAGAATGTAAAAAAATTTTAACTGTTGTCTAACTACTCTGGATCCTGTAAAATGGACTGTGTAAAACAAACAAAAAAAACAAACAGCTGTAATTCCTAAATAAATAATATTTTTTGTTAATCCCCTTAGTCCAGTTGGAATTCTACACTTCAATCACATTCCTATTTTAAATAGATTGTAGTGGCGTACAGATGCAAAATTCTAATAAATCCTTTAATAAACAAACACAGTAATAAATTAATGCAATGTACACATTCTGAAAATAGTGTCAATAAACAGCTGTGTGGCCATAAGAAAAGCACTTGTTAGTAAGGCTAATCAAAAAAAGTCTTTATTATATTATACCCTTTATTATATCTTTATTGTATAGGGAGCATAAAGATTGGACTTTGGCGCAATGGAAAATTCCTTGTGGTTTGATGAGTACAGATTGACCCTATGCCAGAGCAAGGGTTGGGTGTCAGGGGAGGAAGGGAAGTGCATGAAGCAATGTACCCCTTATGCATAGTGCCCATTGTACAAGCCTCTGGATGTAGTGTTACAGTATGATCTGAGGTTGCTTCAGTTGGTCAAATCTAGGATCAGCAATGTTATATGCTGTCTTAACAGAATTTACTGTAGCAACATATATTAGAGACGTTTAGAGTAGATATATTAATATAGTATAATTATAAGTATAAATTAGTAGTTTTACTGTTACTTATTTAAAATATTTAAAGGTAAAATATACAATATTTACTAAGAAAAGTTCAGGCTCTATTTTAGGCATTAAGTGATTAATTCAGCAAAACCTTGGGGAAAGGTTTTTTAAACAACGTTCAAATTAATTAAATAACCTGCCCCTGCTGATTACCTGACCTGGTACATTTTAAGTAGCCCTGTGTGTGTGTGTGTGTGTGTGTGTGTGTGTGTGTGTGTGTGTGTGTGTGTGTGTGTGTGTGTGTGTGTGTGTGTAGGTGTGTGTGTATGTGTGTGTGTGTGTGTGTGTGTGTGTGTGCGCGTGTGCGTGTGTGTGAATGTGATCATCTAGAATGAAAGGATAAAGATGATAGAATAATATATACAGTAGAAGTTGCAGTAAAAACTGGTTGATAGTAAAATCTTATATTTCCAGAAGCCGTGTTAAATGTTATGAATGTTGCATGATAACTTTGTTGTATTTTATATCTAATATAATAACTCCTGCCACATGCACCATGGTTTCCCATCTTCCACGTGAGTATTTGCCCAGTTCCCTCTTGACAAGAAATTGTTATCAGTTTCCTCTTGACAAGAAATCTTACACAATACAAGTGGAAAATATGGATAGTGAATATTATTTTAAATGTCTAGATCAAAGTTTGTGTCAGCTTGTAAAGAAGATCAAATTAGCAAGCTGGAGTCATACACAGATAACTTTGGTTAATTGTCCCAGAATTAACAAATCAGTGGTGAAATTAAGGTACCAGCAATAGGTTTTGCGTGTAGACATTTGGCACATGACATCACAATGTCTGTCTGCCATGGTCCTGCCCTGTTCTGGACACTGAAAGGGACACTACTTACTGAATGCCAGTGCAAAGAAATATATTCAAAAACAATCCAAGAAGTACTCTACAGCAACTCAACACATCGGATAACGTTAAACAATACTTTGTCTCCTTAGTAATTGCTTTAAGTAATTTTGAAATGCCTCTGAATGCAAACTACAATGCCAACTAGTGTCTAACAAAAGGCTAAAAAAAATTATCCCAAATCCTTCTCTAAACTCTGAAAGAGGGCACTACTTGGCATGTGGAACAAGGGATTGTACACCCTACATAGAGCACTAGCTTTGCATTTTACACAATTTTGGATTCAACTCTGGAACAGATAGTCAGCTACTAATTAGAAAGCTTGAAATGTCAGTATTTTTTCTCATTAACTGCACAACTTTTTATGAAGCGTAGTGCACATATGCGTCTCATTTGGAACATAAGCAGCGAATAAGCTAATGCTAATGCTAGAAAATGCAACCAAATCCATGATGAGTCACATAACCATACTGTACATCGTCTGAGGTAATCATGATATAATAACAAATCAAACTTCTGCAAATTACCATATTACCTTCTTCATTCATTTAAACACGCATATTTATCTTTTAAATAAGTTCACTATGATATAAATTACAGGTTATAAAAATAATTAGCAAAACAGAAGCTACGTATTAGTTGCTAGGTAACACTTTTATTTTTTACATCTAAAGCATAATCATGAGGGAAAATACACTGTGCCTATATTTGTAAAACACTTTACAGAAGAAATGTTTACAGATATGCAGGATGAAAATATAAAATTGATATCATTCTGCAGTGGTGTAGTGGCAGTTAATATAATCTAATTTAATCAGTTGTGTCATCTTTTAGTGAAGGGTCTAGACACTTTATACATAAGGCTGTGATTTAAAGTATTACTTTGTGCAGGTCAGTGAGCATCTTGACTCCACAAGCTCAACATGGCCTTACTAATAAAACAATAAACATGGGCTAAAACCAATGATCTACCCCCATCCAAAACTACCATTCCAGAAAACCAAAGGTCACCCCTCAGAGACCTCTGCCTTTCATCCTTATATCAGTTCGCTGCCACACACCAACACACATAAACACATTCAAGTATGCATATATGTACTGGGTATAACTTCAATGAAGGCATGCGTCTTTTGCTTCCAATACAAGTACTAGTTCATCACTAGTCATACCCTGGTCAAGTTACTACAATCATAAATACATATCCGCATGCAAATCTCCTTCTTTTACCTGCAGGTTTTCAAACGTCGGCAGTAAACCTTTATTTACATTTTGCCGTCCTTATGTGATGTCCTAAAATGTTTGAAATTGAAGCACATCTGTTGAGGGGGGCTACAGCGGGTCCCGAACACCAATACTCTACGCTCCAGGGCCAGCTTGAAGAAAAAGAGTACAATTGGATTAGATACCAAAATACGACCCATGTTTGTTTTAATCATTCTGGTGACACAGGGAGCTTTTCAAAGTGCTGGAGAAAGATAATTTCGAGGGAGGGACAGAGAAGGAAAAGGTAGGGGGTGTCCACCCTGAAGGTCTGATACAGCATTTGGAGGCTGGAGCCTGAGGCCCGCTGTCTGGGGGGTGGTTAGCCATCGAGAGGTCATAGCCAGTGCTCCTCCATGTAGGACTATTTCTGAGTGTGTGCCTACATGACTACCTTTAGTGCCAGATAATGATGTTTAACAAAAATTATAAACACTACCAAGACAAGTAATGTGATCTATGGAACTATTTTCATTAATGTTATATTTATCAGATTTTGTATCAGAGCCAAGACATTCCAATCAGTTGAAACATGAGGTGGAGGATCTCTGTTGGGTGACTCTTTTTTCCCCTGTGGATCTGATTGCATGCACTGTTTGCTTTCATACAATGAGGAGTTCAATGGATGGGCAGTTTCTTTACTCACTAGAAATAGTAATCAGAAGTACTGTAATGTCAGTATATGTTAATATTATTTTGGAATATTTTATTGTACTTTATTATTATTTTTTTTTTTATTATAATACTCTGAGTATACTCAGATACAATAGAATGTTCAGTATACTTATACTAACTTAAAAAAATACTTCATGATGTATTTATGATGAATATGAAAAATCAAGATATGTTCTTTTCCTTTTCAGGCAATGTTTTCAAATAAAGAGGCTCCTATATATTTTATCTACATTGTAGTTTTACATAAAACAATTTCAGTTTATGCCAAAAAAGAACAATTCCAGTTTGCCATCTGCTGTCACCTTTCTATCTTATACATTGTTCGTAGCATGATAGCTACTGCATCTATATATGTCTGAATATGGCTCAGCCACTTGACTGGAACTTGATGGTGAGCTCCCCTGACCATTCCTCAGTAAAGTGTTTAAGTTGTATAAGCAATGACTTATAATGTAATGTCTAAAATAACAAGTATGTTTTGCTACTATGCTAAAATGGCAAACTAGAATAGTTGTTTTAAACCAGATAATTTATCTACTTCAGCAATTAATAAAAGTTTCCTTTCAAATAAACACATTATCTTGTGGCCATAAGAAATTATATCAGAAACTGGTTAATAATTTAATCAGTTTAAAATATAATTTACACTTTTGTCACTTTCACTTACACTTTCAGTTAAATTGTATTTTAAAGATTTTAACACACAATCTATGTTTTAACTATTTATAATGTTTTAGTAATAAAACAATTGCAGAAGAAAAAAAAAAAGCAAACATAGCACAGTTTGGAGTATTGTTGCCTCCAGTGAATTTCTGAGCCTCAAACATTCATATCAACATGAAAATCCCCTCAGACGACTTTTCAGGTATGTTCTGCTTGCTTGAAGAACTTCCAAAACACCGGAGTCACAGTCCAGGTTCCGCTTGATGTAACAGTATCCTTGCTTCGGAAGTGCAAATCCTGCTGCTGCAGAACTTCCATAAATTAGATTTTCTGCCGTGCTTCAGGCCTGCAGAACTCCTGAATGCTCTTAGCAGGCAGTCTAAGCCTTATCATTACTGCTATTCCTGAGCCACCCACTCACCCCAACAGACTTGGTTAATGATACATTGCTTGCTGTATTGCATGAATTTCCTGGATTGGACAGAGAGTATTTACGGATTAGTTGACGCTAAGAGAATTGAGGAGATTTTATACAATGATGGCTGTGTATTTATTTTTAACTCTGTGTAAAAAAATTTTTCCACCATCAAAGCATAAGAGGGATGCTGTGCTTCCAATGGCATCTGCTTCCGATATATCTAAGTGCTGAGTATTTCCAAACAGTTTACGTTTTAGTATGACCAGTATAAAATGTAAGGTCAACCACTGCCTTTTAGAGGAAAAACGATGGGCAGAATCAGACAGTATGGTAGTAATATTTTTTCAGTCAAATTTTAAGTGCTCTGGCTCTCTCTGTTACTCCTGTTGTACTCTTTATCCATTATATCCAGTTTCTATTCCATCTGAATAATGGTTGGGGTTTATATGCAAAGCATTTTCATTTGTAATAATTAATTAGTGTTTTTATTTTCAAAACTCATTTGTGTATCACTTGTTCTTTACATATGTAGATAAAGAGAAATGCATTTTGGTTTCAACTTTTGGGCTTTCAGTCTTTCAGTGTGTGTGTTGTGTGTGTGTGTGTGTGTGTGTGTGTGTGTGTGTGTGCGTGCGTGCGTGCGTGTCTTTTGCAAAAGAATAAATAATCTGTGGTTCGCAGATCCGTGAATCTCGTACTTGGGCATTAGATATATATGAAAGGTTGTATTATAGCGAGTGACTGGGTGGCTCTGTGAGGGGTCATACTGAGCAGCTCTGCCCTCAGGCTTTCAGGATGAGGATGGGCTGAAGGGTGGCTGAGGATGACCCACACTGTTTCAAGGCAGCTTGGCTTACACAGCTGCCATGCATTCTGCTGCTCTATTTTGTCATCTATCTTAAACTATAAGGAATCATTGCATTACTTTACTTATGGGCTTTATTTTTCTAGTTGAAAATTAAGCATATTTCAGAGTTTTTATCACACCCCAATGCAGCAATGTAGTGTTATTAGGGGTTGTTACTTAGGGGTTGTTAGTGGGGAGATGATGGGCAGCTGTCAACTGGTAGGGGTAGTGGAAAAACAGTTAGGCAGATGGTAAATAAAGAACAGTAAAGAAAGAAGTCAGCCTGTCATTTTTTAAATACTGGATTTAATAACTAAAGAAATATTTCTTTAGTTTAGATTTCTTTTTCTTCTTTCTTAATTCTACAATTAATTATGATGTCTTTTCTGTAGCATGAACAGACCATTAACACTATGAAATCACTTTACACAAAGTTGAAAGAGGTGCACAAGACAAAAAGTTTATTTAATCCTGTTCATGTCTACAATTAAAGGAATTTCTCTAGCAGTTATCTTTGTTGTTCCAGAAATCTAAATAAAAATTGAGTTAAAATAAAGCGGGTTGCACATCACTATCAAATTCTACACAGCTGGTTTCAAGTAAGATTAGCAACAGCTCAAGATCTAGGCTTATTTTGGACACTACTGAGTAGACAAAGCCCACAGACACTGCTCTAGACATTAAATTCATTAATGAGGTGTAAAGCAGGTTAAGCACTGACAACTCTCAGTTTTAGAGAAAAACAATTCTGTTTAGCTACCAGCTTATCTTTATGATGGCATTTTCATAATAAGTATGTCCTTACATTATGTCAGAGGTGGAGGATCAGATTCAGGGTGGACCCAGGCCAAAATAATAAACAAAATGGTATTTATATTTAGTAGCTAGATTACCTGCAAAAAAAAAAAAAAAACACAAACAAAAATACAGGTACCTTCCCGGACTCCCTAAACCTATATAAACTATATAAAAATATAAACCTAAGCTAAACTATATAAAATACCTGGCTCAAAAAAGTCACACAGTCTAATATTTCATTGGATTGTTTTAGCTATGATTAAGCTGTGGGACTGCTTTGATAACCTTATATATATTATGTATATATAATTTGATCACCCCCCCCCCCCCCATCATTCCGTACAATAAGGTAGTCAGCTATCTTCATTTTATTGCCACATAACATCCTGAGCAAATAAATTCCCTCTTCCAAAAATAAATGCCAGCCACGCCCCTGCTACTAGTGAGTGCACAGACATACAGTGAAATTATCTATAAATATATAAAAAGAGCAACCAAACCAAAGGGACAAAGCAATAATCAAAGTCAATTGGAGGCAAAAAGTCAAACCAGAATACACAACCAAATGTCAAACGCCAAAATCACAACCTCTTTCATCTTTCGCGCGTCTCTCTCCAGTCGCGCTAGTCGATGACGTCACTCTCAGGGCGGAAGCGACCGTGTGGAAGGTCAGGTAGCTGCCGATGTCAGAAAACCTGGAGTGGAGTCTGGAGCGGCGCGCGACCAGGACATGATACACACACGCGGCGCAACGGAGCATTTATACAAAGCATAATATTTTTATTATTTTATCATTTTCATTCATTTATTTTTTACTCAGTAGCGAATATGATTTAAAATGTAGCGAATTACAATACTTCAAACAAAACGTACTTAAGTAAAAGTAAAATTACAGATTTTTAAAACTACTTTAAAAAGTAGAAATACACAAAAAAGCTACTCAATTACAGTAACGCGAGTAAATGTAATTTGTTACTTTCAACCTCTGCATTATGTTATATTCTTTATGAATGTATTATTTGGATACATTTAACATAATTATCAACACTAGAGTATTCACTTATCTGTCAAATAAATAAGAAAGTTTCTGTGTTCATTACCACCAGAAATTAAAAATTCAGGTAACAATGACAATCACATAGTGTCAACACTGGCCCACGATATGGCCTCCAGCAAGTCCAGCAAGTCCCGCTGCAGCCAAACGTCTTTAAATAGTTTGAACACTTATTTTATTTTGTGTACTGCTGAAATACCAGCAGCAATAGTGGAAGATTTTGTTTTGTATGATTTCTTAAATGACACCATTCAGTTAGTCAAAAAGAAAAAAACATGTGGACAATACTAAGTACCACTTTACTGTATTCACAGGATTTAAGAGGGTAAGTTGCTGCGAATCATCAACTCTTGATTTCTTGATCAGCAGCAGCTGTGCAGACTTCTATTAAAGCAAAAGTTTTGGCAGTTTGCTGGTATGGAGCATTCAGCTGTGTGTTAACACAATGCAGAGAGTGAAAGATATGACCAGTGGTTTTAGAGAAGCAATTGTTACCCTTCATCACTTTGAAAAGGGTTATACTATTAACTCTTTTCCAACAATTTAGAGATCAAAGTTCTACAGAGAAAGATTATTAGCAAGTAGAAAACATTCAAGACATTACTTCACATTCACCCCAAGGTCTAACTGTGCAATGCTCTGAGAAATACAAAAGAAAGTAAAAAAACACTATGTTACATCTCCGACGCTACAAGCCTTATCGAGCATGTTAAATGTTCAAGTCCATGACAGGACAAAAAAAAAACCTGAACAACTACAATATGGTTAATTTGAAAGGGTTGATTCTGTCAAAAAAGAACATGGAAACATGACTGAGATTTGCAAAACTGTGTCTGAACAAAGCACATGGCTTTTGTAACAATAGCATATGGGCAGATGATATACAGTAAGTAGAGTCGGTTGATTTTAATTCTCAGCGCCATGTTCGAGGAAAACCAAACAACATTTCAGCATAAACATTTCATACCCACTGTCAAGCATGGTGGTGGAGGCTGATGATTTGGGCTTGTTTTGCATCCACAGGACCGGGGAACCTTGCAGTTAATAAGTCGACCATGAGCTTCTCTGTATACCAGAGTATTCTAGAGTCATCTAGAGTGAGGCCATGTATCTGACAGAAATTGGTTAAAATTGGGTCATGCAAAAGGACAATGATCTGAATCACACCAGTAAATATACAGTACATCAAAATGGCTAAAAAGAAATAAAAGAATCAAGGTTTGGAATGACATAATCAGAGAGCTGTGCATAAGATTATGGTCAAAAACTGAACAACTGAAGAAATGTTACAAAGAAGAATGGGCCAAAATTCTTTCACGTGATGTCAGAGACTGATAACATACAGGAAATGATTACTTCAAGTACTGCTGCTAAAGGTGGATCTACTAGCTATTGAATCAGACTATTGCCCACATGTTTTTTTTGGCTTCCTTTTTGTTAATTAAATAATAGCACCATGTAGTTTGTCTGAGGTTGTCTTTGTCTAATACTCAAGACCCAATATAATCAGATTATTTTTATTTATGTTTACACAAAAACACAGAATTTAAAGAGGGGCTACTAACTTTTGTACATGATATTTTGTTCTGGGCCTATAAGAAAAATCAATAACTAAACCAATATGAGTCAGATTCACTTCACTTTCTAAAAACTGAAACTGAATAAAAACTGTGTCCCTCAATAAAACTTTGCCTCAAAGTGTAGGAATTTACTCAAAGATCCTAACTGTAACATGGGAATTATATCCGTCCACAATGTGTAGCATATGAAAGTGTGAAACCTGGTGTTGTGCATCTTTGCTGATTACCATCCGTGGGTGTCACCTAACAAAAACTTTTGGGCATGCTTGTTTATGGATTACTGGGTCACCATATGTTTAAATTTAATTGCATGCACACAGATCTTAAACAAAAATAGAAGCAAAAATAATTACACTTTTTTTTTTGAAAAAACGGCAATTACCATGGCTAATTTTTTTGGTTTGCTACACAAACCAAATGTAGATATGTAGATATTCTTTAATCAATTTAACAATCATGACAAGCATCTAACTTTCTGTGTTTTTGCAGAAAGAAAAGTCAGATATTATAATAATTTTTGTTAGGTCTTGTTTAGATATGTTAGTGTAAAGTCTTTGTGGCTAACCACGTTACCGAGATTCTTTCATTATAATCTTCTCATTAATTTTTCAGTAATTAAAAAAAAAAAATCTGTACACTATTCTAGGAACACTGGACACAAGTGGAAGAATTCATCTGGCTTTTGGATAGTGGGAAGAAGCCAGAGAATGCAAAGGAAATACATAGACACGAGAGAAATCTACAAAATGCCACACATAAAGTGACATCAGGATTAAATCCAACATTGGATCTAAAGTTTTTTTCAAGAACACTGGACATAAGATGTGAATACCATACATACTAGCTGGGACTCTAGTACATCACATGGCACCACGCATACTCCAATTTAAACACATATACACTAAATCTACTGTACTGTAGGCAATACACATAGCAGTGTTATTGAAAGGATGGAGAAAACCAAGAAAGTTTCCACTGGAATCACTGATTTTAAGTCTGAACATACTGTATAATGTAATGTGCAAAATGTACTTAAACAGGAAACAGGTGGCTACAAGCAAGCCCACTGAAAACTACACATCCCATCTCATCTGCTACAGATCAGCTCCTTTAATTTATTAGGAACACCTGAACATCCCACCACCAACACCCACACGACATAAAAGAATTTTGAGATCACTCACCCAATTATATAATGCTCTGTGTTTTTCCTGCCAATCATTGCCGAGCCTTGAGTTTGTGAAGACTGAATCCGTATTGATCCCAGTTTTTGAATTTGTTAAGCCTGATTTGTCCCATTGGATATTGTTTGCCTGCACTAAAACTTTAGTAAACATTGATTGACCTGCATTTGCATCTGTCCATATTCATAACAGTGATTTACCATCTAGATGTAAATATTTACTAAATATATTACATATTATATAATCTTCACTGTCTTGCATAAACAAATGAATTTTTACAGTACAGTATATATTATTAAAGTTATAAGGCATGTTTTATTAATACATTCAGAATACCTGAGATATTGACAATACTGGTCATACAGAACCTTTAGAGCTATGGTGTATGTATTTTATCTAACAATAGACTGTTATATAGTGAAGGTGTTGGGAAAATAGTTTGGTTTTTACTGTAGAGGGCCAGAGTGGGGAAAGATGTAAACTGGGAACCTGAGCCAACTCTCTGGTGGTTAGCAGTATCTAAGAAGAGGTTTCCAGCCTGAGGCTGGAACTAATGAAAATCCCATGGCCTTAGCATCCATACTCCAGACAAGAAACTTCATGGTCACTGTGCACCCACCTTTAATTCAATCAGAGCCACAGGTCACAGGGATGCTTCACCACTTATTCTCCAACCACTATAAACACATTTAGGGATTATTTATTTTTAGCAATGGTGTGCGTCCACAGCAGGTCAACTGATACCCAGATGGTTTTGCTGAGATGCCTGTTTATGGATTCCTGCAGACTGGAAGGAGGTAAACGAAGGTCCTTTGGTCTGTCACTGATTAGTGAGTCAGTTTTAAATATGAGAATGTACATATGCACAACATTGTAGGAGTGGATGAAATGGCTGGCTGGGTTGGTTGAGTGTATGGATGGATGCATGGATGGATGGATGCATGGGTGAACCCTGTGTCTAATTGTGAAAGAGCTTTTTGCCTCCTTTTATAAGTTTAAGATGAGCTAAAGAAACCATACACCAGCAAATGATGTTTTTTTTATTATGCACAGGTCATGAGCACCAGTGATATTCATCTAATTTAGGCCTAAAACTTTCTCTATTAATCATTTCAAATGATGTTCCCAAAAGTAAGGCATATTGATAATATGATATCATATGACCGGGATCCACTGAGCTTTTTGTGGTCAAACATAGGGTCAAAAAGAGGACAGTCACCCAACTTTCACCCATAACCCCCTCCCACACAAACAAGCACACATACACATTCCACCTCCTAAGGTTCTCAGAAACAAACTCAGAATAAAACCGCTTCCCAGACTGCTTCTGTCCTGTCTTATGACCCAGGGGTGATCAACTGTCAGTCAAACCCTCAGCTGGTCAGCGTGTTGGACAGCAAGAGAGAAAAGGAGAAAAGCCTTCAGAGGAAGAGCCATCCCCTTTTTGCATGGGATCAACTCTCTACATTCAGGGCATGTAATTGAATTACTGCCCTTCCCTTTCCTCCTTCACATTTTAATGCAAACCTCAGGTTAGCTGGTTGTTTGGAAGTACTGATAGAACAAAGACCTCTACATATGTTCAGAGCATGCATAAATCAGTTTGCTGAGAGCACACAGTTGTTTCATTGTTCAGAGAAATTGTGAAAAACAATTGGTTAAAACTGCATGTTGAGCAAATAACAGACCATAAAACATTATTATATATCACAGGGTTTGTTGAGTAGCATTTTGGAACTATTAGTATCTAGCTTTACTTAATGCCTATCCATAGAGGACTATGATAACATTAGACATGAGTATCAAATTATGACCAAGTTGAAGACAACTGTATCTTAGTCTGTAATCTGTGATTAATCAATTTCTAAAAACCATGCATTACTATAGGTATAAGTTCAAAATATCACAGCTTTACACTAAGCCTCAGGTGTCTCTTGCCATAAATAGGCTTTTTAGAGAGATAAGGAAAAACATATCACCGGATACAGTGAAGGGAAAATTAGAGTGAGAGGATGTAAGGATGGTTAACCCAAGGATAGCACCTTGAGAGCTAAAGAGCTTAGAGGGATCACCTTTAACTCTGCTTTCTGAACCCAAAGCTGAGCAGAAATTGCAGTCTCACAGCACAGCACAAAGAGGGAGGCAGGGTCTGGGACTGTGGACCACAGACTGGACTGATTTCCTGCACTGGGTCATGGCAGGGACAGGTTCAGCAGCCTCAGGTTCAGGAAACAAGAGCAGTCGAGAAGTCAGGTTGACCAAGAGGGAGAGGTCAAACTTCTGGTAAATCTGAAGCTGCTGTGCATTTTATAACTCAAGAAAAAAAAACTTTCATTTTAATCTTCGCCTGTGTTATAACTTGAAATGAATATGATTCATGTTTGATATGATTAAAATAAATTGTGCTTTTGATCAACATTAAAACATAAGAAAATGTTTATAGCATTATCTCTATAGTATTTATATATATAGCATTATATTTATGTAGTGAATGCATTGAATCAGCTTGAACCATTTTTGTGACTATCATTGTAGGGCTCTAAATAAAATGTGTGTGTGTGTGTGTGTGTGTGTGTGTGTGTGTGTGTGTGTGTGTGTGTGTGTGTGTGTGTGTGTGTGTGTGTGTGTGTGTGTGTCTTATCAGCTTTATTGCATACTATAGGACACCATGTGTAGTCTATTTTAAACCTGTTCACAATCTGTGCTTCTGTCAGTTACATGAGTTGCTGTAATGGAGAGTTGACTTGAAATTGCACATCCCTCTTGAGAAAAGAAAGGTCTCTGTCCTTTCCCATGCCTATACAGGTTACTATATCAAGTTGTTTTTTAGACTACAGCTAACCTGCGATTTTACATGGCTGTTTTTGAGCCAGTCGTGCAGGGTGAAAGAAAAAGATGCAGGCCAAGAAATTTTTGAGTCTGGTCTGCATGCTCTGCTCGCTGCGATGCATTTTCTTCTCTGGGGTATGGATTTTGAGCATACTCTATTACCCCAAGTCCCAATAGGAATGCACTTTTATGTAATCTGAGTCATTTGGTATGTACACTGAGTGAAAATCATAGAAGCACCAAGCAAACAGACATTTTAACATTGTTTTCATGAATCATTTTGTGTCATTTTGCATCACTCAAGCTTTTAACCAATTCAGTAGCCCCAAGTCAGTCTATAAATCAGTTTTTGTATTGTTTTCACTGTCCACACTGTGTTTACCGTTTCCTCTCAATCATTTCAGGAGTCATTAAATAATACAAGCTCTTAATGCATCAAAATCCCTAAAGTAACTCATAAAAATTTTTTTCTTCATCACTGTAAATTAATTGTAGCTCAATACAACTCAAACACAGTTTATGTTATCTCACCAACACTGTGGAATCTTAATTGACTTCAGAAGAAAAACTATGATAAGTCTAAACAACAGGTTCAGGAAGCCTTAATGTACTACTTTATTGGTTAACTCCTGTGCAGTTTAATGTTCCCCGTGTTCAAATATGAGAGAGAAAATATAGAAAAATATAAGCATCAAATATAGAAATATATAAAGATACAGTGGTGTGAAAAACTATTTGCCCCCTTCCTGATTTCTTATTCTTTTGCATGTTTGTCACACTTAAATGTTTCTGATCATCAAAAACCGTTAACTATTAGTCAAAGATAACATAATTGAACACAAAATGCAGTTTTTAAATGAAGGTTTACGTTATTAAGGGAGAAAAAAAACTCAAAATCTACATGGCCCTGTGTGAAAAAGTGATTGCCCCCCTTGTTAAAAAATAACTTAACTGTGGTTTATCACACCTGAGTTCAATTTCTGTAGTCACCCCCAGGCCTGATTACTGCCACACCTGTTTCAATCAAGAAATCACTTAAATAGGAGCTACCTGACACAGAGAAGTAGACCAAAAGCACCTCAAAAGCTAGACATCATGCCAAGATCCAAAGAAATTCAGGAACAAATGAGAACAAAAGTAATTGAGATCTATCAGTCTGGTAAAGGTTATAAAGCCATTTCTAAAGCTTTGGGACTCCAGCGAACCACAGTGCGAGCCATTATCCACAAATGGCAAAAACATGGAACAGTGGTGAACCTTCCCAGGAGTGGCCGGCCGACCAAAATTACCCCAAGAGCGCAGAGACGACTCATCCGAGAGGCCACAAAAGACCCCAGGACAACATCTAAAGAACTGCAGGCCTCACTTGCCTCAATTAAGGTCAGTTTTCACGACTCCACCATAAGAAAGAGACTGGGCAAAAACGGCCTGCATGGCAGATTTCCAAGGCGCAAACCACTTTTAAGCAAAAAGAACATTAAGGCTCGTCTCAATTTTGCTAAAAAGCATCTCAATGATTGCCAAGACTTTTGGGAAAATACCTTGTGGACCGACGAGACAAAAGTTGAACTTTTTGGAAGGTGCGTGTCCCGTTACATCTGGCATAAAAGTAACACAGCATTTCAGAAAAAGAACATCATACCAAAAGTAAAATATGGTGGTGGTAGTGTGATGGTCTGGGGTTGTTTTGCTGCTTCAGGACCTGGAAGGCTTGCTGTGATAGATGGAACCATGAATTCTACTGTCTACCAAAAAATCCTGAAGGAGAATGTCCGGCCATCTGTTCATCAACTCAAGCTGAAGCGATCTTGGGTGCTGCAGCAGGACAATGACCCAAAACACACCAGCAAATCCACCTCTGAATGGCTGAAGAAAAACAAAATGAAGACTTTGGAGTGGCCTAGTCAAAGTCCTGACCTGAATCCTATTGAGATGTTGTGGCATGACCTTAAAAAGGCGGTTCATGCTAGAAAACCCTCAAATAAAGCTGAATTACAACAATTCTGCAAAGATGAGTGGGCCAAAATTCCTCCAGAGCGCTGTAAAAGACTCGCTGCAAGTTATCGCAAACGCTTGATTGCAGTTATTGCTGCTAAGGGTGGCCCAACCAGTTATTAGGTTCAGGGGGCAATTACTTTTTCACACAGGGCCATGTAGGTAGGATTTTTTTTCTCCCTAAATAATAAAACCCCTCATTTAAAAACTGCATTTTGTGTTTACTTGTGTTATCTTTGACTAATAGTTAAAATGTGTTTGATGATCAGAAACATTTTGTGTGACAAACATGCAAAAGAATAAGAAATCAGGAAGGGGGCAAATAGTTTTTCACACCACTGTATACCACGTCTAAAACCATCTATTTAGAGGTACAGTAAATATGCATTAGGGGGGAGAAATGCACGTGAGCGGGACAGCGGGAACAACATGTTTTCTGGGGATCCGCTAACATGAGTGAAAAATTTCCAATTCTTGCCAAAGACTCAAAGCAAAGCCAATCAGCATAACATTAACACTTGCAGCAAAGTTAATAAAAAGAAAAGAAAATGCCTAAATGAAACAAAGCAAGGTTTGTATTTTCATCAGTAATTTTTAATTGCACTGCAAAACATATTAATGGAATGAAAGACACTCACACACACATACACACACACACACTTAAATGCTTCAGAATTAGCCTCAAAGTATATTTCTTTGCGCAAGGTTTAGAACTCTAAACCAAGCTGACAGACATTGTGCTTTAAACACAAAATTATTTTGTGCTTTGTGTGTGGTTTAAGCAGACGGTTATTATGGAAATAATAATTATCCATAAACATATAATGTGGATATTTGTATTTACATTCTGTGCAGTTTTACCCTGAACACAGGGAATAGTGTGTGTAATGGTATGGGTATACTGGATGGTAATGGTAATGGTATACTGTATGTGTATGGATGAGAGACGCTCACTTTCTGGCATCATTTCAGCGTGCTCACGTCGTTTCCATTATAATCATAATCATAAAGCTCCACTAGCCTATACTGCTCATCAAGAATGACTGAATTTGTTTATAGATTTGTTATCACATTTAAGTGCAGTTTCTTTTCTTGCCTCCTTTTGGGCTCATGGTCTGATTATTATAGATTATTATATAATTAGATATATTGATCATAATTAATAATACATCTATTATTTCTTCTATTTCTTATTTGTTTTGACTATTTATTAAAATGACAACCAGATTCATTTATTATAGCCTATATAAATTGATATGGCGGTGCGTGTCCATCAATATAAAAATATTGCAAATGAAGCACAAATACATATTTATTGTCAGACTATAAATTGTCGCAAATCAATCGAGTCAATCGAGTGAGTGCTCTCTCTCTCTCACACACACACACACACACACACCACGTACGTTATTTATAATTAGATCAAATCAGTTATATGCAGTTGTTAAATTATAGTCATGGTGTCGTTTTAGATAGCAATTGAATAGGTTATAAATGCAACATGAAGCTTATTTGCCGAGCATATGCATTCAACAAATTCCACTATTATGGCGTCATGGGCCATTTAGGAAAGTTTGAGGGTCCGGCGCGGAATAAACTGGCTCTTGTGCTTCCAGCAGTAAATGGCCTTGCTGTTTATACACTTGTCCGTCAGTCGGTCTCCGTGTGGCCTTACAGGTATCCAACAAATTTTTAAGGCGTCTTCAAACCAGTGAAAGCTGTGTGAGTGCCCTGTGTTTGGAGATTGCTTGCAGAGATTGTAACAGCAACGTCCAAATCAACAGTCATGAGTTACTTGAAGAAGGTACTTATACAGATTTAACCAACTCCGCATGTGTGTGTGCAAAAGGTGAGTGGGTTATAGGCAGTATGTGCGTTTCACCGTTTAAAGGAAGAGAGATTTGTTTATATGTGGACCTGTATTTTAGGTTAGTAAAGGCTTACACGTAGCTCTTTTTTTAATATGGATTTGCACACAAACTGTGTAATAATACCCGCAACCCGTTCTGCCACAAACACACACACACACACACACACACACACGCTCTCCACAGTGCGGTCCAAAAACTCTGGGAGCGCTAATAAAATGCTTACATTTTTTTTCTATTTTAATACAATAAATTTCGTTACAAATGTAATTATTACGGTCAAAAGTACAATCCATATACTATTAATATTTGCATAAACTTAATCTTTCTTAGTATTTGTTCTCTTTAAGGATTATGCACTCTAGCGCTGCAAGTTTGTATAAATTATCAATTTTAGATCAAACCCATCATGTCGTTTGAACATATGCTTCAACAGAACAGTAGGAAAATCTGACCTTTTGCACAAAGCAGTTAACATGATCACTATAATAATTTTGCTTGCGTAAGTAAAGCTTCAAGTAAAGACCTTGAAAATAATACAGACTCTTGTACAATAAATATGAGACACGGAATGTTTGTTTATTATTTGTTTTATATATATATATATATATATATATATATATATATATATATATATATATATATATATATATATATATAGTGTTTTTTTTAATAAAAGAAATCCCAGACTTTCAGTGTTTTTGACCTTTTTTCAGATTTTTTCGACACTATGGTATGCCACAGCAGTTGATTTACAGTGAACACGCTTTGTTTTTATTAGACCGAATTCTCCAGGTTCTTTTTAATAGTTGTTTCAGTGAGGGTTGAAAACGATCATAATTTTGTAAAGCCTTTTGGACTAAGAATGGAATAAAGTCGACCGTATGATGGTACCGTATAATATTCAGACAGGTATTGTATATATATATATATATATATATATATATATATATATATATATATATATATGTATATGTATATTGTATTGTATAAATGTATATTATTAAATTGACTTGACTTGATATTTAACGGTCTGATGTATATTTAGTCTAAATGTGCAAATTTTGTTGAGCTTTTTATGTGAAGTTAATTAATATTTCAGTCGGAATGTCAACATATTCAGTTCACAAAAGTATGAAAACAAACGAGCTTTGTTGTTTAACATCCATGAAGCTTTTATTTGTTTTGACAGATCTGACAGTTATGCTTGAACATGCGCGCGACGTGTTACTATATGTGCCGCGTTATTACTCGATTAAATTTTACTTTTACACAAAAGAAAAAAAATTATATAATAATAATAATAATAATAATAATAATAATAGTAGTAGTAGTAGTAGAAAAAGAAGATGAAGAAGAAGAAGAAACAGTTACAGTAGTATGTGTTATGTTCACATTCATCGCGGCTTATTATGGCCCTCGTTAATCGCCTGGTCGTATAATTGGAAAACAAAACAAACCATGATTTCGGATTATCATTTTCATAAAACATGGCTGTCTATAAAAATTGTTGCCCATTTCTTTCAACATCTTATGTAAACATTTAAAAGTATTCAGCTATATAAATTCGTAATATATATCTGAAATGCAATTATAATTTAAATAGTTCAGTTAAATATATTTATCATTAATATTAGAAAATAATAGTTGGTTGTGCTTCGGGCTTGTGTGTTACGATGTGTTTTTCTCTCCGCACTGATGGAGCGCATGGCGTTTCCACTCGAGTCACGCGTGGTGCTTTTACACACTTAAATCTCGTCATGTCTGAAAGATGACAATATTTACCTCCATGTGACCATTTTTAAGTGTTTTTTTCCCTTGTCAGGAATGCATGTATAGGCTATTGGTCGGCCCGTATATAGGATGTGTTTTTCAACATTGTCGACAAATGGTTAATTGGACAGACGGGAACTTCACGTGATTGAATTCTTGCTAGATTGAATCAGACCACTGCATTCTCTCTCCCTTACTTCTCGTTTCACGGCTCTTTGTTTCTCATCTCTGAAATCCCACCCACTTGAAAATGGAGACGGTACAGGGGCGAAAACGTCTGCTCCTCTCGAGCGCGCACAAGCCTTTTCGCTGTTAATAGCAGCCAGCACGCGCGCTCGGAGCTTCACAATGGAGACTGAAAGCTGTTTGTCTTTCGGATCTCCTCCGAACAGGACGACGCCGGAGCAATCTCCAGGTCTGGAACATAATTCCGCCTCGTTCTTCCAGTGCGACGAGCTGCAGAAATCTCCAGTCGCTCACCCGGCGCAAAGGCACAGTGCGCGCGGGGACTTCTTTCATGCGCGCTACGCTGCGAACGGCGCGCACGCAGACTTTACGCACAGCCTCGGTGGTTCTTCGCCCAGAAAACACAGCAAATACTTGGAAACCACCGACACGGACCAAAAACCTGTATCCATAACGGAGAAGAGTTCGTTTTACAACAGCAGTTCCAGTGGTGAGTGAAAAGACCTTACGGCTTTGCTTGGTTGAGACCTCAGTTGTTAATCCAGAGTCACTTCGAACGTGTGGGCACCGTTATCAACATTATCATTTTCACAACAACAAAAACAACAACAACAAGAATAAGAATAAGAATCATCATCAGTAGCACCAATATAATTATTAACTTGACAGTTGTTTGAGCTAATAACTCCATTTTTAAACTTATTATTTTGATGTGTTCTTAGTTCTTGAAAGTATTAACATATTGCTCACAAAAAAACGAGAACACATGGGAATTAATTATATATATATATATATATATATATATATATATATATATATATATATATATATATATATATATAATTCCCATGGAGTAAAATTCCCATATTATATATAAGTTCTTGTATTACGTGGGCGGTTTAATATCCAGGCCTGCTGCAATGTGATTGCAAAAAATACTTTACATTCGGGATGACATTCTATTTTCCACAATGTTTAAGAGTTTTAATAATTGTATGTGTTATACTTTGCTAATTAATTTTAATCACAACGTATTTAACGCTTTGCATTTTGTTTTTCTAACACAAATTCCTATCGTTAACACAAACAAAACTCTAAACATGGGTACAAAACGATTTTATCATGCAGAAAATACTTTAATAATGTGTGCATAGCAATGTACTGTGTGCATTAGCTAAATTATGAGAATTCCTTTGCCTTTACAAACTTAATGGGCTGGAATGAAGCACCCTTTGTAAAAGTAATAAAGGTGAAAGGATGATATGTTATAACTGTTGAAGTGCGCTGCTAACTATATTATTGGTTCCTGTATCGGAAAAAAAATAACTTTAATAGTGCACTACTACAGTAACGCATGTGCAAGGCTGTTATTTTTAAAAGACAAGTCTGCTGGTATTTTAATCTCTTTTGGCGATTTGATGGCCATTTGTTTATTTAAAACCTAATTATTTAATTGGTTTGATTAATAAATTATGAACTTCATTATATTATTATTCTCATCCTTAATAATAATAATAATAATAATAATAATAATAATAATAATAATAATAATAACTATTATTATAACAGCAGCAGCAATAGTACTACTACTACTACTACTACTACTACTATATATATATATTATTTTTTTTTTTTTTTATCATGTAAACTGTTAGGCAGTCTTCGCAGCGCATTTCTTGTTAAGGCAAAAATGCAAATGTGTATGTGAAGTAAATAAGGCATTAAAAAAATTGCAACTTTCAATAAGCGGCTCAGTCATTAAAATCTTGTCCAAACCGTCAATCAAATGACTCGAGGCCGTGATTCATTATTGTTCGGAACTGTTTAAACTGACAGATTAATCGTTTTATCCAGTTTTACGCTCAAGTCTTGCAATAATGACACAATAATATTGGTATTCATTGTTATTTTGCATATTTGCAAATCCACTATTGTGCAGTGGACGAAGTGTCCTTCCTGTTTAGCTCTGACTCTGTGTTGCAACGGACATGTTTAGAACACAAACAGCCACTTCCGGTCGTTTCACATTACGATCTCCAGGAATCTGTCAAATGGAAGTCGGTCAATTGTAATATCCTACTTTCAAATTCGGAAAACTATTTGACTCTGCTTGGACATTGCTTAGCCCAGTTAAATGTTTAAACCTATCAGAGATAAATTTGTCTGTGGTACTTCACCAGACAGACCAGTGACTGGTGATGCAGTATTAAATGGGCAGGGTAATGTTATCATACATATAGAGTACTGGCCTATAGTCTCTCTCTCTCTCTCTCTCTCTCTCTCTCTCTCGCCCGTGTCTCCATGTCTCCATACAGAACGCAAGGCTGATCAAATGACAAATATACAGGTTTACAGTTAAGTTAGACCACAAAGACCTCTGATAAATTAATTACCCAATAATTAAATTAATTAGCAAAAAATATAAGGGTGATCGAAAGGCAAATTATCGAAGAGAATAGCTTAAGAGAAAGACGCAGATAAATTCATCAAAAGCATAGACTTGTCTGCAGCACACCGACAGAGCAAGTCATAGATATCCTGCTGCCTTAAATCATGGCAGGTTTATAATGTGACTAGCTACAATTTCTAAGCAGCTCATTTTTCCTTTGTCTTCAAACTACTTTCAGTTTAATGTTCAGACATTTTAGTTTCAAGGAAATTTCAAAGTGGGATATTTGCGGATGACTGATATATTAAGGTCAAATCTATTATGTGGCCATCTAAGTGTGAAACATATCTGATATTTCAGTAGTCTCTCAGAAGCCCTATTCATATTCACATTACTGGTGGCCTACTGTGTATGTTTATTAACTGATTAAGAAATGTCAAAACTGTTCAGCTGTAAAGGAACAAGGTTGAAATAAGAGTTGCCTGTTTAATCAGAAAAAATATGAGTATAATCAAAATATAATTTTGATAATGTGTCCAATATAAATTAACTATAACCTTTTACAATTATTTTAGGGCCTATTGATATGTTTTGCTTATAGTTATATGTTTTTATTTATTGCTGTGTATTGTATTTAATGCCTACCTTGGAATATCTTAAAAAATAAATACCCCAAAGACTATGAACTGCGGATTAATCATTGTGAACATCCTGTGTGAGTGTGGGACTCAGATAACATTCCCGGAGTGAAAACAGTCCTGCTCTGGTCTCGGCCTCAGCCTAATAAATATATCTTCTTTTTCAAACACAGGCAAGATTCAATACATTCTAAATCTGCACTTCTTAAAATGTCTAATTCTTTATTTAATTATACATTTAAGGGCTTATTAGTCTTTCTCCAAAGTTTGAAAGAAAAGATACTTAACACAATTTGTTTTTCCTGTTTAATGCAAATCTGTAATTTAATTTCTCCAGTTCACAAAATATTACTTATGGCCTGTTCACAATGTAGTTACTCTTCAGGTGCATTGTTAACTACATTTGAATACATATTGCTTAGAAATATAAAACTTATTATACAATGTGTGTTGAGTAGAATATTTTATAATATAGTTTACAAAGAGCAATCATTTTGCTACAGGCTTAGAGGTCCCATATTTTGCAAGTTCTATATGACTGTTACCACACTGTTTGTGATTTGAAGTGGCTTAGCATGTGCTATAAACTTGACATTTAGGTACTTAGAATTTACTGGTATGTATTTATTACTCACTCACTCATCTTCTATACCGCTCTATCCTGTATTTTGGGCCACAGGGGCCTGCGACCCTGGAGGGGTGGAGACCCTGGAGAAGCCTATCCCAGGAGGCTTAGGGCAATAGGCAGGACAGGGTGCCAATCCATTGCAGGGCACACACATACACTCACTCACACTATGGGCAATTTGGGAACGCCAATCAACCTAACCTACATTTCTTTGGACTGTGGGAGGAAACCCACCAAGCACAGGGAGAACATGCAAACTCCATGCACACAGAGACGGGAATCAAACTCCGGACCGTGGAGGTGCAAGGTGACAGTGCTAACCACTACACCACCGTGCCACATTGTATATAGTACTATTAGTTGCAAAAACTAGAGGGAGTGGTGGCTCAACCGGGTTCAAGTCCCAACCTCAGTGGGTTGCCCTACCATATATTACCCAGCCACTGCATGCAGTGCCGGTCGCCAAGCCCAGATTAGAAAAATGGGAGGGTAGGGAAGTTGTGTGCGGATCATATGGTCTGCTGTGACAACCTCCTGACCGGAACAGCTAAAAGAAAGAAAGGAAACTAATAATGCAAAAAAGCAAAAATACCCTGATATAAATATAATGTAATATGATTTACCTGGCATTGATGCTGCATGCAGAATTTCATGTCTATGAAGAGTTTTATAAAACACAGAAATGAAAACAATTCTGCTTTATGCTCTGGAAGTTATGTATGTACTGTAACTAAACAATTTATTTTACAAATGTATAATTTACAATTGATTTAAAAGAAATGGTAGATATTTTTTTATAGTAACAATGGCGTACATTCTTCTGAAAGGGCATTTGCCAGTGTTTTTAAATGTGTTATTAAATAATAAAAGATTTCCAGCTTCATTAAATTGCGTTACTTAGCAGATGTTACTTAGGTCTGTATGAAATATGTTAGGGCTCCCCCCCAAAAAAAAACAAAAAACAAACAGGTGACCTTTAACATAAATAAACACAGAAAAAATAAGCACTTTGAGATATGTTTGTTTGTTGTGAACTTAGAGGCTCAAACAAATCAGTGTCAAGTTCAAATAACACTAACAAGTAATTACACTATAAATGTACTTTTCAATGCTTATATTTACTGAATATTTCTTTATAATATGTCTCTCTCTCTCTCTCTCTCTCTCTCTCTCTCTCTATATATATATATATATATATATATATATATATATATATATATATATATATATATATATATATATATATAGAAAACAATGAAAAAAATATTTGTCGAAGTATTCCCAATGTATTCTACCCCTGGTTGCTGGACACTGGTGGCTCAGTGGTCGGTGTTTCGTTTGCCATGCAGAAGGCCTGGGTTTGATTCCCAGCCAGTGCCCAAACCCCAGCCACTGTATGCACTGTCAGTCCCAAGCCTGGATAAAATGGGGGGGTCAGGAAGGGCATCCAGCGTAAAAGCTGTGCTAAAACCTATGCCAAGCTTGTATGTGCAGACCGGATGGTCCGCTATGGCGACCCCTTGCTGAGAGCAGCCGGGAGACCAACAATAACATTCATTCCCTGGTTGGGAAAAAACATGCAAAATCTAGTTTTCTTTAGTGCAGACATGGCGGTGTTTCTACCTCCTAGTCTTGTTACAGACACTCCCGCAAGGCCCTTTCACTCCAAACCAAACATGGTGTAATCTTTCCGTTTTTAAAAAAATAAAATACAAGCAATTTTACATTTTACAGATTTAACATTTCTGTAATTTATAAATGAGTTTGCTTATTACCTATTTGCATTAAAGAAGAACAAATCGTATTGATCATGTACCAAACCAAAAAGTGTATGTCTGTATTTAATAGCGTTTCATAATATTATTTCAGTGAAGTATACTAATTACAGTGTATGCTAGATTAGCAAAAAACCTTTAATGCTAATCACGTTCATTGCCAAGAATATCTAGCAAAATATAAACATTGGTCTAACATAATTCAGATCAGTAAAAGCCTGTATATTTTGTTTACATGTCAGTAAAGCCAAGTTAGAAATGCAAATTTATTTTGGGGTAAACCAACAAATGTTTATTCTCCTCTAGTGAACGCAGATAATATAGACGACTTTGGGGAACAGTTTCTCCTCACAAATCACTAAATATCTAAATTAAAAACAAACCCCAGATATTTCCACCCTGCCCCCCCCCCCCCTTTTTTTTCTTACAGTAAACATTATTTTTTGTTTATGGTTGTACAAATCCTTCTGTGTTTATTTGAACCAAATACAAAACCGCTTTTGTTTGTTTATCTTTGAAAAATTTATTTTCAGTTCTCTGGTCAGTTTGAGTGCCAAAAGAAAATTCAAAGCCCTGCTTACTTACGAACATCTCCTGAATAAAGCCACTTTGTGTCCTATTTATAAGTGAACATATTTATTTAAATAAAACTTAATATAAGTTCAGTACCTCATGGTTTCAATCACTTTTTTATTCAAGCATTCAAAGGACAATAAAACAGTCAATTATAATTATTATTATTATTCATTCATTCATTCATCTTCTATACCGCTTTATCCTGTATTTAGGGTCGCGGGGACCTGGAGCCTATCCCAGGAGACTCAGGGCACGAGGCAGGGTACACCCTGGACAGCGTGCCAATCCATCGCAGAACACACACACACACACACACACACACACACACACACACACACACACACACACACACACACACACTCATTCACACACTGGTCAATTTGGGAATGCCAATTAGCCTAATCTGCATGTCTTTGGACTGTGGGAGGAAACTGGAGTACCCGGAGGAAACCCACCAAGCACAGGGAGAACATGCTAACTCCATGCACACAGAGAATCGAGCCTGGCCGGGAATCGAACCCGGACCCTGGAGGTGCAAGGCGAGAGTGCTAACCACTACACCACCTATTATTATTATTATTATTATTATTATTATTATCATCATGCTATGTTATACTATACATTACTACACTACACTACACTATACAACACTACTCTATCCTATACTAAAGTAGCAAAGTGGTGCAATCTGTGAAAGTCCTCATAGTTCCAGGGCCCTGATTTAATCCTGAGACCAGGTTACTGTATTTCCCTGGTTTTCTCCCAAAAAATGCTAGTATGAGAATTAGATATTTTAAATAGTGTGTGAATGTGTGCATGTACTAAACTAAACTAAGCTAAACTAAACTAAAATAAAATAAAATAAAATAAAATAAAATAAAATAAAATAAACTAGTGGTAGAAATGGTGGCTCAGTAATTAAGGTTCTTGGTAACTAATCAAAGGTCAGGGGTTTCAGCTCCAGCAATGCTAAACTGCCATGTTTGGACCCTTAAGCAAAGCCCTTATCCCTGTCTCCTCAAGGGTGCTGTATCATGCCTGACTCTAGGCTCTGATCACGACTTATTAACAACAGTGGATACATGAAGAACGTTTTTTTTTTTTTTTTTAGTGAAGTAGGTGACATAAGACCTATTTTATAACATACTGTTCTTTATTATATTATATATGTCGTTTAACACAGATTAGAAGTAGCTGTACAAGCTGTACAATTGGTACAATATTAAGAATACACTTCAACTGAAGTCTAAGCACTGATGTATGTTCTTATAGGTGAAGATCTTCTTTTTGTGTGTGTTACCTGGTTTGGGTCAGTTTTTGAATCCTTACACCCCTTCCTTATCTAAATCTTCTGAAAATATTTTTAATGGATCAAGTCTTTATATCTTCTTTCCTCAGTGGCAGAGAAGTCATTGCTTAAGCCTTTGACTTATCCTGTTCTGGACTCTGAATGCTGTGGCAAATTGAAAGAGACTTCAGATGGACTAACTGAAGTAGACCCTATTGCAGACTCCATCAACCTGTCAGGTAAGAACAAGAAACGCAGAAACCGGACAACATTTAGCACCTTTCAGCTGGAAGAACTGGAAAAGGTCTTTCAGAAGACACACTACCCAGATGTATATGCACGGGAGCAGTTGGCCCTGAGGACTGAGCTCACTGAAGCACGAGTGCAGGTACTTTAGGAATCTATCAAAACTTGCTGATAATATACTGTACTTATTCTAAGTTTTATTATTTAACTAAAGTTAGAATGTTAACTTATGTATTTTACTTATTTATTTGTTTTTTTTTTGTTTGTTTGTTGTAAAAGGATCAGGACCATCTTGACTTTTTCAAGTTATGAAGGTGTTAATGTTGATGTTGTAAAGTTGAGCAATTATAGAACTTGAGACTTTATGAAGTAAAAGATTTTTTTTTTCTGTCACTCTTTTGGGGTACTTTGATAGGTGTGGTTCCAAAACAGAAGGGCTAAATGGAGAAAGCGGGAGCGTTATGGCAAAATGCAGGAAGTCCGAAATCACTTTGCGGCTACATATGATATCTCCTTGCTACCCCGCTCAAATACCTACCAGGTATACACATACAATAAGTGTCCATTTTCATGTTGCTGATCATGTAAGGTTGTAATGTTAATAGAATATATATGGAAAAATTCTCTACATTATTTGTATCTAAAGAGTAACCTATATATATATATATATATATATATATATATATATATATATATATATATATATATATATATATATATATATATATATATATGTCTCTCACCTTACAGATGCAAGGTAACCTGTGGCCTGGAGGTGGAGGTGCAGGAGGAGCCAGTGGGGGCTGCGTCCTGGGCACAGACAGTATGCCTTCTTCCTGCATGGCTCCTTACACTCATCCCCATGCACACCCCCATGCTCATGGGCTTATGGGAATGTCCACATCCCCAACTCACCCTCCACATCATCCTCATCCTCATCATCCAGGAATCAATGGCCTGTATTCCCTCCACAGCTTCCAGGGAAGTCTGGGGGCTCATACCTTTGAGCCCAGCCCTGAGACTGACTACAAGCCCTCAGGGCTGGTGGCACTGCGCATGAAAACTAAAGATCCTGGCAGTCTCTTGTCTTGGCCAACGTGACTGGTATTTAATTAGGACTGAGCCAACATATAATCAAGGGATTCACAGAGAAACCCAAACATTAGAGGTTTTGGACAGAGTTCATCTCCCATCAAGCAAGAAGAACATTTTAGTCCTAATGCTTTACTAGCTGTACAGTTAATAAAGTAATAATAACAACAACTAGAAATCCCACCTGTATATTCTGTTTATATGTTTCCATATGGGAGCATGTTATTGGTTATTGTCTATCTTGTTACACTATGCAAGCCAAAGGTTGCCTTAATATTGAATTTAGGAATTTAGGCATACATGAAAAATGTATTCTAATAAATTGGCATAAGTGTCCAAAGAAAAAGAATTATGTTTTATTTAAAATAGTTATTCACATATTTCCATTGTATACTGATTTTTGTAAATGACAGTCAATAACTGCTTTTTATGTTTCGGTTGTGCTGCCATTAAAGTTAATTTGTAATTACAAAAATTCTACCTCCATGCCCCATTTATCCACAACACACAGATTAATGTGACAGATCATAATTGTATGTTTATAATATTCTTGTATAAGTAGTCATATTTTAGTTTTGGCAAATGGTCTTCCTGCAGAATTATAATAATTCAAGCTTTAGTATTTAAAATATTATGATACAATGAACTGAGAACACTTTGAACTCTTTACTTTGTAGGTAAAATGGTTATATAATTTTCCAGTGATCAAGCCGTAGTGTAAAAGAGGAAATTATTTAAATAATATGAGTAAAGTCATACAGAAGGTCCTCAAAAATTCATCTGTAAGCACATCCCACACAGCAGTATTGTATTTTATAACCCACAAAATTTTAAATACATTTGGCATAGCTGTGTATTATGCATGAGGAAATATTATTGGGGCTTCTGTTTTTTTGTGTGTGTGTTTTTTTTTTGTCCAACTCGATTATAGTTTCAGACAGATAATACTCTTATTCTAACATTGACAAATGAATCATCAAACAAACACAAAGCAACCACAGGTCATTGTCTGAAGTGCAGCATGGCCTAGTACTGTATATACTGTATGCGGTACTGCATGACACAGCTCCATCTGGATCAAACTATTGCATGCTTCTTCTGTCAGCCACTACTGTAGTATAAAGAATGACTAGGACGTAACTCTGGAGTAACAAAAGTAGAACATACTACAGTTGTAACCTGTTTTCACTGCTTCACTTCCTTCAAGGAAGAGTGCTTCAGTGTTTCCATTATATGTTAAACATTAAACATATATCAGTGCTCTACTGCATTAAGTGCCAGTTTGAAATACCATGTCATGCTTTAGAGAGAGAAAAAGGACATGTGTTTCCAATAGAGGACACACACACTCCACACCCACAGTTTAGAATTCCAACCTGGTCCTTTGAGATGGAGGAGCCTATTGCAGCTACTCAGTCTTTGCTCCAATTATAGTTATGATAAATGCATGTAACATACAAAACGTATGTAACATAATTACTGAAAAGATACACAGAGGAGGAAAAAACTTCTTTCAGCAAAAGTACTTTATAGTGACTAGGAACAAAACATACAATAGGAACCATAAAACTATATATTTATTTTGAGGTATATTAGGTTGGCTAATCACATGGTATATTAGCTAGACACATATATTTTTTATTAAATGTTTCAAAATTATACATTTTGCCTGACAGCTCTTTACAACTTTACAACTAAGTTGGACATATAATATATCATTAAAATATAGAATGTAATAATAATAATAATTATTATTATTATTATCAACAACAACAACATTAGCATCATAATCAATGTATTTACAGTAGACGTGTACAGTATATGCGCGAGCCTTTCTAAAACTAAAAATACAGGTGGCGACATCTGCTGGACATAACATGAACATGCTGAATAGCTTCTCGCAGAGGTCACCGGTCTTAGGAGTTAAATTATATATATATATATATATATATGTATATATATAATTGTGTGTGTGTGTGTGTGTGTGTGTGTGTGTTATTCAGCTGTGAATTAAATAGATTCGTTGTTAAAATTATATATTATATAATATATAATTATATTATATATATATATATATATATATATATATATATATATATATATATATATATATATATATATGTGTGTGTGTGTATATATATATTTATTTATTTATTTTTTTTTAACAACGAATCTATTTAATTCACAGCTGACTCATAATATTTTTTAAGAGAAACTGTTCTAAAATCCATAAATATCCTGCTCAGAATTTATTTCCGCATGCCACGAGGGCGAAGCATCTTCAGCGAAGAGAAGTCATCTGGGCGTTTACGGACTTTCTTGATTGACGTGAACTACAGCCAATAGGAATAGACTCTGTCTGCTTAGCAAACCAATCAAGTGCTTAGGGCGAGGAACTCCGTAGTCTATACAAGATGGCGGACGTGCTTGTTTTGCAGCTATGATATTGAGCGAATTGCAGTATTTTTTTTGTCTAATTTAATTAACTTTAATAGTGTAAACGCTTTGTATCAGTTTGTTATAAACAGTTGAGTCGCAGAATACCCATCATGAAAGGAAAAGAAAGGTCGCCAGTAAAAAAACGCTCAAGGGCCGTGGACGATGTTCGAGACAGGGGAGGAAGCCACCCAAGCAGCAAGAAAATGGGGGTTGTGGCGATTTCTGGCGGAAGCAACAATGGAAACAGCTCTTCCAAAAGCGAAGGTGGTTCAGCGAGAAGGAGTTTACTGGGAGACAAAAGGGATAGTCGGGACTTTGACGGTCATGCTTCTAGTCGCACGGCAAACAGTCACAGCTACACTAGCCCTGTTGCTAGCGCTAGCAGCAAGAATCACAACTCCAGCCTGTCGCTTGAAGCGGCCGCGAGGAGCAACTCGCGCTCAGACCAGCGCAGCCAGCTCGCCGCTAACGAGAGTGAGTACAAAACGCTAAAAATAAGCGAACTGGGGTCGCAGCTGAGTGACGAGGAGATCGAGGACGGCTTGTTTCATGAGTTCAAGAAATTCGGCGACGTGAGTGTAAAAATTAGCCGCGTTAACGACGAAAGAATTGCATTTGTGAACTTTAGGAGGCCTGACGATGCCAGGGCGGCGAAACACGCCCGAGGTCGCCTGGTGCTCTATGACCGACCTTTGAAAATCGAGGCGGTGTACATGAACAGAAGGAGGAGTCGATCACCTGTGGAAAAAGACCATTTTTCTGCCGTGGCGAGCCACAGACATTTGCACACACAGAGGCCTCTGTCACCTACAGGGCTCGGTTACAGAGACTACCGGCTGCAGCAATTAGCACTTGGTCGACTTCCTCCACCCCCACCTCCTCCCTTACCCAGAGAGCTGGAGAGAGAAAGAGAGTTTGCTTTTTTTGAAGCCAGAGCAAGACCGGCTTACATTGCTGAACGAGCTCCAGCCTTTCGCGAGGAGGATTTTATTTCTCCTGAGGATGACCAACGAGCTAACAGAACGTTGTTTTTGGGTAATTTGGACATCACGGTAACAGAAAATGATCTGCGGAGGGCATTTGACCGCTTTGGGGCCATCACTGAAGTGGACATTAAGAGACCCACTCGGGGACAAAACAGCACATATGGCTTTCTTAAGTTTGAGAACTTGGATATGGCCCACAGAGCAAAGATCAGCATGTCAGGAAAAGTGGTCGGACGAAATGCTATTAAAATCGGTTATGGAAAGGCGACCCCAACTACACGCCTCTGGGTGGGGGGCCTCGGACCTTGGGTTCCCTTGGCTGCATTAGCAAGGGAGTTTGATCGCTTTGGCACTATTAGGACTATAGATTACAGAAAAGGGGACACATGGGCTTATATTCAGTATGAAAGTTTGGATGCTGCACAGGCTGCTTGCACACACATGCGAGGCTTTCCTCTTGGAGGCCCAGATCGACGGCTGCGAGTGGATTTTGCAGACACTGAACACCGCTACCAGCAGCAGTTTCTGCAGCCGCTCCCTCTACCCCACTACGAGGTCGTGGCTGAGTCCTTTGTTCACCGTGCAACCCCTGAAGCCATCAGGGTCAGGGAAAGAACTCCTCCACCACTGCATTTTCGAGAACGGGAGCTCTATGCTGGCGCAGAATGGCCAGCTCCTGCCATCCGTGAACGAGTAAGAACTGCTGCATTTGAACCTCTAGAGCACTTGGAACGGGATCGGCGGCCTAGAGAGCCGTGGTCCCTAGAGCGGGAGCTTCCGAGCAGAGACGCTGCAAGAAAAAGGCGACTTCTAGAGGACGGACGGCATTTAGATTGTTCACCTGACAGCAGCAGTGAATGGGCAGTCCGGCGCCGGAGAGCCCCATCGACTGAAGGCAGCCCAGGAGGTAGCAGCCGTGACGGCCGCTTCAGTGACTCTGAGCGACCAACAAGAGCAGAACGGCTGTCACCTGCACGAGAGCATCGCGGTAGCCTGGAGCGGGCTCCTGGAGAGAAGCGCCTTAAGAGCAGCAGCAGCTTATCTGAGTCCAGCATTGGAGCAAGTCCATCAGAGAGAAAACGCAAAGCAAATGAAGTGAGCAAAGGGCCTTCAAAAAGAGAGCGAGGTGAAGGCAGCTCCAAGGGCGGTCAGTCATCCAAGCAGGACACTGGCGGAAAGCTGAGCATGGCCTGGAATGGAATGCTTCTCCTGAAGAATAGCAATTTTCCAGCCAGCATGCACATCCTTGATGGAGACCTGAGTGTGGCCAACACCCTTCTGGTCGACGGCGGCACAGGAGGCAAGGTGACACAGCTCCGCATCACACAGCGTCTTCGGCTCGACCAGCCCAAAATGGACGAGGTTTCGCGCCGCATCAAGGTGGCAGGCCCAGGCGGGTATGCCATTCTCCTAGCAGTCCCTGCCAGCTCAGACGATGCATCTTCGTCCTCCTCATCGACAGACCCAGCGGCTTCAACCCAGCGTCCTCTTCGCAACCTGGTCTCGTATCTGAAGCAAAAGCAGGCAGCTGGGGTAATCAGTTTACCTGTGGGGGGCACTCGCGATAAGGACAACGCGGGCGTGCTGCATGCATTCCCACCCTGCGATTTCTCTCAGCAGTTCTTAGATTCCTCTGCAAAAGCTCTTGCCAAAACAGAAGAGGACTATCTTGTCATGATCATTGTTCGTGGAGCATCCTAACAATCAGAACACACACAAAAAAATTGCATTGTTATACAAAAGAAATGTCTCATTTGCATGCTCTGTTAAGCCTGGTGCAGCAACCGTAGTTTAAACAGTTATTAAAAGGTTATGTGTCATCTGTTCTGCCAAATGCAATGCATGAAAAACATGTCTCATATAGCAAAATTGGTTTTCATATTGCAATATTTGCTCATAATTGCAAGTTTAGTTTCCAAACCAAATCTCTGTGATACTGTTTTGAAAGAGTAAAAGAAAAAGCAGACACAGTTTGAAAACTAAATATTTACACTATACACTGTACTGCTGAGAAACTTATACATGACTTATACATGTTTGTTTAGCCATTAGATTGTAAGCAGTTCCCTGTATGGATATTAACAGGAATGTTGGTTCATGTAGGTATATTATATATTTTTTTATTTAAAAAAGAGGTTATTAAGTCATTGTGGTTTAACGCTTGGAACAATCAGTTAATGATGATGAGAGTGTAACATAGACCTAGGTGTGTAGTTCTATAGTTCATTTACAGCAGTCCAGGTATTTCTCACTTAAACTGCATGTTGACTGTTGTCCTGTTTTGAAATCCTTACGGGGTAGATCACAGTTCAAAAACTTGCAGACTGTAAACTAATGTATCTGTACTTTAGTATTGAAGTGTTTATCAGTGTGTAACTGGGCAAGCATTTCATGAGGCTACAAATTGTTTTCTCCAAGATTTTATTATATCCAAGGCATCTTATGAGTCTGATTTATTTTGCTTTTCTTTTAATTCTAACATGCTTCAAAGCCACTGTTTGCACAGTCCATTGTGCATAGCTTCTGATTCTAATTAGAAATCCTTTTGTATTTGACAAGACCATCTGTTCTAAAAGTAGTTCTGCTGAGACATTTTCCTTGCTTTTTGCTCTTCCCTAATCATTTCTGTTCAGGTTTTGTAATGTAGTGAGCCACTAGTTTCTACTGAATTCAGTGCTTTTATTGTTTTTTGTTTTATTTTTTTAAAGTAATCTTGCCAGTAGAACACAGTATAAAAAAAATTAAGAACACTTTATAGAATAGCAGTATGTAATGCATGTGGCTTATTCATTTTTGTCAGCATTGGTCTCAGTTTTGTTGTCTATGCCACATTAAATGAATTGTTAAATTGATGTCCAGGTACTAAAATGCGCGTGGAAAATGTTCTTCCGAACTGATAAACATATAATATGTAATTCTACCATGACCTATATTTTTTTTTATAAAATAACACATTTAATTATCAGCTTAAGGCATACTTAAAGCAGGGCTGCACAATTGTGGTGATAACTAGGGTTCAATGAAAAAACAATGAAAGTTGTAAATAGAAGTTAGCAGGTGTGGTTGTGCAGTCAGTGATCATACCACCAAAGAGTTTTATTGGAATATGCTTAATTTAATCGGAGCAGCCCTGAATTTAGGTGTGTTTTAAGTTGAATAATCCGCTCCATTTGCATAGTCTGTTATAGACATATAGAATTCTTTCTACCCCCACGCCAAGGTTTTTTTTCCCCCCATTTCTGTCAATTCTGAGGTTTGTTTGCAGTGTCTTGAGTCTGATTATAATAACAAATGTGTTAATGCCATCTGTATTATGCCATCTAACATTTTAAAATCACACTAAATTGCATTTTTTTAGAGCAGATTGGTTTGTGAATTAAGGTAATTAAGCTGTTTTATATGTATGGATGAGTGGGAGATACTGTGTTTTCAGTAGCCATCTCTCAGGATGAAAAAAAGGACCGTTGCAACAGAGGACTTCCCCTGGCTGGAATGAGAAAAAAAGATTGAGTTGATACAGGAGCCCTTTGGATGCAGAGGGGCAAGAGCTTTTTCCGTTTAGTGATTGTGTATTCTCGCTGAGAGAGCAGCTTCACACTTGTGTAAATGTTTTTGTGCTTACACTTCCCATATTTAAACGGAAATATGACCATCTTGCTTTGTGGTGTGTTTACCTGGTTTCTTGAAGGAGAGGAAAAAAGAGGAATCGCTCATTCACATCTCGCACAGCTAAGAAATAGCTGTCCACATACACACAAAAAAAGTGCACTGGCACTTATTTGATTTTGTCTTACTATCAATAAATTGTTTCATTTGAGGGAGAAATGTTCATTCGTTGGAAATGAATCAAAGACCAGCTCCGCGGTCACTTTGCGGTTGTGTTTCGATGGAATTGTTGCTGATTGTTTCTGCAAAGAGAAAAAAAAATTCCATATGTGGATCAGTGGTGACTTTAAGAGCCAAGAGCAAGCGCATTCTATTGCTGTGTTGTCAGTGTTTTCCAGCATTGTGTCATGGAGTTGCCTGGCTTTGCTAATTAACAGCCCTTGCACACTCCTGCCGTAGACCTCCCCCATATTCCTGAGGGAAGTGAGAGCAGAAAGAAGGGAGCTTTTGCTACTGTGCTCTCTGTAGCAGGCTTGTGCTCTGCTGCTGACCAGAGTCAGAGGGGAGATGGTGATTGCACAGACCTACAAATAAGATGCGAGTTTTGTTCCAGCACTGCCACTGGTGTCATCCAAGGTGCTTCCCTACCTCCATCAGCTGGAAGAGGTCAGGTCCGCCATTACCCAACTGCTTTGCATTGACAGCACAACCACCTGCGAATTAAAGGTCAAATTTGAATACTTTCTATTTCGGTGGAGCAGGCATTTGTTTACTCCATCCTTTGGTTTTTGCACATTTGATTTTATTTTTCCACTACGTTGAGATGTCAGTACGGGAAGAGGATTTCGAAGATAAGAAAATGGAGAGCGATATAGAAAGTAAAAAGCCCTTCTAGGCCCTGAATGAAGGCTCATAGTTTTGTCTTCCTCCACATGCTTTTGTGACAGAAGTATTAAATCTACACCTGTCTTAAATTGACCTGAAATTCAAGTGTTGCCAACTAGACTGCCAGTTTCCTCAAACAGCACGGCAGTTAACACGTGGAGGAGGTACTTTCAAGAAGCTGCAGATGGAGAGAATAAAGGCCTCCTTTCTTCCTTAATAAGCCCTTGTGTTCATCTTCATCACCTTTCCATCAGGTCATCCAGCAGTCCGTGCCTGCCGGATGGTGGTGAGTAGGGCTAGTGTGTTTTTACCAAGGCTGTTGTTTAAAGCCTGTCTGCTGAAGGTAAGTATCAGTGCAGGACAGAAAGTAACTCACTCATGTAGGATTCAACTACCTTTATTTTGACTGACAAATCCACAGATCATATGAACCCATTTAGCTGCATTATTAATATGACAGGAGTGCAAATTTGTAAACATGTATTCATACATGAATTCATTCATGTTCAAGAATAATAATACAAAAAAAAAATCAGTTTTTGTATCTTAGAGGGTTTTTTTAAGCACTGATTTACCAGACAGGTTTAAGTTGAACCGAAATTTCTCGCCATAAAGCTAATCAACGTACAGTATTTCACCAGTATGTGGGATATGTGGGAATAACTTACTTTAGAGGAGGTAAGTCTCGCACATATGTAGAATTTCAGAGTTATCACTTTTAATACTACCTTTATTTCAACTCCGTTCAAACCCCAGCACGACCAGGTTGCCACTGTTGGGCCGAAGGACCTTACCACTCAATTGCTCAGGTGTTTAATTAGATGAAATGTAAGTTGCTCTAGATGAGGACGTCTGCCAAATGCCAGACACGTTTTTAGAGCTAGTTTTTTTTCTTTTTTATTCAGATAGTGACCCTCAGTGGTCCACAGTCAGTGAGTACCCGAGTATAAAACCTAGTTCTAAAAACATTTCTGGCATTTGGCAGACACCCGTATCCAGAGCAACTTGCATTTTATATTACTGTATATGTATGTTTGATCTCTGGAAAGCTTTATAACTACTTTTATGATCAACCTGATCCTCAAGCATGACATTTAATATAATAGCTCAAATTTGTCCTAGCTCAATGTGAATATTCTCCACAATATAGAAGTAATCTCAGGAATGTGGTAACAAATTAAAAATCCAGAAAATAACTTTTAGTGCCTGGTTAGTTGTTTTTATTTTTATTTTTTATATATACAAGTGTTCATAAGATTACAGTCGAAACAGATTTGTGGAAATGTTTTCTTTGTTTTCTGAGTGATAAATTAACTTTATAAAAATGGGCATGCTGTTGATACACAACAACAGTCTATGATAACATCGCCACTTGGAAATTACAAGTCAGATGTTCACAAATCTGGTTGTAGATTCCACTGCACACATTGAATTCACTCCATGTTGTCTGTGAGAACGAAGAAATTGAGAAGACTGATTGATCAAAATCTGCACGTTGAGTGAAAAATTAAGAAAATTCCCCACTGTGGGACGAATAAAGGGATATCTTATATTACAATAGAATAAGTCATTGCATACTGAATACGATCAGCAATCGTATCATGAATCTGTGCTGACGAAGACACATCAGTTTGACGTAAATATTTAGACCAAACACACCATCTTTCTTAACGTTTATGTTGCAGTGAGAAGAACAGATGGTCTACTTGAAGATTTCTTTGTCCTTGGAATATGAGTAACTACAAACTGTAATTTTATTGTCATATTTGGTCATATAGTCATCATTGGACAATATATTAACTTTAATAGCTGTTTAATATAGTGATTCAGGTGTGTGTATATATACACACACACGTATGTACATACAGTACACTCAGAGGATGGACACCATTAAAAGAAATGTGTGCTTGACGGCTTGCGTGCTTCTTGTCATTCCATGAGTCTCTGGATGAATACTGGAGGGTTGAATCTCATTCCTCTAAAAGATTTAGAAGAATGATTGGGGTCAACCTGGAAGAGACCACTAATATTAAGATAGAAAGGTTTCCTTATGGGATAAAGGTGATTAGTCAGAATGACGTTGTATTGAATTATTCCGTCTCTTCCGTGTAAGGCACATGTTTTTTTTCCTCTGGTATGAAACAATTAATTACATCGGCCTGTCTGATTAACAGCCATTTGTAAATTGAAGCAGGTGTGTCAGGGCACGGAACACACTTAGATGTGCAGCATGCCATGACTGAGCCTGGGACACTCTAAAACACAAGTAATAATTTTCCAGGTGTTATGTATTTGTATGTATGTATAAAGTGTTAAATCTGATTAGATCAAAATTAGAAATTAATGAATTCAATAAATGTGCATCGTTTCATTATTGTGTGCAACATTGCATTGACTCATACGGGTATGCTGTCTTTGAAATGATCACTTTGGAAAATAAGGAAACAGGTTGGGTATCTGTCAGATGTTATGAAAGATGTCATTTCTTATTATTAATATCTTCCCTGTTGTTTGACTGTACCGTAATATTCTACATTAAATCCTCTCCAGGATGATGCGAACCCTGACCGCAGCAGCAGTGATGAAGTGGTGAGCGGTTTGTCTCCAGTAGCACTGTGAGTAATAATTTCTCTTCACTGACGCTGTCAATTCTTATTTATATTTTTTCGTATTTTTCGTTTCAGTACCAGGTGGCGGTATTGGATTGTGAACTTCGGTGTAGATTGAGTTCATCATTTACGTAGAGCATAAACAACAGTGGGTTATGAATATAACTTGCAAACCGTAAGTAAGTTGAAGCGTGCATGTGCGTGCTCAATTGCTAATATTTTTGTTTTGTGGACCTTGCTAAATGGCATCTTGATGAACTACAGAATTGTATCTGAAATCACAATAAAGTTGTATATTTTTCCATTTGTTTGTGTTGTTGCATTCTACCTTTTAATTCCATATCAGAAACCTTATTAGGACAGTGTATGTTGTGAACACAGTTAATATGTAATTCAGACACATTTTCCATTTGCTTTAATTTCAGTTATGGAAATCTTTACAATCATAAGAATTCCACTTTTTACACAGTACAATATATCCACATAAAAAAGACAAACCCTGATGGCCATACACAGTGAGACGTTAGCGTATCAACTGTGCCAACTCGGTGTACTCATGTTTAATTGCTTTATTCTGAAATTGTAATCTGTAGCTTATAGAGAAGCCTTTATGGCCTTTAAACATTCAGTCCATGGCCCCTTGAGGAAAAAAAAAGTCTTGGGAGATTAAATAAGCTGTGCGTCCCAATGACACTGAAAGCGCTGCCTTCAGAGATATTCAAGCATCAATTTACTAAAATAGGATAAAAGTCAGATTTTCAACAGGAGTGTATTTAATTGGTGCTCCAATAAAACCTACTTAGTTTTGTCACTTTTAAAATGATGTGTGTACAGTACTGTGCAAAAGGAAAATGTAAAGAAATGCTGTAGAGCAAATGTATGACTGTACAGTAATATTCAAAACACCTGCAGATCATCTGAAGACTTTGGCTGTTGAAGCTGATTTCTTTTCTGGCATGCAAATACATTTCTTTAACCTTTAGCTCTTAATTTTGAGGTGAAATACTGATGTTTGAAATGGTTTTGCACTGACTGAATAAGTCCCACAATGTAAAAATAAAACAAACAAAAAAGAATATAACAGTTTTTACTTGAAAACACAGTCAGCCTCAGACATTTGCACAGCACTTCTCTCTCACACACATGCACAGTAATTAGCAGTGTATCAGACTGTAGTAGTACAATCTCTGCACCACTAGAGGACTCCATGACAAAAGAAACTATGTGGCATCTTAAAAGAGCAACCATTAAAAAACAATTACTGAGAAAACCTTTTTTTTTTTTTTTTTTTAAACATAAAAAAAGTGAAATCCTGCACAAGCCTGTGGAAAAAATGAAGAAAGAAAAACTCTTGCATCTTTGGCTCATTTGGCTCATGGCTAATTAGTCTGGTTATGCAGTAAAAAGGCAACTACTGGTGAGAAACCAAACACTACAGTTATTTCAATAATAATAATTCACTTTTCAAAAACAAAACGTTTACTAATGGTGTAGCCAATGCCCTAAATCTTTTAGACATTAGCCCATGAAGTATTTTCGCTCCCGTCAGGTTTAAAGCAGTTCAAAGCCGAACTTCTTTTCGTCTTAGTGAATAGTTGCTGGCACAACTGAAATTTGGGACCAGAAAAAAAAATTTCTGGAATCCGGAAACACAGTGACCCAAAAACATCTTGCAACATATCTTGAAACAATGCTGATCCATTTTACGTAGTGGTTCGGCCTCATACATGAATACTAATATTGCTGTTTGGAACTATGCTAATAATAAAGCATCAAAATAAATCATTCTGTATAACTGCTTGAGGAAAATCATTGAGCTCAAATCAGCAGGTAAATCACATAACGGATATTCAACACTTGGTATCGACATTTAATGTTGTAAGCATTTTAAGGGTAATATTTTTATAATATGTTGTATGTTTCAGTAATACATAGCATTAACTTTAAATTTAATGTCTATCTATCTGTCTGTCTGTCTATCTATCCATCTATCGAGATAGGTAGACATTAAATTAATAATTTTCTTACCTTTTCAATTTGTATCTAATATATCAAGTCATTTTGCTTTACTGGAATTTGAAGTCCATATCATCTGGTCAAGTTGGTCATACTTTCACAAAAACTCCTCTAAAAGGCTAGTGCCTCTGTCCTCTACTACAAACTTGAGGTCAAGTCCACTTTAAGAGATCGAAGTTGGAAAAAAGAAAAAAAAAAAACCCTAAACAAAGTCACAACCATGTTTCATAATTATACCACCCCATTTCTCTTAGATGTTGGACAAAAGCAGCCACTGCTCCACCCTTGCTCTTTTTTGAGCAGCTCCTGTTGCTTTTTCCTGGCCTGCCAATGCTGTGCAAGTGGCTCCAAGAAGAGAGAAACTGACGAGAGCAGGTAACACACACCAGCTAAGTAGAATGAGCAGTCATAGGTTTGGGTGTAGTCGTACAGGAAACCTGGAGGACAAGGGTGAAGGGTGAAGACATTTGCTATTTTTGATGCATGGAGGACATGTTTGAGCAAGACTACATTTAGCAAGGTTGAATTTATTACTCAGTAAAAATTGCTGGATTTTTTTTTTTCTCATTAAGTCAAATTAGAAAAAAAAAAAGTTTCAGCAGTATCTTTATCATTATGTTAGAATTTCTTTCTGTTATGATGCTTGTAATCCAATATTAGACACTGCACTAGGCTCAAGTGTACATGGTATGGCTTAGACGGATTGTAGGGCAAAGGTCAAGGAGTTCACAACAGGAGAGCCCAGTATCTGAGGCTGCATACCACTCTAAACCACAACCAATCACCGGAGCACAACCAACCTCACTCAAAGATTTGAGGGGAAAAAAAGAAAATTAGAAAAAGCCACCTGTCTCTTTAAAACACTACAATCTACAAGCTCTCTATAACCTACAAGGAATGTAGCTCCTCAGACATGATCAGTACAAATTCATGGTTCATACTTTGTATCACTGTAATACAAAAAAGGGAAAGTTATGAATTTTCTTATATTTAGTCATGGATTTATTATTGTTTATGATTATAATAAGGGGGAATAAAACAAGGAATTTGGTTAGATTTTCATTTTTGTGTTAAATTAAACTGGTATCTATACGAAATGACAAACACTTGATATATTATTATTATTGTTCTTTTTTTTTTACAGTATATGGAAGTAGGAAAGAAACATACTGACAGCTAGCTAATAAATTTTTTTTTTTACATTAGACAGGCTCATGATTTCACAAAGTTTTAAAAGAAATACAGACAGCTGGCTATAACAGATTTTCACATAACCCATTTAAATTTGGCTGTGCTCTCTTTTAAGTTTTACTATTTCCCTCTTACATACACAGCCTTCTCTTATTGAGAACATACTGTACATGGCCTTCTCCCATTGAGAACATACACTTCGCCCCCTAGAAAAAGTAAACATAACCCATACTGCAAATAGGCCTGCACATGCCCTGTCTGACCAGGGCCCCATCTAGGGAGAGTGTGTACAGATCCAAAGGATTTTTATCTATGACTGTCGAGGCGTGTACTAGGCATATTGGCAATATAGCTGTAAAATGTTCTCAACATACTGCTTTGAGAACCACTTTAAGAATCAAATTGAGTCACTTTTTAATAAAAATTTGAATTAACATTTTGAATTATTAATCCAAACCTTTAAAAACAATGTCAGCTGATAAATAATGTCATTTCAAGTTTAATTCCTTTTGTCAGTGTAGAGGATTAAAAAGCTCAATAAAATGTCAGAATATTATTTCACAGTCAAACAGGTTACTGACTACACAATAAATAACAACTGATATACTCTATATGAAGGCCAAAGGTCAGTAAAAATAAAAAACAAGCACCCTAGCAAGTGAACATGCTTCTAAATAAAGAGAAGTGATATGATCTGCCTACCCATGTCAAAAGAAGATATATTTGTTCCCTCATTAAGAAAGACGACACACTTATACTGGTCAGATACCAAAGTGATATCTCCCAATTCTAAAATCCCATGCAAAGCATTTAGGCCTGGATATTCTAAATCACTTTTCATTCTCTGACAGCACTTAATTTATTAACGATGCTGGAAAAAAACCTACCGGCCAGCGGAGGACCCGTTAAACAGCCAAGCCCCACAAAGAACATGGAGAAACCCATTGAGTTGTTCACCTTTTCAGATCCTACCAAGTCAACCTGGGGGGAAAAAAGATCAGTTATGGGTGTGTGTAAAAGGAATAGTTACTTAAATGCAACACCGTGATCATACCCAGGTCTGGTCATGTTTAACACGAATGACAAATTAAATGAAAATAACATAAAAAACATGCCGTCTCCTTTTAGGTGGAGGGGTCAAGTGAAGCTAGAATAAATAATCCACGCCATAACAGAGGCAACATGTTCGTCCTTTAATTTGTCGCTTGTTCTAGTTCTAGGTGTCTTTGATAGCTATGTTTGAAGTGTGTCCAAAAGATAACAAATGTTCTACCAGAATTATGAGACAAGACTGACAAAGTTCAAAAAGCTTTAGTTTACCAATGCCACTATAATTCCCCAGATTCTCACTCACTCACTGTCTATACCACTTTATACTATAGGGTCGCCGGGGGCCTAGAACCAATCCTAGGAGACTTAGGGCATTAGGCGGGGTACACCCTGGGAAGGATGCCAATCCATTGCAGGACACCACATACACACTCTCACACCTACAGTATAGGCAATTAGCCTTTCGTCTTTAGACTGTTGGAAGAAAACCCACTAAGCACGGAAAGAACATACACAACTCCATGCACACAGACCCTAAGGTAGGAACTGAACTTGATGAAACCACAAGTTACAATACTACTGTGTCGTAGTAACAGTACAATACGACAGTGCTCTAAACCATAGAAACCTGATATTCTGAAGCATTTGTTTAGATGCATTCAAAATTGAGGCTTAATAAACAGATGCATCATTAACTAAAATGACACACAGTCATCCATACATCCTCTCTGGATATAAGTACTGATTCTACAACCTGATGACACAAAGTATATTGTTTCTGAGTGTTTGTTCAGTCCTCACCATGACTGGCAGGAGCAGAGCCATGTATCCGCCACAGAATAAGGCAAAGAAAACTGCATAGATCATGAGCTGTATGTAGGAGGTGGCGAGTGGAGACAGCAAGTTGATGACGCCGCACAGGATCAGATAAGCCTTGTGGTAGTGGTACTTATGCACTAGGTTCCTGTCTGTCAGCCAGCCAGAACCCAGCTGAGCCACGGTTTCTGTTATACCTGTGCAAGACAAGAACCCTTTCATCACACACTCCTACATGCATCTGCATAAAACAACAGTAAAAAAAATCACTGGTGTGAAGGTCCGAGAACATTGTCACTAAAATCCTCCTCATAAAACATTCTGAGTTGCTAAACTCATCAATTGATTGTTTTATTGAATCTTTTATAGCAAGTGAGTGTGTGAAGGTGTGTTACAGGCTTGACATATGGCATAGGAGTCCTGAGTGTATTTTATTCAGTAAAGTAAAAACAGTACGTGTCAATCACTAAACCACTTTTACGCTGTATGATTTCCAGCCAGATTTTGTCACAATTAGAAATCAGACATTCTTAATGAGATTAAAATGCATTCAAAGGGACATTTAGGACACCTAGTTCAGGCAAAGTCAGACGTTTTTACCATTTTACAATTTACCACCTCTGTGTGGTAAATTGTCATTATATTTGTCTAAATTCACCATTACAATGGCAGCATAGGATTACATGAAACTCCTGGGGAAGCTACAATCATGGTAGGCTCTTTGTTTTTTTAAATGCTACAGAAAAACAAATCTCAATATACAGTGGTGTGAAAAACTATTTTCCCCCCTCTTGATTTCTAATTCTTTTGCATGTTTGTCACACTTAAATGTTTCTGCTCATCAAAAACCGTTAACTATTAGTCAAAGATAACATAATTGAACACAAAATGCAGTTTTTAAATGAAGGTTTACGTTATTAAGGGAGAAAAAAAAAACTCCAAATCTACATGGCAAATCTACATGTGAAAAAGTGATTGCCCCCCTTGTTAAAAAATAACTTAACTGTGGTTTATCACACCTGAGTTCAATTTCTGTAGTCACCCCCAGGCCTGATTACTGCCACACCTGTTTCAATCAAGAAATCACTTAAATAGGAGCTACCTGACCCAGAGAAGTAGACCAAAAGCACCTCAAAAGCTAGACATCATGCCAAGATCCAAAGAAATTCAGGAACAAATGAGAACAAAAGTAATTGAGATCTATCAGTCTGGTAAAGGTTATAAAGCCATTTCTAAAGCTTTGGGACTCCAGCGAACCACAGTGAGAGCCATTATCCACAAATGGCAAAAACATGGAACAGTGGTGAACCTTCCCAGGAGTGGCCGGCCGACCAAAATTACCCCAAGAGCGCAGAGACAACTCATCCGAGAGGCCACAAAAGACCCCAGGACAACATCTAAAGAACTGCAGGCCTCACTTGCCTCAATTAAGGTCAGTGTTCACGACTCCACCATAAGAAAGAGACTGGGCAAAAACGGCCTGCATGGCAGATTTCCAAGGCGCAAACCACTTTTAAGCAAAAAGAACGTTAAGGCTCGTCTCAATTTTGCTAAAAAATATCTCAATGATTGCCAAGACTTTTGGGAAAATACCTTGTGGACCGACGAGACAAAAGTTGAACTTTTTGGAAGGTGCGTGTCCCGTTACATCTGGCATAAAAGTAACACAGCGTTTCAGAAAAAGAACATCATACCAACAGTAAAATATGGTGGTGGTAGTGTGATGGTCTGGGGTTGTTTTGCTGCTTCAGGACCTGGAAGGCTTGCTGTGATAGATGGAACCATGAAGTCTACTGTCTACCAAAAAATCCTGAAGGAGAATGTCCGGCCATCTGTTCGTCAACTCAAGCTGAAGCGATCTTGGGTGCTGCAGCAGGACAATGACCCAAAACACACCAGCAAATCCACCTCTGAATGGCTGAAGAAAAACAAAATGAAGACTTTGGAGTGGCCTAGTCAAAGTCCTGACCTGAATCCTATTGAGATGTTGTGGCATGACCTTAAAAAGGCGGTTCATGCTAGAAAACCCTCAAATAAAGCTGAATTACAACAATTCTGCAAAGATGAGTGGGCCAAAATTCCTCCAGAGCGCTGTAAAAGACTCGTTGCAAGTTATCGCAAACGCTTGATTGCAGTTATTGCTGCTAAGGGTGGCCCAACCAGTTATTAGGTTCAGGGGGCAATTACTTTTTCACACAGGGCCATGTAGGTTTGGATTTTTTTTTCTCCCTAAATAATAAAACCCCTCATTTAAAAACTTCATTTTGTGTTTACTTGTGTTATCTTTGACTAATAGTTAAATGTGTTTGATGATCAGAAACATTTTGTGTGACAAACATGCAAAAGAATAAGAAATCAGGAGGGGGGCAAATAGTTTTTCACACCTAACACTTAAAGTTTCACTTAAAGTTTCACACTTAAAGTTTCACAATCTAACTTTAAACAATGTTTCAGTTTTTCTGTTCATTTTTTGCATGAGCTCAGATCACCCATTGCTGATGTAAGTAAAACAGTGTGAAAAAGTAATCCTCCCTAAAACACTGCTGAAACTGCATGGAGTAACAAGCTTTTAACAAATGTGAAATTAGTTTAGACGCATGTTGCCCTAAAACACACTTAATACTATATCTTTAATATTTACTTATACATCATACCCTTACATACGTAAACCTTCAAATAACGTATGTTACATTGGTAAAGCTGCTTAAATTACTTAATACAATAAGGATACAATTATGATTTTATTTCCAATATGCTAACTTCCAATGCATACATTTAGGCATCAAGGTTGACTGATTTATTTCAGAATTCATTCACAACTTTATTTCAATTGTCCATTTTTTCTTCTTTTTTTAGTTTCTTTAATTACAATATAAAAGTATGTAATTTAATTTTATGTCATTATTTGCACTTTTTTCAAATGAATTTCATGAGGTCCTCAAAATGTATTAATGAAATGAGTACAAATTTGTTTTCAGGTGTCATGGTTTGATGGTCTGTGCTGCAGCCAGGCAATCGACTACAGTAGGCCACAAAAAGCCTTTGTGCTGCAGAGATCAATAATGTAAAGCAGCTAAATATTTTTTCGATCAATGGTACTGAACACAGACATCACTGCACAATAGATGCACATGCAGCTGTGCCCTGGATTATGGATCATTAGCAGTTTGCGGAACAATAAAGAATAAAGAAAGGCAACGTTTTAGAAATGAATACAGTGAGTTTCACTTCAGAATCACTCCATCATACCTAACAGGAGGCCAGAAGAATGTGGGGAAACTCGCCAATCATGCATAGAACACAGGATTCAGCAGACAAGTAAAGTCAAGCGTAAAATGTAGGCCACTTTTAAGGCAGTGGCAGTATTACAGCACACACGATGATGATCTTTGCAGTGGTCAGGCATGAAGTGAAACAGCTGGACAATGTTTGTCTGTCCTCATCACACCACCAGAGGCTTTATCCTCATGTGCCCCTTCTTGAGCACAGAGACATTTGGGGATTTGCTTGTGTGTATAAGGCACAGCACGCACGTCCAGTGAAACTCACAGCTGTCTTTAGCATGTATTACACAATTACACTTTAATAGCAAGGAACCAAAATGGAACTTTTTCATTTCCACCCTGTTAGCTCACAATTGAAAGTCTAACATACAGTAGGCTTAATTCTGCAATCAATTCAACAGCACAGGTGTTTGTGCTTTTAATGAGTTTCCTAAACAACCGTTAAAAATGAGGGAATGCAGATGGACCAATTTCCCAGTCCACTCATTAGGAGCACAGGCGTTTTTGGCCGCTCTCTTCTCCTGCTATTATGCCTCAGTGTTCCCCAATACAAAGTCAGCCACTTTAAAAGTGATTGTGGAATTGGTAAGCCCTGCCGTTGCTTAGCGACATTCCCGGCTCAGCGACACAGAGTGGACCGTGATGAGGAGACGCTTTTAGTGCCCTGAGTCGCACTGAATTGCTGTCCAACATGAGGAAAAAGGTCTGAATTGAGAAGGGGGTTGGGATTGACAACTACCACTTACTCTTTAGTATTAAAACAACCAATTGAATACTTTGGTAACTTGGACAATCAAAACAATATGTGATTCCTATTTTTTATTATTTATGCATTTTTTTATTATTAAGAAAAAAAAAGGAAAAAAATTATACAATGGCTGTGCTATGCTGTTATGGGGCGGGGAAATGTTTTTTGTTGGTATGGTTTGGATTCGCTTGTTCCCAGGAAAATGTCACTGCAACTGAATACAAAACTATTTCTTATACATCACTTTATCTTATGATGAAACATTTCTATGCTGAAGGGAAATCCTATGCACAGATCAAGGAGGCTCACTGAATGAATATCTCATCTCAATTGAACACTTCTATGTAATGGTTAATTTGAGATCTGAGAATTGAGAAATCATATTTTGGAAGAATTATTCTTACTTGTGGAATCTGTAATTTTGCATGGGCCAATGACTTACGAACAAACCTTATGCTCTACTTTTTCCTTTAGTTTGTGACTCTTCTGTTCAATGTCAATGCAAATAAGTTATTACTTTATGTTGGATATTATTTTCAATATTTGAATGATTTAATGTATCCACAATGGAATACAACATACATTTGGACAGTGTGAGCGGAGGAATTTCCCCTTGATAAAGTCTCATCATTGGTATACTCTTGACCCCAACAGGTTTGGCCACTGGGATAAAGGTCATCTTTTATGTACGATTCATTACATAACCATAGAGATTCACAAATACAAATAATCAATGGTCAGATATTTACAGGGGCTTTTTGCAACTAATTTTAGACTACAAATTCAAATATGGCTCAATCCAAAACATTTACACAAGCATGACATACATGACACGAGATAAAATCGAAAGATTAAATTCAGGCCCTCTGATGACTTTCCACTGTACCCGTCACAGTTTGCCTATTGTATGTCTTATGTACAAGTTGCTATAAATATCACTGGAAGATAGGTGTTTTTCTAATCTCTAATAGGATGAGAAAACATTCCTGCTTTGCTCTAAGATTTCCTGCACCAAAGTAATTGCAGTGTAGTCTGTTCAATGTGGGACTGACAGCATGCACTTTTTCAATGTAACTCATTAATTTAACGAGAAAATCTTATAACTTAAACTGTGACAGCTATAAAATATGAGAATTATCAAGTCTACTTATTGACAGACTGGAAATATCATTACTCAAGCAGCAAATAATAGACAGACAACATCAATTTAAGAGTAGAGAGATGCTAAACCAAGGTTGATTTCCTTATACTCACCAGCAACAGATATGATAAAAGATGCATTCATGGGGTCAATGCCCAAAGTCCTGGCCCTTGCTGATAGGTGAAAGAAGGGGATAAAGTACGCCAACTGACTGAAGACAACCGACCAGGTATATATCCAAAAAAAAGGATTTTTTAAGAGTGAGAAATCCAAGATTTTGGCCTTTTTGGTTGAAGTCTTCTTCTCCTGTACTAAGGAATTCACAGTCAATTTACCATTCGTCTCTGAACAAAATGTTACTTGGCAGTTGTCCAATTCTTTGCCAGAATTCTGGACCAGGTTCCTTAGCTCCATGGATTGGAGTTTTCTGTGCCCAAGAGATGTGTTCTCAATAATAAGTGGATCCATTTGAAAAGAAGGAGCTCCTGTTTTGGTAATGCCATTAGACATGGTTATCGTCACTTTGTGACTGTTCTCAAGAGGCTCCTTCTCTGGTTGCGTCAGAGAAGCAGACAGATCTCTGCTGAGGTTGAGGGAAGAAGGCCGAGAGATGGCAGCAGGCACCATTTGGATGGGTCGCAGCAGCATTGCAGAAGCCACCAGGTTCAACATCAGACCACTCAAAATCAATAGAGCCCCTGCACAGATAAATAGATTATCAGCATTTATTAAGTTTCCTTATTTTCTGGTATAAGTTGCTGTTAGCATATTTTTGTCTTCTATGCTTGGAATTTCATTTTTGTATATCAGCACATTTTTTATTATTAATTTTATTTTATTAATTTTTAATAAAGCATTCTTGCTTTTACTTTAAAATAAAGTCTCAATGCTCTGAGTGATATTTACCCTGCCATGCATAATGATCCAGAAGCAGCTGTGTGAAGGGTGCCAGCGCAAAGGTCAAGCCCATGCCAGAACGGCCAATGGAATACGCTGTGGCTAACCTCGTACGGAAATATGTTGCAGTCACAACAGATGAGGCTTGATACAACAGTGCAAAACCAAGACCTGAAGTTTTTTTATGTGACAGGAAACCATGTTATAATGTTGAAATGTGACAAAAGAAAGATTAAACGAGCTATCTAATCAACTGACAGTAAATTATCATCTAGAATAATCAGCATCTAGTTATATAACCTCTATAGATGTCACTATGGATATACTCATTTACCACACTACAGGTGTTGTGATCTTAAAATGCCCAAAGATTTGACTCACCCACCAACAGCCCCATGCTGATGTACAAATAGACGATACTGTAAGCAAAAATGCTGATGAGAAAGCCTACAGTAACCAGTATGGCTCCCATGATGGAAGTGACTCTGTTCCCCAGCTTAGCACAGGCAATAGAGGCCAGAGGACCTGATGGTACAGGAACAACATTTGGAGGTATGCAAAGACCAAAGTTACGAAATGGAGGAAAATGCAAACTACAGATCCAGGTTGCTAGTATTATATTCACAGTTGGTTAGTCATATCAGGGGTGCGACTTTACAGTTCCAATATCTACACAAGGAACTGTACCTTGTCATTCTTGCAAGGCTACGCAACCCTCATATTCGTCTGAGTTCCTGGATGCAGTGAGTGCTACAGAAATAGGTGGAACTGTTTGGCCGCGTGTAAGGGATGGTTGTTATAGGGACAGCAGGTCTACCTCCTGAGAGTCTCATGCTGGACATGATGGAGCCGATCCAGCTGATGCTCTCGGACGAGGCACCGAAATCGTCTTGCAACGCCACGAAGAAGATCCCAAAAGTCTTCAACGTTCCCATCACCAGCACGTTCACCTGGTAGACAGCAAACAACGTGAATTAACACTGTATACGTTACTGTGATAAAGATCATTATAAATCAAATTCCTAGAAGGAATCAGATCTCATCACTTTGTAGACAAATTTGTTGCTGCAAAAGAAAAGTATACTGCTGTTGAAGACACACCAGAAAGCAGTGGAGAACAACCATCCAGCCCCACCCTCCATCTGGTGGATCCACATAACGCATATTTGCTTCTTCCTTGGCAGTTTTGATCTTCTTCTCATACTGCATAAGTTTGGCTGCTTTGCCCTCACTGAAAATACAGTGATATGACTTTAACATTAACATACACTGACAATTGTACATACCATACTGTACATTTCATGTCCATTAACCACTCATTTTCGGCATATCTGTGAAAATCCAAACACAGTCACCTTGGTGTTACATGTTTGTTACAGGTATTGGAAAGGTGTCTTCAATATATGTATGTGTTTATGTGTGTGTATTTGTACAGTATGTTGTGTTTTGTGTGTACAGTGCATCTATAAAAAAAAAATTTAAGTGAAACTCGCATATTTTCTAGATCCTTGGCATATAAATGCCCTTTTTTGTTTTAATTTCAATGATTACATCGTATAGCTCATGAAAAAAAAATCTATAAAAGAAGATATTAGAATAATATAAGATAAATAAAAAAGGGATTACAAAAGGAATACAATACAGAAATTTTAATTTATGAACTCAATACTTGGTTGGGGCTTCTTTAGCACAAATTACTTCATCAGTGCAGCATGGCATGTCTGCGATTAGCCTGTGGCATTGCTGAAGTTGTTATTGAAGACCAGGTTGCTCTGATAATGTAGCAGCCTTCAGTGCTCCAAAATCTCCTGGAACGCAGCTACATTGACTTTGGACTTGATAAGACACAGTGGACTGAAATCATTACCAAATGTGGAAACCTCATACGAGACTTCAAGCACATTGGAGTCTATCCATCCTCATTCTTTCTCCAAACTCTGGTCCCTTACCAAATGAAATGCAAAATTGAATTTCATCTAAAAAGAGGATTTTGGACCCCTGTGCAATGATCCAGTCCTTTTTCCTCCTTAGGACAGGTAAGACACTTCTCATGTCTCTGGTTCACGAGTGGCTTAATGCTACAACAGTTATTGGTCATATTCTGAAGTCCTCTGTGCATGGTGGCTCTTGATGCATTGACACCAGTTCCACTTCCCATTTCTGAAGCTTTCCCAAGTTCAGGAATCAGGCTGCAGTCATCCCTGTTGCTTTTTTTTTTTTTTTAACTTTTTATTTTTTTTTAAGTAACAGAACAAACAGATCACCAGAGGCATCACATACGACTATCACGTTTTTCTTATACAGTCGTTATTATAGTGCAGGTTACTCTACCATTATCCCTCCACCCCACCCCACCCCGCCCCGCAAAGGGTACAGTATTATAAGCATAAACACCAACATAGGTTCCTTCAAGTCCTTATGATTCAGTCCTTTGAAATCTGTAATGTACGGTCCAACTAAAATATTTCCCATATATAATATACATGTATATATATTCTGCGATGGATTGGCACCCTGTCCAGGGTGTACCCCGCCTAGTGCCCGAAGTCTCCTGGGATAGGCTCCAGGTCCCCCGCGACCCTGAACACAGGATTAAGCGGTATAGAAGATGAATGAATGAATGAATGAATGTATATATATTGAAAAAAAGAATACTCATACACATACATACACACACACACACACACACACACGCACACACACACATAAGTAAATATAAGTAAGGGGAGGGGGGGGGGTTCGCACTCATTGCAAAAAATTTCCTAACAAATTATATGATATCTGTTTTCTTATATATAGACCATTTTGACCAATTTTTATAAAATTTAGCCTTGTTTAATCTTAAGGAAAAAGTGAGTTTCTCCATTTCAAACATATTATCTACAATTGCTATCCACTCATCCTTTTTCGGTGGAATCTCTTCCAACCATTTCTTGGTTATTGCTTTTTTACTAGCAATTAACAGTATTTTGAGAAGGTATTTGTCTTGTGCATTATAATCAGTTTGTATGTTTCCTAAGTATATAGTACCAAAGCTATGATCAATCTCAAAACCCAGTATTGATTCAATTTCTGTGATCACCATTAACCAATAAGATTGGATTGCTGGACTATTCCAGAATATATGATAATAATCAGCCATAGAATTATTACTCGTCTCCAGCAACGTGCAGAATCTAAATTACCATTTTGTGAGTATATCCTTTTTGGAGTAATAAAGAATCTAATCATATTTTTCCATGAGAATTCTCTCCATTGACCAGAACTGGAGGTGGTATGTTGTGTTTTACAAATATTTGTCCAATCTTCTTCTGACAGAGATATATTCGCCTCCTTCTCCCATTTCTCTTTAACATATAAGGTAGAGAGAGACTTGGCAGACTGTATGCATGCATATATTCTTGATACTAATTTCTTATGAATACTACCTTTATAAGCAGCAACAAAAATGTTAATGAGACTCAAATCAATTCCCTCCTTATTTTTTATGTTTTTATTAAAGTGAGTTCTAAGCTGTAAATATCTATAGAAATCCTGTTTCTCTAAGTTATAGTTATTCATGAGAATTTGAAAGCTATCTAAACCTGACTTAGATGAGATTGTGCAGTATGAAGTAATACCATTCCAAATCCATTGTTTAAACCGTGCATCCATCTGAGAGGGTATAAAGTCTCTGTCATATGCCACCCATCTTAACAGCTGTGTATATCTCTCCAACTTTAGGGTTTTACATTCTTTAAACCAAATATTAAGAGGAACCAATGTCCAAGTGCTTAATTTGTTGGAGTGCATAGTCAAAGTACTCTTATCCCCTAATAAACATGGAAGAGGAAAGTCCAATTGATTAAATTCTATTTCTTTCCATTTTGCATCGTAATCATTGATACACCAGCTGAGTAGATGTTTTAGTTGTGCTGCTTTGTAGTAGTCCTCCAAACACGGAAGCGACAGTCCTCCCTTTTCCTTTGTTAATTGTAGTGTTTTAAGTCTCACTCTAGGTTTCAGATTTTTCCATATAAATCTCGAAATCATTTGATTCCAATCTTTAAATTGTTTTTTTGGTATTTCTATAGGTAGGGATTGGAAGAGAAACAGCAGTCGTGGTAGAACATTCATCCTTATAATTTCTATTCGGTTATATAAACTTAAAGGTAGTGGTGTCCAACTATCCAGGTCTGCTTTTATCTCCTTTGTCATGGGGCCAAAATTGGTTGTGTACATTTTAGTCAAATTCTTTGGTATGATAATCCCCAGGTATTTAATATTTTTTGCTTTCCATTTAAACTTATATTTATTATATATGTTTTCCTGTGGTAAATAATTAAAAGAAAGGCATTGAATTTTGTGTAAATTTAGTTTGTATCCCGAATACCAACCAAATTGTTCAAGCCAAGACATAAGTTTAGGTAAACTAGAATCTGGGTCGGAAATAGTCACAAGAACATCATCCGCATACAGACATATTTTATGTTCTGTCTTTCCCATTGGAATGCCTAGGATTTCCGTATGTTCTCTGATAGCCTGAGCTAATGGCTCTATGAATAGAGCAAAAAGCATGGGACTTAAAGGGCATCCCTGACGACATCCCCGCTCCAGTGTAATTGAGCTATGGACGTTACCATTTATTTTAATCTGGGCTGTCGGTAAATTATATAGTGGTTTAAGACTTCCTATAACTTCTTTATTAAAGCCGAAGCGTTCAAGTACCAAGTACAAATATTCCCATCGCACTGAATTGAAAGCTTTTTCAGCATCAAGGCTAACTGCCAAAGATTTGTAATTATTTTTTCTCATGTTCTCAATTATAAATAAAGCACGTCTTACATTATCGTGTGCCTGCCTATTTTTAACAAATCCCGTTTGGTCATTATCAATTAATTCAGGAACTATATTTTCTAATCTTTTTGCTATTATTGATGCATATATTCTGTAATCTATATTTAAAACTGAAATAGGTCTGTAACAGCTGCATTCTGTCCTATCTTTTCCAGCCTTTGGTATTACAGAAATAATAGCTTGTTTCCATCCCTGTTGCTTATGTACATTTTCCTACTATGCTTTTCTCTTTCAGTCAACTTGATTATGGTTTGATGTAGCACCTTCTGTGGCTTAACCTCCTCATGGAGACGGCTGTTGATCATCAAGGCAGAAGCCTTCATAATGTGTGCACAGACCATGAAGTGCACAGTATTTATACCGTATGCATAGTAATTTATTTAAACAAAATGGAATATTATAATATTTTGAGATACTGTATTTTTTATTTCCATGGGCTATAAGCTGTAGCCATAGAAATAAAAAAGGCTTGAAAATGTATCTTTACATGTAATGAATCAAGAATATTTGATAGTTTCATGTCTAAATGAAATAATGGAAAATAGATATTTTTTATTACAATAATATATTTTTTAGGTATATTGTACATATACCGTACTAGTCACAACTCTGGACACTCCTTCTTATTCAATGTTTTTTCTTTACTTTTATAGTTTTCAACATTATATATTAATTCTGAAGACACTGAAATTATTACAGAACAAATATGGAATTACGTAGTCAATAAATAATCCAGAATACGTTTTATATTTTTCGATTCTTCAAAATAGCCACCTTTAGCTTTGCACACTCTTGCTATTCTCTCTGTCAGCCTCATGAGTTAGTCACCTGGAATGGTTTTCCGACAATCTTGCAGGAGTTCACAGAGGTGTACTCTCTGGTCGAAGTGACCCAAAAAAACATCTCAATTGGAGTTGAATCTGGTGTTTGTGGAGGCCATGTCCTCTGACAAACCTTGGGGTGCTTAAGGTCATTGTCCTGTTGGAAAATGATGATCCCACTAAGTGGAAACCAAATGGGATGGCATGTCGCTGCACAATGCTGTGGTAGTCATGCTGGTTAAGTGTGCCCTCACTTTAGACTAAGGCACCAACAAGTCAATGTTCAGCCTCTTTACGTCTCACAACATGGAGGTTAGAACCAAAAATGTAACATTTGGCCTTATCAGACCAAAGTTGTCCACTGATCTAATGTCCATTTCTGTGCCCAAGCAAGTGTCTTCTGCTTTTTGTTCAATTTGACAAGGCCTGACTTACACACTCTCAGTTGAACAGTGGATGTTGCAATATATGTGCTGCTTGAATTCAAAGATCGATTTGTGTTTACTCCTCTGCAATAAAAGATTTGGCCAGGCAGTGTATATTACTTTTTTAGAAAATAATAAGTAATGGTAAAATGGTAAAAAAAAAAAAAAAAAGGGGTAGCTCAGTGGTTAAGGCATTGGACTACGGCTCGGAAGATCCCAGGTTCAAACCCCACAACCACCAAGTTGCCACTGTTGGGCCCTTAACCCTCATATGCTCAAATGTGTAATGAGATAAAAAAAAATGTAAGTCGCTCTGGATAAGAATGTCTGCCAAATGCCTAAATGTAATCAAAAAAGAAAGTTACTTATAAAAGTTATTACATTTATAAATAACTAGCACAAAACACAACACTGCTAGGAGGTTCCCGGGTATGTTGAAATCCTTACAAATCTATAATCTTTGTACTTCAGGTTTGATTGGACTCGAACATTAATTGAACATTAATCCAGAGCACCTTTATGTGTATTAGTTAAAATTTGAATAAGAGAGAAATGTGATTGTGTTAGTATCATGATTTCAGAAATATCCCGAATTTATATTATTGTTTTTTGTATTAATTACAATTCTATACAAAGTTTGCACTTAATTTGCTCCTACCATTCATGATGCTGTGCCAATGCTTGAATAGTTTATAGAGTGCACTAGCTGTATGATTATAAAGGAAAGGTAACACCTCAAATACCAATATATATAAATAAAAAAATCACAGGACTGATCACAGGAGTCCTATTTTGATTTTTTTCTAATCTTTTTTATAGCTTTATCAATTTATCCATAATGAGCAGGTTTTGGTGACAAGAAAAACTTACTAAGGTGACATGCGAAAATAAACCTTGAGAAACCAGGATCAAAAGAGCATGCATCCTCATTTGAGCGATCCCAGATAGCTTGACCATAAACAAATTCCTTCTATAACTGTTGCTGTATGGTCAAAAGTGCATATTTTATATCAGAAAATATATTGAGGTTACTAGATGTTCACTGATGGAGACTTGGGTACAAAACTGTTGTTGACATTTCAGTCCCAAAACTATCTGCAATCACAAGCCACCATAAAAGAAATATGTATATACTGTAAAATACAGTCTAAAGCCATCTTCATGGTTTCTAAATGATACAGTCCTCAGAATTTACAGTATGCATCTTTAAGAAGAGAATATGGGACCATCCTCAAAAGCAGTGATGAGAACTCCAAAACTCAATACAGCCTTCAAAAGTCGAATCTTTCTCTGTGTCTATGCTAATATAAAAACTACTGAGCAGGAATGGGCAGGTTGAGAGGCCTAGCCCAAATCTGTTAAAACCTACTTAGCAGATTAGGGAATAATGAATTATGACTGTGTTAAGGACAAAAGTATTTCTTTACATTGGCTACTCACTAGCTGCCGGTGTACATGTGTGAGCGGGTGCATACGTGTTTGCTATTGCTTGAATTCACTCTTATATTTCCAAAAAAGTGTGGAAAGCTTCTGGTTTCCTAAAAATTCTTTTTGTGAGTCAGAGAATTTGTACATTTGATTGAAAAGGTGTACAACCTGCATGTTCTAAAACTAAAGCAAAAAAGAGTTTATCTCTATACAGGGTGAATGAATTACAATCATTCTAACCATTACGCAGTTACTGAAGTGTTCAGTATCATTCATTCACTTTTTGACAAGGATCTTTGATTACAAAACCGTAAAAATAAAAAAGGGGGAAAAATTAGGGAATAACCAGGAAAAGGTATCCTAAATTCAACTCTAAAAGAAACTGTTTAAACTATTTCATACCAGGTGTAATGCGATCTTTCATTCTAGTGCATGTTAAGATTCTGGAAACAGCATTTTTCTAGAGCTTTTTGAGCATTCAAATAAACTAAATAAACTGGGAAAATGAGTCATGAGCCTGGATGCTTCTATGTTGACAGAATGCTGTTTCAGACATAACGTACATGTAGGGTGCTGAAGAGTTTTTAGACTTTAAGAGATAAAACAGCACATTTGTACTATGAGATATACTCTAGTATCATTCCCATTAACAAGACTTTTTCTTTTATTGTTTAGCTATAGAAAACTTGAACGCATCCAGGATGTGATGTTCCTAATTAAGTCAAATTAGGAAGTGACAATTAGCCTAATGTGCATGTTTATGGAATTTGGAAGGGAACCAGAGTAACCAGAGGAAACCCACCAAGTACGGGGAGAACATCCAAAATAAAGTCATTATAGTCTAAAGTGCACAAGGAAAAATGTTGCAATAAGCTGAAGATTGACAAGCTTAAAAAGTTACTATTTGGAATGCACTTCATTTAATCATTACTGTACATCTGGCTTAACTGCAAAATCGAATATAAGATTAAACTCAGTTGAATAGAATTAAAGAAGGAAGATATATGATCAAGCCTGATGTTGGTATTAATAGCAACTAAATATAGTATATATCGCACACAAAACAAGTATGTTTCATTAAAGTATTTTATACTTAATTAAAACATAACTAAGTATATTGTATAAACTATAAGACTTTTGTGTATTGTTGTTTGACAACCACACAGTACTTGCAACTGTAATTGAATGCAGTTTCAATTAAATTTAAATACCTGGCTTAATATAACACACCTACAGTCCACTACTGAGGACTGATTTACATGACCCTAAAGACTAAGAGTAGAAAAAACTGAGCTGTTAATTTAATGTTTGTGTAGAATTAAGTAAAATCTATAATGAAATAATTTGTTCTATTAACAAATTATATAAAATGACTCTAATATTTCATAGTGGATCTCTCTTGTATCAACAACATAAACATGTTTAATCAATAACAGTACACTCTTTTTCTTTTTGGAAAGACTGAACTAATTGTATTCTGTCTGTCCAGTATTTCAGGCAGCACAAAAATGGCTTACATTATATGTTTATAAATCTCAGTACAGTAGTATTTGGAACTTTACCTGCTGTGTTCTTTAGGCAGCATATTTGATGATCGGGAGAAATGAAGAAACTTGCAGAGCCTATTTTCTTAGTGTCATCCTCAATGTAAACTTAGCTGGATAGCCTTAGGCTTGGATACCTGTTAGACACATTTGAAACATTAGAAAATGGTCAGCTCTCGTAACATTATGAAAGAAAGAAAGAAAGAAAGAAAGAAAGAAAGAAAGAAAGAAAGAAAGAAAGAAAGAAAGAAAGAAAAAAAGGAAGGAAGGAAGAAAGAAAGGAAGGAAGAAAGAAAGAAAGAAAGAAAGAACGAAAAAGAAAGAAAGCTTACTTTGATCACACAATCTATGTTTTAAGTGAACTTTCACACTTTGTGTGCTTCAAAAGAAATACCAGGAAAAATCTTTACATGGGTCATACCTTTAAACACAAAGTGATTGTAACATATCTGTGATACTGATTTAATGATTTTTAGGAGCTCTATCTTGGTATTTTGGTGATTTTACCAGTTTTCATTCCTCCATAAATAGTGTTTAAGACCAGGTAATATTAACTTTTAAAGTCAGTGATTAAAACATTTTCCCCTTCCTTTTGAGGCCATTGTGGAGCAGAACAAAATCTTGGCTTACCTACTTCTAGGCCATCCACTTGCAGTTTGAATCTCTTTCCTAGAATTACCAGAATATCACTATCAATTCTATGTTTTAATATTATTTAACAATATAAACATTAAAATTGGTATTCCCTCAACCTCCTTTTACTTCTTCTCCCTTTGTTGCTATAGCAATATACAGCTACAACAGTGTTGCAAACTATATAGCTGTTATGCAGTGAGGCAAGCTAAAACAAGACTGTGCTAGCATGCAGATCAGTTAGCTGTCATCTCAGTGCTGCAGTGAAATGCAGTCTGTATGTCCATGCTGCGGTAAATCAAGCCTTTTCTGGAGGGAGGGAGCAAGGGGCAAGCGAGGAAGGAGGTGGAGCAGGAGGCTGTGCTAAAGCGTTTGGATAGATGCCTTGTCTTATCACCTCACTGCACTGATGACCTGTGTGTAGTGCTGAAGAGTAGCTCGAAGAAATGTGCCAAGCCTCCGACCTGTGTTTGGTTTTTCAGGAGCTCTTCAGTAAGAGCCTGGGATTAAAATATTTTTATTTCTGAAAAAAAAAATTAAAATGTAAGCACACATTTTACAGTCCACTCTACATAATTAAAAATAATTAGAAAATAATTATTGTGATTTCCCGACTTTGGTGAAAGGAAGTGAAATCCTCACTCATTAAAGATACAAATGTGTCATAGGACCCTTGTATTTGGAACTGAACACTTACTCCAAACCCATGCACAAATGAATTAAAGCAAAAAGGGAAAAAAGAAGCTGTAACGGTTGTCCAGATGGGGAGAAGAGAAATGTGCACCGTATCAGCAGCATGCCAAAACATTGCCTTCCTCCCCCTCAGGCCATAGTGCAGTTTCTTTGAACAAGTGATATTTAAACAGAAACAAGTGCTGGGTTCATTTAGTCTGTGAGACCCATTTCCACTACAAGAAAATTTGCTGGTGATCAGATACCACTCTACTCTGCTACTATGATATTCAAACTATGTGAATTATTTCTTTATTTATACAGCAAAGATTGAAGGGGAAAAAACTCAGAATCAAAATCAGGTCAGTCTGAGAACTGCATCTGTAGGATTCTAAAATTTGAATGACTTTGTTTACCTATTGAATAATTTATATGCATAAATGCATTATTTAATATTTAATATTTTACTATTCTGGTAAATCCTACTTAATAATAAAAACAAAGTTTTGCTTGCATTTTGCACCTAAAACCAGGGAAGGGGCAACATTAATATAAGAAAGAGATCAAATAATTCTTAAATAATTCTTTTGATTGTGTAAAGCTGTTTTGAGACAATGTCAATTGTTAAAAGCGCTATACAAATAAAACTGAATTGAATTGAATTGAATCAAAGAAATGTACTACAGTCAGTCAGTTGTTGCTTTAACATGTCTCATTTTCATACAACTCAATGTAGTAAACTTTACCCAAATGTTGACCTATATAACTTATACTACCATTCAAAATTTTTAAATCAAGCATCTACATTTTTTCTTAAAAACTCATGCTTTAATTCATCACATAAGTTGAAACATCACTAGGGTTGCGATCCAGTGATTTTACTGGCCAGTCCATTACAGACAAAATTCCAGCTGACTGCTTTTTCCCTAAATAGGCCTTGCATAATTTGCATCAGTGCTCTGGGTCATTGTCCTCTGGGATAAAACTGGATGCAGTTAAGCGCCATCCACAGGGTATGGCATGGGCTTTAGTTATAACCTCCCTTTTTCCTTTTGTCCTGTACTAATATCCTACTTTACCAGCACCAGAGGAGCCCCAGACCATTGCATGTCCTAAACCATGTTGTTAGACAATGATGTTAGACATTCCTCCAGGATCTTATCATTTGTTCTGCACCTTACAGTATAACTGGTCTTCTCTGTGATTTAAACACCTCCAATTTAGATTTGTCTGTCCATAACCCTTTTGCCAAGTATCCTTGGTCTAGAGTCTTGAACTAGTTTCCTATTTTATCATTTTCTGTGTATTGGTTAGTCACAGACATGGCATTTTCTTCGAAACTCTACCTTGAAGGCCAGAGACACCTCTCCATTTGCGGCTACTATTTACTAATGATTAGAGTTAAGGACTTCTCAAACTAGAGACTCTGATGTGTATATATAGCACTTTACCATGAGAATGGGATAACTGCGTTTTGGCAGTTTTAAGAACAATGCTATAACTCCAGCTCACACAGTTTTGTTCCAATAGATAAATCAGACTGCAGTTTTTGTGGCCATGTAAAATTATAATTTAGTATCAGTAATATTTTTGGTTGGGTTTTAGTTAAGACAAATGTGTAGTTGTAATCCAAAATATGAAAACGCTGACATGGAAACAAGGCTTAGAGACTCGACTCTGCACAAAAACATACAGGAGGAACTAGGATGCATAAAAATAGCTGTAGGTGCTCTGGACTTACAAGGCCTGAGCAGCTGTACATTTAGGAATGTCATAAGGTACATAAATTGTACCTGACACTAAAGGGTCCTGAAAGTGTTGTCACACCAAATACTGACTTTGTTTCATTAATTACAAATTAATTACCTGGCCTAATAGGTTTTTCCTTTTGTTTGTTTGTTTTTTAAAGGCATCCTTGCTCAACAGCATTTATTTGCATGGAACTGAATGAAAATCTGAAAATGACTTTTTAAAAAATGGTTTTCAATAATGTTGCTTTCTTTCTGGCAATTTAGAGACCATAATTTAATGCAAAAAAGACTAAAAGTAAGACAAGAAGCACGTTTCACTGCCCCTTAAATAGCAAAAGTTCCAGCCGTGCAAACAAAATTGCATCAGGGTTTTCTAGCAATGAATTTCTAGCAATGAATTAATATTAAAAACGATAACTTTTGAATAGCCAGTAGAGTGCATCACTGGGACTCAGGAGTGATGGTAACTGAAAATGTAGATATTTTTGAAAATGTAGATACGTCTGAAAGATGTATTAGTGCTGTTCAAAGATTAGCACAAAAACAGCAATACCTTATCTTCATGAGTCAGTATGGACATGCAGCTACTGTATAAGGAACATCATTTTAGCCATTGCTAATATTTAGGCAAGGAGTAAGAGTCATGTTCATTCATTTTTGCATGTCTGTGTACAATGAAACATTATACTGATGGTTTTCCTAAAGATGTCCCTTTCTAAGAAAGACATGCATGGAAAAGAACATGCATGTTGTACAAGGATTCTTTTAAAATTCACAGGGAAAAATAGATCATATACTACATACAGTATACCAGAGGAAGGACTTCCCATATGCAGTGTCTGAAAGATTCTTGTTCAGTTGAGCCACAAGCACTTCATTTTCCTTCCTCTTTTCCTGGTAGGGGTCATGGTGTAGGTGACTACTATAATTAGAAGTAAATGATACGGTTAAGGGGATAATAAATTTTGATGACTAAACTGTTGTGAAATCTTCATGCCTGAATTAAATACATGCACATTTATCTGAATCAAGTCGATTATTTTACCAGCAATATATCTAAAGATTTTTTAGTGTTGTCAGAAACCATCCTTTTTGCTTACAGACTTGTCCTTAACAGATCTGATGGCAGTAGTTCATTATGCACACTGTGTTGCATTTTATGTATGGAACTCCAAAGTGTTCAATATTAAATAAATAAATAGTACATTATGAAATAAATAACTCTATGAATAAATAAGACACATATATGTAATATGAGAATGATATTGTGAAATAATGGCACATATTTTGAAAAAAAGCTAATTATTGTGAAATATATTTACTTATTATGAAATAATATTTCATGGTCATTATGTTTCCCAATAACAGAGATTATTGCAGAGGCATTTTATTTAATTCATGCTGTTTTTATTTCAAAATGTCATTTTTTCAAAGTCAGTTTTTATTTCAAAAAAGGAGAGAACAGAGCAGGAGCTCAGCTGTGCTGCTCCCCCCGAAACGCTCTATTGTTTTACCCTTTTCTTTACTTTTACTGTATGTTTTGTATTACAATTTTTTGACGCTGAAAAAGGCTGATAAAGGTTTTGTGCTGAACGCTATTGTTGGCTCTGAGATCTTTTTCCCGGCTATCCGACCAAAAGCGTCACAGTTTGTGTGCATGTGAATGTATTGTAATCATGGTGAAGAAAAACACCATTAATGTGACCACAACCACAACCCTGGTCATTCAGTACATTCAGATCATCAGCTGCCTTTATTCTATTGCCACAGTACTTTTTGAGTCTAGACCATTTGAAGCAACCCCAGATCATAACACTGCATCCAGAGGCATGTAAAGTGGGCACTACACAAGATGGGTGCATCATTTCATGTGCTTCCCTTCCCAATCAACCTGAACTATTCGGACCACATTACCTTTTTCCATTGCTCAAAAGTCTTTTATGAAATCTTGCATTTTATGTCTTGTGTAAAGTGTTACTAAATGTTAGTAAAATGTTACTAAATATAACCTGAATGAGTTATATATGAAAAAATGCATAACTCAGCAAAAAGGTGGTGTAGGATATATTATTAATTATATTCTATATATACTACTATAGTCTTGTGTAGAGGCGCCATGGTGGTGCAGTGGCCTTGCACCTCCAGGGTTCGGGTTCGATTCCCAGTCAAGTTCGATTCCCATCTCTGTGTGAATGGTGGGTTTCCTCCGGGTACTCTTGTTTACTAGGTACTCTAGGCTAATTGGCGTTCCCAAATTGTCCGTAGTGTGAGTGTGTGTGTGTTTGTCCTGTGATGGATTGGCACCCTCTCCTGAGAGGCTCCAGCCCTAAATACAATTCAATGCAACAAATGTTGCTATGGATCATTTCATATTTCATATTCTTCTAATAAATGCTCTCTGTTCACACACTTCAACACTATGTCAATCACAGCAACACTAGTCACACCTGGGTGTGTCTGAGCTCATGTGTGCAGATGAGGGAAGACAGCATTAGCTAGCGATTCTCCCAAGTTGGCAGGTACCATAGAATAGAGGAGAACTATTGGAGGAGGAGGGATTGGCAAACAATCAAATTATGTGGAAAAAAATCTTTATATACATTGTGTGGCCTGATTTTTCCCCAATACTCTGTCTGGCTGTAGATATTTGTAAAGTGATCATTATGATGCCCTACTCCTCCAAAGGCTCCAGTGTGTTTAAAAATGCATGAGCTATGAGCTTTCACCTTAGGCAGCCATAAAAAACATGAAACTTAGTACAAAGTGTCCATCAGTTCTGCCCTTTAAAGAAATTGGTTTTCATCACTTCAGTTGGGAATAATCCTGAAAGAAGCCAGTTCCAATTCAAAGCAAGTCTTCAACGCTTCATCATGAAGTTAGTTAGCTAGCTAATTTGTTAGTTTTTGAGATGCATGTACCTGGCCGTGTATGAGAGGCCAGAGAGTAAAAAGCAAATGTTTCAATCGTTTTGTACTTCACCTTGTAACATAGCTAAGGATCAAATGAGTCTGTTGTTGAGGTTTGCATAAGGTTTTTTGTTTGCTTGTTTATTTACTGGAAATTTAAGTAAGTTTCAAGTTTAATTACAAATATAATAAACACAATGTATGTGCAGCACCCAAAATGCAAGCCACATTCAAAAAATGTTTAACCCGCAGGAGCATAGAATGAGCACAGGGTGGGGACAACTGCATAAGAATTAAGTAGTCCATAAGTGCTAAAGTTAAACCCAATTAAACCATGTTATCAATTGAACCATCATTACTTTTTGATAGACATCCCTGATAAAAAAGTATGGCATCACATGAACCAGTCTTAGCTACGGAGATTTCACTAAATAATATAGAAATCTGTTTCTTTGTAAAAGAAAAGAAAGGAAGTTAATTTCCATGTTAACCTGAGATATTGTTTAGAATCCTGCATTATTAGATCTTAATGTACTGCTGCTGTCTGGTGCAACTCAGCATTGTTTTTTTTTATTTTTTTTTTTACACAATGTCACTTTTTGTCTGAGGTTTGAAAATTGTGGTGTTCACTTTTGTTTCAAAAGGGCAGTGTATATCTGCAGTGATGTGTTAACAAACTGTATGCAGTTCTGTTGTTGTTTTAAATGATCTTTCATGTGTTACGACCCCCGGTCTAGGGTCAAGGGATGCAACAAAGAAAATAATAAATTGATTATAAATAAAGGAACCTACAACCAGGATTTCGTGCGTGGTTTTTATTTTAATACACACGCACACACACATACAGGAAGCTCTGGGCTTCAGGACTGAGCCAAGCCAAAACAATAAACAAAACCCCCCCTCTATCTCCACCCTCAAGCTAACTAAACTACCCAAAAGAAAACTGAAATCAAAATACAGAAACTAACCTAACTACCTAACTATGTATACAAAACAGGAGAAAACGGGGGACAAAAAAAATGGCGCTCAACCCCTACTGCTTCCTTGAAACTATATACAAACAGAAAGAACAAAACAATATATATATACAATATTTACAACGAAAAAAAGAAACTATATACAATAGCGGGAGGAACACTTCCATCCACGCTAACACAAAAACAATAAAGAAAACAACAAACGGGAAGGAGAGAGGGCAAGGCGCAACACACAGGCTCTCTCTCCAACCAAACAAACAAACAATAACACACACACACACAATCACTCAATCAAACAAGTCACACAGTCACACACCAACACTTCAACACTCAACCTAATAAAAAAAACTAATTACAAACTTAAATTCCATCTGTTGTTAGTTCAGGTACATGCTAATGGGTGGCACCTAAAATTGGGGGTTAGAGCAAATGTCTCTCAATGTCTCTGAATGGAAGAAGAAGAAAATTAGCCCAAGGGAGAAAATTCATGACACTCGCTCGCGTTTACAGCCCCCCTTCTCTCAGGCTCCCAAACAAACACACACACTCTCTGCCTTACACAGACACACACACAAAAACTCTGCAAGCACTAAGACCCAGCAGAGGAGACGATAGATCTCGGCTTTACAGCCCCACTCCTCTCAGGTTCCCAAACAAACACACAACTCTGCTCTGCTCTACCTGTTTTCAAAGGTGAGGAGCTGGTTAAGTTGTTTTTTTTGTTGTTGTTTTTGTTGTGGCAGCACGGTGGTGTAGTGGTTAGCACTGTCGCCTTGCACCTCCAGGGTCTGGGTTCGATTCCCCGGCCAGGCACACAGTCGCTGTGTGCATGGAGTTTGCATGTTCTCCCCGTGCTTGGTGGGTTTCCTCCGGGTACTCCGGTTTCCTCCCACAGTCCAAAGACATGCAGGTTAGGCTAATTGGCGTTCCCAAATTGACCATAGTGTGTGAATGAGTGTGTGAATGTGCGTATGAGTGTGTGCCCTGCGATGGATTGGCACCCTATCCAGTGTGCACCCTGCCTTGTGCCCTAAGCCTCCTGGGATAGGCTCCAGGTCCCCCTGAATAGAAGGATAAAGTGGTACAGAAGATGAATGAATGAATGAATGTTTTTGTTGTTTTACTTTACAGGAGTGATTCCGCTAGTATGCGCTCACGCAAGTCTGACTAGTGATGTTCCTTGCTAATTTTTAAACGGTTTTAAAAACGGTCTCTCCGTTAATGTGTGTGTGTGTGTGTGTGTGTGTGTGTGTGTGTGTGTGTGTGTGTGTGTGCATGCACATTACACACACACACACACACACACACACACACAACGCGTGTGTGTGTATTCACTCAGCAGGGGAGACGATTACCTACAATTCCGCAGCGCAAGAGAGAGAAAAACCGTTGGCTAAGTTGTGATGAAGTGACGCTCGGTGTCAAAACAAGAAGTGTATGCGTTATACATGATACTCGGTGCTCGTAAACTAGGACAATGCTCGTTTTTCAAGTCAAACTTTATTAAAAATCTTTGTTCATCTTGCGTAACTCTCGTAAACCGCGTTACTCGTAATCCGAGGTTCCACTGTATACCGTATACAGAAAATTAGAGCTTAAAAAGAGATAGCGTTTTTTTAAAGATAGCGGCATCTATCATTCAGAGACAAAACCGCGTTGTTTAGCTTAAAATTCAATTACGAAACATTTATAACTAGCTTTTTTTGTAAGAGTTTTGCTCGTTATGATTACAACACTGTCTGAATACATGGTTTATTCTAACCCTGTACAGCTCCTGTATTCAGCTGTATAATAACCTGTTCTTTAAACAGCAGATCTTGAACCGTCTGAAATTAACCTCTCACCCCATTAGCCAGTCACGTGACCAGCCGCAGTCCGTAAGGTATCCCTTTACTTAACTGCCTTTCATTCAGGAGATAGCAGCACAGTCACATGACGTGTTATTATTATTGTTCTTGTTATTATTATTATTATTAGTCAAAATAGTTTCTCTCTCTAAACACACACACATATATTATTTATTTATTATTTTTTTTATCTGTTCGGTAAATGTATTTGGTTGAATAAGATGGATTCGCTGAGCCAAACATGGGAAAGAAAACAAAGCTAAAGTTTTCCTTCAACATCAGATTACTAAAGTATAACAGGGTTAGTAAATTCCCCAGCATTTTAATAATCTGCTTTGAAACATTTTAAACCAAAGTTTCTTCTATTTTGTACACACAAAGAGAGCTTTTTTTACACTAACAAACGTAGCAGAGCTCGTTACCTTGCAGTGTGAGACGGCGTGAATGCTGAGTTGCACTCAGTGCTGAAGGATGGAGCTTCGCTGACGTCTGTTCTCCTGAGCATCTACACCCGCGCGCTCTGCTCCGTCCGCAAACCCCTTCCACACAGCCTGTGCTAAACACTGATATGCCTTAAGGATACCATGCTTTACCATGGCTGTTTTTTTATGCCTTCTCGTTTCTTCCAGGAGTTTGTCTCAGTTTTACAAGTTTTACAAGCCAAGCACCACGCCGATCCAATGGTCCCCGCGCTGGCTCGTGCTGTGCGGCTGGAGCTCCGGGCCACGTGATGAGAACCACGTGACTGGAATTTTGGTCGCATAAGGTCCGAGCCGAAACCTTGTGCGGCAATGCGGGTTGTGGCTATGCAAAATGTGCGGCACCCTTTTAGGAAGCAGGCCCCCCTCAGGTTAAAGAGGAGGCACAGGATATGACAGATTCTGTTTTAGGACAACCTTTCTCCTGGAACTCTTCTTAACTGAGATCAAGAACTAAACTTACCTTGCACATATGCAAACCTAAATCTTGGCCTATTAAGCCTTTACAAAATAATGCATGTGACAAGTATATCATTATCTTATATAAAACATGCTTAAATCAAATTAAATATTTAGAAATATGAATAGTGAAACTCAGAGAATTGTCTGCAGTTTCTCAGAGTTGCCTTCCAAAAAATACAGTGCCTCAATCTAAAAGAAAAAAAAGTGGAAATGTACATGTTCTTTTGTAATTTAATTTAAATAAAATTTTAATTAAAAAAAATCCCACACACTCTTATATTTCTTTGGACCGCATTTGGCTTCGTCTTTCATTCTAAATCTAGGATACATAAGTTTCACTTTTTTAATGAAATTACTGTATTTTATTCCAATACAAATTGTTAACTAGTGCAGATGGGAAATTGAATACAAAAGAGTTCTTCTACCCTGAATAAGATGACACATGACTGTTGTGAATATTAATACAATACATGCTTTGCACTATAACTAATATCCAGATCTGGAAATTCAGGTGATTCGATAGAATGTCGGAGCTTCAGTTTATAGTTCGTATTACTACACCAGTCATCATATATTCACATATAGAGTTCAATATGATTACTTTTGAATGATGATATGTAGCTGCATACTGTACATAATTGAACACTTGCTAAGGTTACTTCCATTGCTATCTTAGAACAGCATAGTGACTTAAAGGTTCTTTAGAGGTCAATCTTTCAAAATGTAAAATATATTCTCTATTTTATTTTCTGTTTTTATTAAACAAAACAGGGCATTAACCATTAAATAACTACATTCATCTAGCTCAGGCATCAAATGTACTTTGTCATTAGATGTTTTATTATTGTGTATTATAAATAGTATTGGTTTATCAGTGTGAATTTGGTGTTATTTTGCAAAATACAATCCCAGAATTTTGTTACAATGGATAAAGCCCACAGCTGTGTTTGTGATAATGTAAATATGTAATTTATTATCAATATCTATAATATGTTGTTTTAATTTCAATTACAGAAAATATGAACAGTTTGACCCCAAAATGTGATAAATTGCCATTCAATGATTCAGCTGACCATGGACAAATAACATTGCTGAACTTAGACTTGATAAAGAGAAGCAATTCTAGATCATAACACTGCCTCCACAGGCTTGTATGTTAGTCACTTGACATGATGGGTGCATCAATTCATCCACCTTTCTTTTTAAACTGATGTACTAATTACTCTGAATTTTGGGTGGATCTGGACTCGTCTGACCAAATTCTGTTCTTTCAATGTTCCACAGTCCATTATTTACGGTTGCTAGCATATGTAGCCTTTTTTTTTCTAATTAGCCTGACAAGTGTTTTTTAAGGCTACACGGCTGGTTAGTGTCAACTTCTTTGCATTGTGCATGTGGAAATGCTCTTATTTTTACTATTAAATATACTCATTCTACTTTTTTATTTTTTGCTATTTGATTTTAATAAGCATTTAAGTGATCTCCCATCATGCTGATCCAGGATGTTTTTCTGACCACATTTCTTTCTCGCAGATGATGCTTCAGGTTTTAATAACCCGATATGTCGTCTTTTTAAATGGGTAATGTATAATTTACGTAAGTTATATATATAAAATAACGTGGGCTTTATAGATAATTGGAAGACCTTTGAGGGCAAAGCTGGCCTGTTAGGGCGGGACGGTGTCCATCCCACTCAGGAAGGTGCTGCTCTCATTTCCTGTAGTATAGCTCATAGTCTCAGAAGAGGTCTAGTTAATCGGTGACAATCCAGAGCCCAGGCCAGGGAGCAGACAGACAGGCTAAACCAACCGTCTGCTAGTTGCATAGAGTCGTCACTCAGGGTTCACTATATTGAGACTGTGTCTGTTCCCCGAGCTAAGCAAAAATATAGAAAGACTCAAAGTCTGTTTTAATAATTTAATTAACATAAAGATCACAAACTCGGATCACACTGAATGCGCAGCCGGCATCTCTGATCTGAAGCTAGGACTGTTAAATATTAGATCTCTCGCATCAAAAGCAGTTATTGTTAATGAAATTATCACAGATCAGGCGTTTGATATACTCTGTTTAACTGAAACCTGGATTAAACAGGACAAGTATGTAGCTCTAAATGAAGCTAGTCCTCCTGGATACAGCTACATACACCAGCCTCGGTTAACTGGTAGAGGAGGAGGCGTCGCAGTTATTAACAATGATAATTTGAGTATTGTACAAAAACACGGACACAAATTTAATTCATTTGAAATTTTTTATAGTAACATAAGTGTATTTAAGTATATTAAGTCAGCTAAGTCGATTCCACAAATTGTCATTTACAGACCTCACGGGCCGTATTCTGAATTTCTTAGTGAATTTGCAGATTTCCTCTCAAACCTAGTCGTTTCTGTAGACAAACGTTAATTGCTGGAGATTTTAATATTTATTTTGAGAATCCAGAAGACCCTCTGAGAACAGCATTTATGTCCATACTGGACTCAGTAGGCACAAATGAGTGCGTAGTAGGACCCACTCATAAAGCAGGTCACACTTTAGATTTAATAATTCATTCATTCATCTTCTATACCGCTTTATCCTGTATTTAGGGTCGCGGGGATCTGGAGCCTATCCCAGGAGACTCTGGGCACGAGGCAGGGTACACCCAATCCATCGCAGAGCACACACACACACACACACACACACACACACACACACACACACACACACACACACACACACTCATTCACACACTATGGTCAATTTGGGAACGCCAATTAGCCTAATCTGCATGTCTTTGGACTGTGGGAGGAAACCGGAGAACACGGAGGAAACCCACCAAGCACGAGGAGAACATGCAAACTCCATGCACACAGAGACGGGAATCGAGCCTGGCCGGGACCCTGGAGGTGCAAGGCGACAGTGCTAACCACTACACCACCGTGCCACCTCTGATTTAATAATATTCTTCGGATTAAGTATAAGAAATTTATTCACAATTCCACTGTCTGAAGTTATCTCAGATCACTATCTTGTCTCAATTCAAGTGTGTCACAGTGATAATGTACGCACAGCACCACGCTACCGTATTAAACGTACATTCACATCAACTACCACACAGAGTTTTATCAGTAATCTCCCAGAGTTACCAACTTCGACTAGGTCACCGTCTGACCCCACAGAACTCGATCAGGCGACTGAATATTTAGAGTCGACATTTTCGTAATACCTTAGATAATGTAGCTCCAGTTAAAAGAAAAATTATTAGAGATAAGAAACTTGCAACCCTGGTATAACGATCACAAGCACACTTTAAAACAGACCGCTCGGAAATTAGAACGTAAATGGTGTCAAACTAAATTGTTAGTATTTCAAATAGCATGGAAAGATAGCATCCTGAACTATAGGAAAGCTCTTAGTGTAGCTAGATCAACGTATCTCTCCACTCTTATAGAAGAAAATAAAAATCATCCTAGATTTTTATTTAATACCGTAGCCAAATTAACCAGAAATAAGACCACTGCAGAAATCTCCACAACAACATCATGCAATAGTGAGGACCTCATGATCTTTTTTAATAATAAAATTGTAAATATTAGGCATAAAATTGAGGCTTTGAAACCGAACAATGTAATTGATACAGAGGTTAATCTAGCCATGTCAGATCGGAACCTAGAACACTTTACTCCCCTTGAAGAGAATTAACTAATTTGACTCATCTCTTTTGCAAATTCATCAACCTGTATACTAGATCCTATACCGACACATTTTCTAAAACAGATAGTACTAGTAATAACAGAACCGCTGTAGAGAATAATTAATTTCTCACTCAGCATTGGTTATGTTCCAAAATCTTAAATTAGCAGTTATCAGACCATAATTAAGAAACCTGACCTCGACCCCTGTCAGCTGTCCAATTACAGGCCAATATCAAACCTCCCCTTTATCTCCAAGATTCTGGAAAAGATAGTAGCGGAGCAGCTATGCTCATATCTACATAGAAATGGCATACATGAACTGTATCAGTCAGGATTTAGGCCTCTGATCAGGGTTGTGTAACTATGCTTGTATTACGCGACCTCAGTGCAGCTTTTGACACTATTGATCATAGTATTCTTCTTCACAGATTTGAAAATGTAGTAGGAATTAAGGGTACAGCCCTCTCCTGGCTCATATCCTATTTGACCAATCGTTATCAGTATGTAGACTTAAATGGTGATTATTCTGCATGTTCTCTAGTGGAGTTTGGCGTTCCGCAGGGTTCAGTTTTAGGCTCACTGCTTTTTTCCCTTTACATGCATCCTCTGGGTAACATAATCTGTAAGCATGGTATTAGTTTCCATTGTTATGCTGACGACACGACAGAGTTATATGTCTCAGCAAAACCTGAAGAGAAAAACCAGCTTACTAAAGTTGAGCAATGTGTGCATGACCTAAGAAATTGGATGCTAATTAGCTTCCTTCTGCTCAAACCGGATAAGACAGAAGTTCTAGTCATAAGACTGCATACAGATAGGAGTAAAATTTTAGATCACACTGTAACTTTAGATGGTCTTCAAGTTCTGTTCTGAAATTCTGTTCCATCAAGTGCAACAGTAAAAGACCTCGGCGTGATTATAGATTCCAGCCTTTCATTTGAAGCTCATGTAGATAATATTACCAGGATAGCATTCTTTCACCTCAGAAATATTGTCAAGATAATAAATATATTGTCGCTAAACGATGCAGAAAAACTAGTTTTTCTTTTATCACCTCTAGGTTGGACTATTGTAATGCCTTACTGTCTGGTTGTTCAGCTAGGTGGATAAACAAGCTTCAGCTAGTCCAGAATGCAGCAGCGAGAGTCCTGTGAAATTTCAAATTGTTTTTAAAATACTACTCTTGACATATAAAGCATTAAATGGTCTCGCACCGCATTATATGAGTGAACTGCTAGTGTCTTACGATCCGCCACGCCTACTTCGATCAAAGGATGCAGGCTGCTTGTCAGTACCGCGTATTATGAAAACTACAGCTGGGGGCAGAGCTTTTTCTTACAAAGCCCCAAAATTATGGAATAGTCTTCCAAATAGTGTTCGGGACTCAGACACAGTGTTTAAGTCTAGGCTAAAAACCTATTTATTTAGCCAAGCATTTTTATAAAGAGATTTGCCATAAGGTAAAGGAGCAGATCTGGGGGACTCATGGAGTATTATGGTGAACTGATATGTTTAGATGCTGTCTTCCTCACTCTCACTCAGGTTTGTTGACGGTGAGGTGATTGTTTGCTTTACATCTCAGGGAGCCCTCGTGTCTGTGTTTCCTTCTGGCTCTCCCTTTTAGTTATGCTGTCATAGTTAGTCCTGCCGGAGTCCCTGCTTGCACTCTACAGTAAATATACATTCACATTAGACATTATGTGACTGTGACCATACCTAACTGCCATCTCTCCTCTTTCTCTTCCCTCTCTCCCCCTGTCTCCCCTTTCACTCTTTCTCTCTGGCGAGCTACACATGTGATTCCTGAGCTGCCAGTGATCCAGACTCCCTCTGCCTCCGGACCTGTCTGATCCATCCTGGTGCCCCGCTTCTGCTTGGAGATCTCGTCACATGGATGGCCCGTGTGTCTCTTTGGGATGCGTCTGGTGTCTGGGGATGATTCTATCTACCTAAAAGATGGTTCTGGCCTCGACTGGTATTGGCAACTGTTTCTCTGGGGACTTGACAGTTCAATAGTTCAGGACTGGAACTTCCTACAAGTCTACCTGAATCTTACAGGTCTCCAATAACTACCTGGACTCCATATTAACATCAACTATTATAGCTGAACTGCCTGCCACCTAACACACTGTATAAATTCATATCATTTCCTGCTATCTGTTTCACCCAAATAAGGATTGGTCCCCTGTTGAGTCTGGTTCCTCTCAAGGTTTCTTCCTATTACCATCTCAGGGAGTTTTCCTTGCCACTGTCGCCCTCAGCTTGCTCATCAGGGACAATCTGACAATTTTGATTCATGCACACTCACCTTCCATACAAACTTAAATAATTCTTTTGATTGTGTAAAGCTGCTTTGAGACAATGACAATTGTTAAAAGCGCTATACAAATACGATTGAATTGAGTTATATACAGTAACCTTATAGAAGCTTTAAATGTACATGTTTTGAGCAAAGCACAAATACAGTAGCAACCAGAATTTCAAGGAAAAGCTGAAACATTGTGCGGGACAATTGCATTGCTTCCTTTTTCATGTGATCAGTAAAGCTAAGAAAAAGAATGTTTATACTTTGTTACTGCCATTGCAGTTACTCCAGCAGTAATAAATGACTGGTTTGGTACGTCCTGTAAATCGTTAATGTACGTTAATCGTTAATGTACGTTAATGTACAAGAGACGAGATGTCTCTTGTACATCAATCGCCCATGTATGTTTTAAGTTTTGTAATATTATTTATCTACTTTATCACTGTCTGTTTGATTACTCGTGGTAGCTTGGTGTTACTTGGTAGGTGTTTTACTCCTGTATCTTTGGCCTTGGGTATTAATCATAGGCATCAACCAATTGTCTCCTTCCTTATAAAGACAATAAAACAATAATGATAATTATTTTTTAACTCATGTTTAGTCTAGAATACATAAAAGATCTTTGTTCAAACAACAAACCATCTATTTTTATTATATCCTGGCTATCATTCTAATTTGAGTCAGCAACATTTTGCAACAAGGTTAAAAAAAAAAAAAGAGAAAAAAAAGAAAACTTTTACAAATACAAATGTTTTGCAACATTAAATAAACACTTTATTAAATAATTTATATCAGCAACATTATTACAGTACAACAGAAATGTTGACGTGCGCTAGGAAGCACTGAATAATCAGGAAATCAAGTTATATAAAGAACATGCTAGCACTATTATAAGCAAAGCATGCGTACACACACACACAAAGAAAGGCAGAAAGTGATATGTATATCAGCGCATGTATATCAAGTGATAATATAATATCAGCCAAGGTTCTGTAAAGATTGTGAGACTTCAAGACACCATCTTGTGCATAGCTACTGTGATGGTACCGTGTGTCCTCACCAGCACATTCCTGCCACACACACACACACACAAAAAAAAAAGAGTTACGACAGCAAAAGATGTAGCAATGACTACACTATCAACGTCAATCCAGCAAGTATTGAAATAAAGAAGAAGAAGCATGGATTAAAAGACTACAGAAACACTGTAAAGTCAACAACATATATTAATATAATTAATAAACAACATATATTTACATTAATATAATCAGATAAGTTCCTCATATTCCAAATCTAGTTGGATTAAATAGCATTGTCCAAGGTCTTCATATCCATTTTTATTACTGCATTTTGAGGCAGAAAGTTATGTAAAATCTACTATTTATAATATGATAGATAAATACATTTGATATATAATTTATTTATTGTTCTATCATTTAGATTTTATTTATATATATATATATATATATATATATATATATATATATATATATATATATATATATAGATATATATATAGATATATATATATATATATAGATATATATATATATATATATATATATAGATATACAGTGGTGTGAAAAACTATTTGCCCCCTTCCTGATTTCTTATTCTTTTGCATGTTTGTCACACTTAAATGTTTCTGCTCATCAAAAACCGTTAACTATTAGTCAAAGATAACATAATTGAACACAAAATGCAGTTTTTAAATGAAGGTTTATGTTATTAAGGGAGAAAAAAACTCCAAATCTACATGGCCCTGTGTGAAAAAGTGATTGCCCCCCTTGTTAAAAAAATTACTTAACTGTGGTTTATCACACCTGAGTTCAATTTCTGTAGTCACCCCCAGGCCTGATTACTGCCACACCTGTTTCAATCAAGAAATCACTAAAATAGGAGCTACCTGACACAGAGAAGTAGACCAAAAGCACCTCAAAAGCTAGACATCATGCCAAGATCCAAAGAAATTCAGGAACAAATGAGAACAAAAGTAATTGAGATCCATCAGTCTGGTAAAGGTTATAAAGCCATTTCTAAAGCTTTGGGACTCCAGCGAACCACAGTGAGAGCCATTATCCACAAATGACAAAAACATGGAACAGTGGTGAACCTTCCCAGGAGTGGCCGGCCCACCAAAATTACCCCAAGAGCGCAGAGACGACTCATCCGAGAGGCCACAAAAGACCCCAGGACAACATCTAAAGAACTGCAGGCCTCACTTGCCTCAATTAAGGTCAGTGTTCACGACTCCACCATAAGAAAGAGACTGGGCAAAAACGGCCTGCATGGCAGATTTCCAAGGCGCAAACCACTTTTAAGCAAAAAGAACATTAAGGCTCGTCTCAATTTTGATAAAAAACATCTCAATGATTGCCAAGACTTTTGGGAAAATACCTTGTGGTCCGACGAGACAAAAGTTGAACTTTTTGGAAGTTGCGTGTCCCGTTACATCTGGCGTAAAAGTAACACCGCATTTCAGAAAAAGAACATTATACCAACAGTAAAATATGGTGGTGGTAGTGTGATGGTCTGGGGTTGTTTTGCTGCTTCAGGACCTGGAAGGCTTGCTGTGATAGATGGAACCATGAATTCTACTGTCTACCAAAAAATCCTGAAGGAGAATGTCCGGCCATCTGTTCATCAACTCAAGCTGAAGTGATCTTGGTTGCTGCAGCAGGACAATGACCCAAAACACACCAGCAAATCCACCTCTGAATGGCTGAAGAAAAACAAAATGAAGACTTTGGAGTGGCCTAGTCAAAGTCCTGACCTGAATCCTATTGAGATGTTGTGGCATGAACTTAAAAAGGCGGTTCATGCTAGAAAACCCTCAAATAAAGCTGAATTACAACAATTCTGCAAAGATGAGTGGGCCAAAATTCCTCCAGAGCGCTGTAAAAGACTAGTTGCAAGTTATAGCAAACGCTTGATTGCAGTTATTGCTGCTAAGGGTGGCCCAACCAGTTATTAGGTTCAGGGGGCAATTACTTTTTCACACATGGCCATGTAGGTTTGGATTTTTTTTCTCCCTAAATAATAAAACTCCTCATTTAAAAACTGCATTTTGTGTTTACTTGTGTTATCTTTGACTAATAGTTAAATGTGTTTGATGATCAGAAACATTTTGTGTGACAAACATGCAAAAGAATAAGAAATCAAGATGGGGGGCAAATAGTTTTTCACACCACTGTATATATTATATTATATACACACCCAATATTACACACAAATTCATATGGAGTTAGAAGTTTATATGCATGCATCATAAAGAAGATGAACAAGTTTAAATTTATTCGGAGTTTAAGGTCAACATTATATATTAAAAGAAGTACCATTTGGTTGAATGTTCTTTAAGGTTCACTTTAGTAAATACTACGATTTTAGTAAATATCAGCAAGTATATCTGGCAGTATTCTGGTTTGATTTTTCTCCCCACTTTTCTTGGCAGAACTTTATTGGTTTGATTGCACGGATCTGTTAGGCAAACATTTTCTTCTGTTGACTGTACACAGTGTCACTGATGGTCTTCCAGCTCCTTCACAAAAGGTCCCAATAACTTGTACTTATAGACAGTTGTTTGAAGTGATTTTAGAATCTACAGTTGTTTAGTAACAGCACCAATCCTGACTTTAAATCTACCATTCATATTCTCAGATCTGCATTGACCACCTAGGACTGTGCACTGTACTGCCAATGAGATTTGTCTTTTTATGTTTGCACAGAGAAGATACAGTATTTAGTCAATCACAATTGTATTTACAGTATTAGTAGATACAGTAGATACAATTGTAGATACAGTATTTAGTCAAACACACACGAGTGTGTGTTTATAGGACGCGAGTTAAATTTGCGTTTTTCCCTTGCTCCCCTTCGTTGAGAGTCCTTAGACTAATTTGCGTGGTTATCCTGCCTACTCGCTTGCTTCCGCGTTTGGGTTTACCGTCCACGCTACAAAGGGCTAACGGCTAATCGCTAAGTCTTCTGATCATCCGGGGTTAGTTCACGACAGAATTAAGTATAAAGATATATATATATATATATATATATATATATATATATATATATATATATATATAGATAAGCGGGTATAAACATAGTAAGGGCCCATCTGATTGGTCAAATTTGGAGACACAAATGCTTAGCACATAAATTATTTATCGCAACTCTTTGCGATATGGTTATCGCGCATGCCATTATCGTGATAACGATATTTTTTCGATATATCGTGCAGCCCTAATTTTTGACCCTCTATTTGTAAAGCCCTAGCGTTCTCAGACAAGAAAATTATTTAAGCTTTGTGCTCCAACTTCTTGTGTAGGTTGTGATGTAGCTCATTCTGTCTAAGTTAAAGACCAGCTTAAAGGCATTGCAACACGCCCATTGTCATAGTATTCATGCTCTTAAAGAGTGCATGTAAAGGTCTGACACCAAATGTTCATGTGACATACAAGCCAACTGTATACCGTTTTATATAAAAATCACCATCTGTGCCTTATGCATACATATACATGCAAATATACACCAATTAGTTCATTAAATGAAGGTAAAACCACATTTATTAATATATAACCATAAACAACTCATGTATTCATCATAATATTTCCGATGATAGCATTGAAGTTGAATACAAGACCTGGCCTCATAATCGACTTTCTAATTACTCATGTTCACTAGAGTTGGGGTCAGAAGATCCTAATAAACAGTGCTTGTGCTGATGTAGCTTCCAGAAGCAGTACATCAACTTCTATATACAATCATCATGTACTTTATGTAGCAACAGTGTATTCTTATTATTATGCAAAATATGACAAACATTTGTATGCTAACTGTGTGCAGGGGCTTTTGTTAGGCAGATTTAGCAGAGCAGAAATTTGAAAAAAGTGACATTCTAGCCTTTGACTGTGCCATGTTTAAAGTCACAGAGCTCTTCAGTACATCCAATTCTTAATTCTACTGCTAAAGTTGATTCATGGAGATTACATGGCTGTCCACAGATTTTTGGCTATGTAATGTGTGCATAAAACTAGTACCTTACCCTGAATCAGATTCGAGGCACACAGTAGGCATGTCTGTTGGATCTTTAGTTAGAGAGGCAGCCTGTTTAGCCAGAACAGACACAACACCACCATGTTCATCAGAAAGGGAGCCACGGCCTGCAGAAATACGTTTTTAAAGCTCAAAGTTAAACTGCAGCAATTTCAAAGTGATTCAAGCAAAAACAAACCTTGTTTGGATATACAGTGCTCAGCATAAATGAGTACACCCCCTTTAAAAAGTATAAATTTAATCAGTAGCTCAATGAACAAAAGAACAATTTCCAAAATTTTCACAAGGCTGAGTTTTATTGAACACTTGTTTAACTCCATAACATGAAATTATATAACTTGGTTCACAAAATCTTCAGTTTTACTCAAATTGGTTAAAGCAAAAATGAATACCCGCAACAAAAACGACTACTAGTATTTTGTATGACCACAGCGATTTTTAAGTACAGCACCAAGTCTTCTAGGCATGGAATGAACAAGTTGGCGACATATTGCAACATCTATCTTTTTCCATTCTTCAAGAATAACATCTTTTAGAGCCTGGATGCTGGATGGAAAGTGATGCTCAACTTGTCGCTTCAGAATTCCCCACAAGTGTTCGATCGGGTTCAGATCAGGAGACATAATTGGCCATTCAATCACCTTCACCCTGTTCTTCTTCAGCAATGCAACAGTAGCTTTAGATCATTGTGGAGAGATAGCAGCATCTTCTCCTTCAGTATAGTGCAGTACATTGTTGAGCTCATGATACCATCAATGAAGTGCAGCTCCCCAACACCAGCAGCACTCATGCAGCCCCACATAAGCACACTACCACCACCATGTTTCACTGTAGGCACCATGCATTTTTCTTTGAAATCCTCACATTTATGATACCATACAGTTAAAACCATTAGTTCCAAAAACAGTGATCTTTGTCTCATCACTCCAGAGTATAGAGTCCCAGTAGTCTTCATCTTTTTGAGCATGGGCCCTAGCAAATTCTAGGCGTGCTTTTTTTGTGCATGGGCTTTAGGAGAGGCTTCCTTTGTGGACGATACCCATGCATGCCATTCCTCTGCAGTGTGAGCCGTATGGGAAACGGTCACTCCAGTTTGGCTTTCTACTGCTTTAGCTAACTGCAGTGAACTTACATGGCGATTTTCTTGAACCCTTCTCATCAGAAGACGCTCCTGTCGAGATGTTAACTTCTATGGACAGCCTGAACATGTCTGTACGATGGTTGCACTTCCATCTTTCTTAAATTTCTGGATCACTTTTGCTACAGTATTTTGACTGATGTGTAAAGCTTTGCTGATCTTCTTGTAGCCCTCACCTTTCTTGTGTAAAGAAATTATTTCCTTTCTCATATTTTTTGACATTTCTCTTCCATGTGGAGCCATTGCTGAGAGCATGAAATGGGAAGGGCTTTCATTATTAAGTAATGCCCTTTTATAGTCACCTCTTAAATGAATCATTAGACTCGCCTGTGGTTGAATGCATGTTAATAAAAAATTTGTAGTCTTAAGTGTGGCTTTTCTCCTAAGAAAATAATTGGGGGTGTACTCATTTTTGCAACATGGGCTTGAATGAATTTGTTAGGAAAATCACTTTTTTGTGTGTGCAAATTAACAAATCGTGTTTGCAATCAATGTCCCATATTTGTGGGAGTATTTTGTAGTATAGAATCTCATAGAAAATGTTTCTGAAAGGAAACTAAAGGTTTTCTGACAAATGTAGTGGGGTGTACTCATTTATGCTGAGCACTGTACATCTATTATTTGAAACATTATGATGTTTCTTTTGTTTTGTACAATAATTACAATGACACTCCTCCTGCAAACAAAACATGCACAACATAAAAAGCTGCGAGCAAAATGAACTCCTCGCACTTTTCTAGAACACTTATCCTATACAAGATTGCAGGAAACCTGGAGCCATTCCCAGAGGACTCGGGGCACTAGACAGGGCATACCTGGGATGGGGTATCAATTAATCACAGGACAAACCATGGGTACAATTAGCCTAACCTGTACGTCTTTGGATTGAAGTTTAAAAAGGTTATGTCATGCATCTACTTCTAACTTAAGAGGATAGCTGAACTGAACTTGCTGAGACTGAATTTGTTGGCAAAAGTAGAAGTACATTAACATCATCCAAATATGCAGCACAACTGAAAAAAGATTGAGTTATGTTAACTGGGCTTTCTCTATCTATCTATGCATATATAAAACAGAAATTCCGTTTGGCCGGTTAGTGTTTGCACAGGTGGTTTAGTCAGACGTCCTCACAGGCGTTCCTAACCGAATGTGACAATAGAAGTTACAAGTGGTTTCGCCTGTGTGCAGATCCTGACGCTGCTCAATTGGGTAGGAGGATCCCCTTGGTTTCAGTAGCTATGAGCTTGGCCTGATGTACCTGTTTTTGCTGTCAACGACATTGCCTACTGTTACATTCAGTGAGGAGCATCTGTGACATATTCACAGTGTGACAAACATTGGTGATTTCAGTATCTCTGAAAAATTTCAATATTCATACAAAAAGACCAAAAAACTAAAAGAAAAATGAAAAAAACAAAAAAACAACAAAAAAAAAACAGATGAACACTCAATACTTGATCAGGGCTCCTTCTGCTTGAATTACTGCAGCAATGTGGCATGGCATGAAGATGACTATAGGTTCAAGAGTGGCTAGATTGTGATTGTGTAAGCATACTGAACCGGCTCAGGAAAACCGTTGCAGGTGTTTGAGTTAATAAGCTGATTAAAGTACGAGACCATGGATCATATTGAACTTTTTCCACAATATTCAAATTTTCCGAGATACTGAATCTTGGGTTTTCATTATCTGTAAGCTCTAATAATCAAATAATAATTCAAATAAATAAAACACTTGAAATATATCAGTTTAATGAATATATATATATATATATATATATATATATATATATATATATCTCGAGTTTTTTTATTGAATTACTGAAATAAATCAAATTTAAATTATATTCTAAGCTTCTGAACTTTACCTAGCTGCTAGTCACTCTGATGCCAGTTGTGATATTTTTTCTGTATACTTACATCCAAGGTTATGCCCTTGAGCGTCTGTACACAAAACTCCTACAATCGCAGGATTCTTCATTCTAGCAAAAGATAATAATGATCCCGTTATCAACAAAACAATCCACAAAAACTTCATTATTAAACCATGCGTAAAGAAAACACCATAAGAATAAAACGTGTTACAGAAATTCTCACTTACGTATCGTCGAGGTGCTGCTCTAGTGTAGCCTCCATGAAAACAAGCACAATACAATATTATTTAAAAGTATACGTTTTTAAAGTTGCATAAGTAAGCTAAGGGCTATATGCTCTCAAGTAACTTCCGGGAAAGCAATCACCTGATCTTGAATCACGTGCTTTCCTGACCTCAACAACAGAGTACCGCCATCTAGCGCACTTACATTGTAATCACACTGTCTTTATTTTTCCCATAACAGTTTCGATGTTCAAACTGATGGCTAGGAATGCTATTTCCGACACATATACTCAGCAAAAAAAGAAACGTCCTCTGACTTTCAACTGTTTTTACTTTCAGTAAACTTAATGTGTAAATATTTGTATGAACACTAAAAGAGTCAACACCATAAGACATAAACTAAAAATGTTTCACAATGTGTCCCTGAATGAAGGGAGGCTCAAAATCAGTCAGTTCCAGTCAGTATCTGGTGGCCACCAGCTGCTTGAAGTACTGCAGTGCATCTCCTCCTCATGGACTGGACCAGATTTGTCAGTTCTTGCTGTGAGATGGAGGGATTGTGTGTTCCTGGTGTGACTCGGGCAGTTGTTGTGGCCATCCTGTACCTGTCACGCAGGTGTGATATTCGGATGTACCCATCCTGTGCAGGTGTTGTTACACGTGGTCTTCCACTGCGAGGATGATCAGCTGTCCTTCCTGTCTCCCTGTAGCGCTGTCTTAGGCGTCTCACAGTGCGGACATGGCAATTTATTGCCCTAGCCACATCAGCAGTCCTCATGCCTCCCTGCAGCATGCCTAATGCACGTTCACGCAGATGAGCAGGGACCCTGGGCATCTTTCTTTGGGTGTTTTTCACAGTCGGTAGACAAGTCTCTTTAGTGTAGTGCGTTTTTAGAACTGTGACCTTAAATGCCTACTTTCTGTAAGCTGTTAAGGTCTTAACGACCATTCCACAGGTGCATGTTAATTCATTGATTATGGTTACTTGAACATGCATGGAAAACATTGTTTAAACCCTTTACAATGAAGATCTGTAAAGTTATTTGGATTTTTACAACATTATTGTTGAAATACACAGACTTGAAAAAGGGGCGTTTCTTTTTTTGCTGAGTATATATGCCATAGAACCTTCATTAGAAGTCACAACAAATAAAAAAGCTGTAACATTTGGTCATATGTTTGGTCATATTTGTTTGTATGTTTATGTATTTGCTTGTTTATACATGCAGTCCTCACCAGATGTAAAAGTAGGCAGCGTCGTCATCAGCTCAGAGGCAATAAAACCTCAGACTTCAATCCATCAACGGTGATAGCATATACGACAGGCAGAAGAAACATTGGAGCAGCACAAACAGCGGCAGTGGGTTGACACTCCATTTTCAGGTAATGATAGCATCCCGGCGTCAGGATCTGCATGTGGCCTGTGATGCGGGTAACCACTATTTCACTCTATTTCACCTTCTTTTTTTTTCTTTTTTTTTTGCACCAAACAGTTGCTGGAGACCTGTACTCACACCATGACTTAAAACATAACATACAAACGAGAAAAACAAACAAACAACAAACAGACATCAACAACAAAAATAACAGTTAGTATAAAACATAACAGAACATAAACATACTGTAAGTTGTCTCTGAGGAAAGAGAAGGTTAAGCAGAGAGGATATATCATTCATTCATTCATTCATCTTCTATACCGCTTAATCCTGTGTTCAGGGTCGCGGGGGACCTGGAGCCTATCCCAGGAGACTTCGGGCACTAGGCGGGGTACACCCTGGACAGGGTGCCAATCCATCGCAGGGCACACACACACACTCACACACTACGGGCAAAATAGGAACGCCAATTAGCCTAACCTGCATATCTTTGGACTGTGGGAGGAAACCGGAGTACCCGGAGGAAACCCACCAAGCATGGGGAGAACATGCAAACTCCATGCACACAGAGACGGGAATCGAGCCTGGCCGGGGAATCGAACCCAGACCCTGGAGGTGCAAGGCGACAGTGCTAACCACTACACCACCGTGCCACCTGAGGATATATCAATTTACCCTTAAGTAAGTAAAGTGTATTACTTAAATGAAGTAATACACTGATCACCCAGAACAGTAACCCCACCAAAGTGAATTGAATAGCATTGATCAAATTATATACCAGTAAACTGGTGACCGGATCATGGGCACTCAACGGACATCTATACCTTTAGGAACCAAATGTCAGCCTGTCTGGTCTGATTCCACAGAAAAGCTAAAGTAGCACAAATTTCTGAGGGAAAAAAAAAAGGTTAATGCTTGCTATGATAGAAAGGTATCAGAACACTCAGTGAATCACAGCCTGCTGCATATGGGGCTCAGCAGGCAACTCTTTCAAGATTGATGATTTGGCCCCCACTTTCCAAAGATCTCAATCCAATCAAGCATCCATGGGATGTGCTGGACTAACAAATCTGCTCTATGAAGGTTCCACCTCGCAACTTAAAAAACTAAAAAGACTTCTTATGAAGTGATGCCTCAGTATTGACAATATTTCTTTCGAAATATTCCAATTGTTGGACTAAAAGCTTCAATATGTATTAAAAATGTTTTATCCAGTTGGATCTTAAGTGGATGAAGGCTAAGAGACTTAGAATTGAACTAATAACGTTCAAATCCAGAGCACCAACCACTGCACCACTAGTATTTAAAAAAACACTAAACTCACATTGATTCGCTATTGTCAGTGTGATCACTGGGGAACTGGTGACTGAATGTGAGTTTTCTATCAGATGACCCCTGGTCACTGACTATAGCACTAAGAAAAGATCAGTTCGTCTTAACACATACTCTTAAAAGGGTATATGTTCTTATCAGAAATCTGTGCTGCTTTTTTCCTGCTCAGTGACAAAGACATGGGCAAACTTCTTTGTGATTGTGTTTCATGAATGGAGCCTGGGATACAGCAGCTCTCAAAAGACAGGAATGGCATCCCATATTTGACAGTCTGGAGCTCCTTATCAAACCACTTGATGTATGTTTTATTTTAAAAAAGACAGTGGCCATGAATTCATTATGCCATTTTGTTTCCTATATCTTTCATATAATATTTGGTTTATTATTTGATAATTTCCTTTATTTTATTGCAAAATCAACAGGAACAGACATTCTTTGTTTATAATAAAGTAATATCCTTGTAAGTTGTAAACATGTGAATGTATGTAATGAAACATCCGGCTGCCAAAGGGTTTGATCCTATTTACTACAAAAGGCCTCAAATTAATGATAAAGAATACATTTGGTATTATAGTGTTATACAGTATTGTAATGTCACTTGACACTATACTCAGACTCAGTGGACCCTATCTGCTCCAGGAGCACTGTATGACTGACCCTGCGCTCTGGTTCCGGTTACACTGGGATATGCGAAGAAAGAATTTCACTGTGCTGTAATGTATATGTGACAATAAAGGCTTAATTTAACTGAGGAATGCCAGTTTAATCTGAGCATCCAAGATGCCATGAAATTGGGATGTGTTGGAAGTAAGGATATTTCTACAGTACTAACATGTTGTGCTGTTGCCAACAATATTTTTGCATTAGTTGCAACTGTTTTTTAGTATATTTAAGCTAGCATCAATTTAGATTATCACCACAAATCTTGGTACAATTATAGTATTTATCTGTAAATGCTAAGATAACCCTATTCATTGATCAGGATAAAAACTTATTTTAAGCAAGTTTTCATTACTCCTCAGAGCTGTACTGTACCGTGGTTGACAGCTATGGAGCAAGCTCAGTGTCCCTCCTAATTTTGATTTCTGCTCTGTTGAGCCAGACTGCTGTGCTGACCAGGCAAAATGGTGCAAAGTAATTATGTGGCCAGTAAATCAAAGGAATACATCTTCCTAACTGCAGCTCAGTCATACAATGCTGACTAACCTTTGGCACTTTCAGGCTCCTACTGGCCCTAAATCAGTATCTAAAAGACGCACACAACCTTCAGGGCTGCCATATCTCACACATATTGCCCTCAAAGCAGATATACCTAATTTATCCAGCTCTAATTCAAAACTGCAGAGAGATGAAAATGCAGCATTCCGCTCCACACCTGAACCTTTTAAATTTGCTTTACTGCTTTACTTCAGCATTGTTAGATTGTAAATGTATTTTAAGTGTTGTTTTGAAGGAGGATATTTTATAAGCAGGATATTTTGGACTACTGTACCTCACAGAATGTAACACTACGACTCTCCAAGTGATGAAGGAGTTTCCTCATTATCTAGGATGAATTTAAGCACTGAGCATCCCTCCCAGAGATTGATCTGTACAGAATATAATCTCTTCCTTTGCTGTGTAAAATGGTAAACATTCATAGTGTTTATTTTATGGTAAAATGTTGGTTTTATTGTTTTGCAGGATTGAGATATAAATGATTGGGCAAATAGAGAAGTGCTCTATTAATAAAATTTAATGCAGAAGTGGGTTTCTATTGGTGTGGACATCTAAAAGTTGATGGATCATATTTTGTGCCAGTGGCATGGTGGTATAGTGGTTAGCACTGTTGCCTTGCACCTCCATGTTCCAGGTTCGATTCCCACCTTGAGTCTGTGTGTAAGGCATGCAGATTAGACTAATTGCGTTTTCAAATTGACTGGAGTGTTTGTGCCCTGCGATGGCATCAGGGGTGTACCCGGTCTTATGCCCTGCGTCTCCAGGTGTCATGTTTACAGCGGAAGAGTCATCTCTCTCCAAAGCCCAGAGTGCAGCACAGCTTAAAAACATGAATGTCGAGGACTAAATCCCACCTCCATCACAGACTTTCTCACATTCATGCCAATATACTGTATGCCATGCCAAACTACTAATCATGCACACCTGGGACCAACCACTGTCACATTCACAAAGAGAAGATAAGGTTCTTCACAGCACACTTACTTTACAAAGTTTAAACTGTGTTGTCCATACAGTACCAGCCATTCCCAAGCCTTTTGTTGTTCAGTGTTTATCTGGATTTGATCCGGTCCCTCATCTCGATCTTGTTGTTTGTTAATCAACTGACCCTAGCCCGCACCCTGACCTTGATTTTGATCCATGTCTTAGCATTGTTTGGTACGATTAATAAAAACCTGTGTACGTGCACTTGTGTCCGACCTAAGTGCAACCCCTCAAAATGACTCATCATGTGCCATAATTGGCTGAGAAATGAATTGAAAGATTAAACATGGTAACTGCCACACTTCAAGGCAATGAACCTTGCCTCAGAATGTAAAACTGATTTAAAAAGATGATCCATAGACAGGGATCTGAATGTAATTCTATTTGACTTTGCAGAAAGCATATAAGTCTCTACTGAATAAAGTGCCAGTGGTTAAGAAAGTGTTTTGACATAAGTGGACATACAGACCTAATCGTCTATACTTTTATGGGAATTCTTTGATGTCCAAATTTAGGATGGCGAATTTGAATGCCAGAATGAATCATATCACTGTGTCACTATAGGCAACATTTCCGAAAAAAGGTGACAACTGATTAATTTGTTGTGATCTATCTGGAAGCCTCATCCTTAGATTGTAACGGAAATAAAAGTTACTTCTGCTCCCTCCAATCGATGACTCACTCTCACTTACCCACTCATCATCTATTCCGCTTTATCCTGTATTCAGGGTCGGAGAGGTCTGGAGACTTAGAGCATGAGGTGGGGTACACCCTGGACGGGGTACCAATCATTCTAAGGACACATATACACACACTCACACACATTGTAGTCAATTTGGGAATGCAATTAACCTAATCCACATTTCTTTGGATTGTGGGAGGAACCGAAGGAAACCCACCAAGCACAGGGAGAATATGCACACAGACCTGAGGCAGGAATTAAACCCAGACACTGGAGGTGCAAGGTGACAGTGAGCCACTAAGCCACGTGCCGCCCAATCGATGACTCATCTTTAATGAGTTTATATGGTACACAAGGATATGTTTGCTCAAAACCCAGATACAAAATACAGATACAAAATTGTGGTGCCTTAGACGTGTGCAATGCAAAGTTTGCTTCTCTGATAATACAAAATATAAAGATAAACACATTTATCTACCTCTGGCAGCTACGTCTGAATCTCGTATGTCAAATATTTTAACATTAAGACTTCATGGTTAATATTGTTGAAGTCAGGAACTACCATAAAACTACAAGTACTGCAAAAAATATTGTATTATGATGGAGGATAATTTACCACTAAATGTCACTTGTCCAGCGTCATATACAGCAAGATGACGAGGATCCTACGGAGGTAGGGGAGGGGGCTGAACCGGGGTGAAGAGAGATAAAGAGAGAGAAAACACTCAATCTTATTGTAGAAATTATTGGAGCATTGGACATTGAAAAGAAGAGGAAAAGAAAAGTAAGCCAAGAAAGCACAGCTAAGGCAGGACCTCCAGAATCTCCAAACTAACTAGCTTTGTAAACCTTGTTCGAATTCAAGGAGAAGTAGTTAGAACTGTAGGGTGTAAGAGCACTGAAGCGTCTGCTATAAAGCTCTACTGTCGCTGCTATGAGTCTGCTCATCTTATTCTCGGTACTCATTGCATCTCTGAGCGGTGGCAGATGTGCTGTGATCACTGGGGTAAGTACTAGCTTTTTATCTACTGGTTATGAGAAAGTAAGGCTCATTACAATATACAGTAGCTTTAAGAGAACTAATTCTAGATTTGATTTGTTCTTTTGGTCTTGTATTGAATTGTTGTGATTCTGATGCACATTTTTGGACTACAAGCTGAAAGTAAATTTCCTCAAAGTAGGATTATAGGAGAAAAAAAGTTGATTAAATGCATTGACTAAAATACCTTTTACACCAATTAACCTCTTATTAAAGCTATATCTTACAGGTTTGGTATAAATAACTTTAAAATAGACAATGATTTTATTTCTTCATTAGTTTATATTAATTAGTGCAATTCTGACTAAATTCAAGCAATTCTAACAACAACAAAAAAAGAATCTGCAATTAAAATTCACATCATACGAATTTAGTGCTCACACACGATCCTTATATAAAGACCTAATATTGAAACCTGATTTTATATTGAGTCAAACAATGATTGATGACTAGAAAACACACAGGTTGTTTTGTGCATGCTATATAAACAACAATTTTGTATCCTTCCAATTGAGATGTATTGGATGAGCCCTAAAGCCAAAATTTTGTAAAGAGTAATAGTATTTTGTATTTATATGCCCATATTAAGAATATAATGAATGTCAAGGGTGTGACTATAAACGTGTGTGTGTGTGTGTGTGTGTGTGGCAGGCATGTGACAGGGACGTCCAGTGCGGCATAGGGATGTGCTGCGCGGTCAGCTTGTGGCTGCGGGGCCTACGGATGTGCACGCCAGAGGGGTTTGAGGGAGATGAGTGTCATCCGTTTAGTCACAAAGTATATATTATTTCACACTTGCTGCACTGTATTGTACATCCATATAATATGTCAGTTCTAATGGGTTGCAGTGGTGGATAGGGGCAAAAATATAAAAATAAATATATTTGTGAAATCTTTCAGCAAATGCCATATATAAGAAAGATATAAAATACTTAAATAGAAAGCTTTGTCAGAACAAACGATTATAGTAATAATATAAAAAAAGATAAGATGAATATAATTAAAGATAAGAAGAACGTTCTCATTCTCAGCCATCTATTGTGTGAGTTATTGGACAGCTGCATACAGTGCTCGCTCAAAGGGCATCTGTAGTGCAGTTACTGACAAATATAGCTGATACTGATCATGTCCTGTGTGCCGAGAGAGCGATCTGTGTTATACATCACTCCCTGCATCTGCCGCATTGATCAAATGATGGAGAAGTCGTGCTGCTAAGGTGGGACTCAGAGACACAGAGAATAAAGAAACAAAGATAAAGCCCAGTGCTTTGTGGTTCAATCAATCAGGGATATTTTTGGTTAATCAATAAGGCATAATTTTAAGTCTTTTAATCTAAATGAAATAAATGCAAGTGCATATTATACTGTAATTATTACATGACATTATATTTGCTACATACACAGATAAAAACCTAATTAATATTTAAATAGTCAAATATTAAGGAACTAAATTACTGACATTTACATATCTTTCTCCACAGGTTCCTTTCCCTGGGAAAAGACAGCATCACACCTGCCCCTGCTTGCCTCATTTAGTGTGCACTAGATTTGCTGACAGCAGATACCGGTGTACCAAAGATTACAAAAGTATAGACTTTTAACCATTTATTTAAGGTATAAAGAAAACAGAGGACTGACAATTAGAAAAAATTAATACTTGAAAGAAAATTTAAAGGAGTAAGTGCCAAAGTCCCTGTTTTTTTTTTTCTCGCCACCTCCATGCACTTTGCACTATACACCCTTATCAACTCTTCAAAATAGTAGCGGAGACCCATAAGTGGTTCAGAAATACAATGTCATTCTTGTTTTCTTTGGCATCTAAGATGCCACGTACAGTGAAAAACGGTCTGAGTTTACGTAACCACATCCAGAGCATATTTTCAAATAAATGTATTGCTCCATAAAAAGTGTTTGTCTGTTTTCTGAATAAATTCATATTATGATTAGAAACTATATCCTGATATTTGACTACAGATTGTTTGTGCTTTTCCGATTGAAAGGATTGTGCATGATTTTTAAAAATCTTCTTCTTCATTAATATATTTTTTAGATGAAATTCAAATGAGGTGGAAGAGTGTAATACAATACAATTAGCTGGATATTGAAAGAAAAGTGTTATAATCTGCTTTAAATAACTGCATACTGTTTAAGCATTAATTTACACCAGAAATAAATTGAAACCATTGAATGATAAGGGGCTGTGTAATTTATTCCCTTTTAAAGTGTTATTTTTAAATTATCATTGTATTTGTAGTGTTTATTGTGATTTACATATCACTGAATATACAGTATTTTGATCATTGATCATTACTAGAAATAATAATAATTAGAATTTTTAAATATGATCTTATTGGAAAGTTTGACAAAGTGTGATTGAATATTTTTTAATCACAGAAAGGTCAGTTAATAATGTCAGTTAATAATACCTAAAGTGGAAAGCATTTAAGTCAGTTGCCAAGGAGTGAATATATGACAATTGCTGTACAATTGTCAATACAATGCTCAGAGGAATAATAATAATAATTTAAAAAAATCTACCTACAATTAAATTCAATTTTGTTTTATTTGTTTTATTTATTTAACACTTTTAGCAGCTATGCAGAATACAAAAATAGGGACATAAGTTTCAAATGTGTGAGGAAATATGCATAAATTCAAATTATTAGATTAGGAGATTATCAGACCCAACATGGCGTCTGAGCCTGAGCACAGAATTAGAAGAAGACTGAACAAGTACTGTACAGTTTGTTTTCAAGAGGTGTCAGGAGAAAACCTCTCTTGTCTAAAAAGACCATGGAAACACTTGTGAGGTTTGCAAAACTGCATCTGAACAAACACAAGGCGTTTGGAACAATGTTCTAAAGACAGATGAGACCAAAGTGGAGTTGTTTGGCCTTAATGTTCAGTGCCATGTTTGGGGAAAACCAAAAGGTATTTTAGCACCTCATACCCTCTGTCAAGGTGGTGGATGGGTGTGAATTGCACTCATTTTGCATCCACAGGACCTGAGCACCTTGCAGTCAATAAGTCGAATATGAACTCCTCTGTATATTAGAGGCAAATGTGAAGCCATCTGTCTGACAGCTGGGGCTTGGTTGAAATTGGGCAACAGGACAATGACCAAAAGAAAGCGATGCTTATGAAAATTCCCAAAAACTTCAAAGAACAGAACCAATATTGTAAAGAGGAATGGACCGAAATTCCACTACAATGATGTGAGAGACTGTTAAAGTAACACAGGAAATAACTTATTATTATTTATTTATTGCTGCTACAAATGTATCTACAAGGTACATAGTATTGCCCACATGCTTTTTTTTAACCTTTTAGTTAAATAAATAATGGCATGTTGGAAAAAGGTTGGGAAAATGTTTATTTGCATTATGTTTTTATACAAAAACACACAGAATTAAAAGAGGGGGCACTAACTTTTGAACATGACTATAACTTTCAAACTCTATTAGCAATATGTCCTAGCATTATGCTGTTTAAAAAATTTTTGAAATTGCTGTTCAAGAAGAAGTCCTTCCAGTGACCATAAGAGGGCCACATTTAAGCAAGAAACATGAAAGTTGGAAAAACCACAATGACATTAATGATACAATCAAGTAAAAAACAAAAAAAGAAATACACAATAGTAACATATGCACATATTTAGTGACAAGCCCTGTAGAAACAAATACACAAACTAAGACTGAGAGTCCTGATGGTGTCAGTAGCAATGTTCAAATGTAATGTTTTCTTTTCGGGGAGGCTAAGGCACAAGCCTATATTTGTTCTTAGAATTTAAAGGACAAGTTATTTAGTTATGTAAGTTCCCGGGCTTGAAGATAAGTTTACTTTGATTAACAGATGTAATGGCTCATTTGACTTTGGAGAAGTCCTCCACGGGAGGTACAACAACAGTTGCCAGTTGTAGTACAACTGTAAATTGTTGGTATATGCTTTCTATTATTTATTAAGTATGCATAATGATTAAATTTGTGTATGGGTTAGAAAATCTTTTTGATCATTTCTGTTAAGATGTGTGTTAAACTTTACAACTTAATCATGCTGTGCCCCATTATTTCTTCAGACATTGAAGCACTACAACTACAAATGCAAACATTTGTGTAAATAATGATTTTCTGATAAGTTCTCTTCATAATTCTTGTGTGAAATCTATAAATATTTTTTCGATATCAGTAAACTTGCAAAAATCAGCACTATAAAAGTTTTTTTAATTTATCATTTTCTCCATCTCAATTTTTTAAATTACACTTTAGTAAGAAATTAAATACTATACAAATAAAATTATAATGGGGCAGACAATCCTTTCAAACCTCAAGTCCTTTATGTTAACCTTAGACATCATTCATTACATCTATCAGAAATAGATTTGAGTCTATGACTCTGAATGTATACTTTCATCTTTCACAAATCATGGAAAAATATACATCAGTGTTTGGGTTTGGTGTTCAGGTATTATGCTAAAGATAATATGAAACTTCAAGGAAATTCTGTCAATGACAAATGGATTTTCTAGGCACAGTGTGTTTTAACACCTGGATGGCAAATATGTTCATGATAAGAAACATGATAGTACAGTATATAAAGGCTGAAATCTTTGACTGTGCAGTATGTGATTGAGTGCAAGCTTGAAGTCACAGTCAAGACGATGAAGCTGATCCTGGGCTTGTGTGCCTTAGTGGCATTTGCAGAATGCATCAGGTAAGTCCCAAAACTCTTTGTTGACTTAACAAAATCAGTTCTAAGGTTCCGTTCTACTGTAATAGAATTTGATGTGGATGTTGTTTTCAAATGCTTTTTCTACCAAATGTAAAAAACTGAAAGGTTAATAGAAATAACACAAAGATGACATTTTTCCGGCAGGGTGCCTTTGATCAAGGGTAAGACTGCACGTCAGAAACTACAAGAGAAAGGACTTTGGGAGGAGTACAGAAAGAAATATCCCTACAGCCCACTGATCAAGTTTCAGCAAACTGGTGCTGAGCCCATGACCAATGATGCTGATGTAAGTTAGCCGAAACATGGCACACATCTCAATGTGTGTAGTGTGTGTCCAAAAAGAAATATGTTGGCTTGTGAGTTTGTACATCAAGTCTTGTTCTTGTCCATTTCAGCTCTCTTACTACGGTGTGATTTCCATTGGCAGTCCTCCTCAGTCCTTCCAAGTGATTTTTGATAGCGGTTCTTCCAACTTGTGGGTACCTTCTATCTACTGCTCAAGCCAGGCTTGCCGTAAGTATTAGTGGGTTTAGAGACAGCAAATGAAAACAAGATATACAGGAGTGCTTATTAAAAAAGCAGAAAATGTTTTTAAATGCACTTATATGACCTGAACATAAGCTCATTGTAATATAAGCAACACAATGGCAACTATGTTCCATAATTGGGCAGACAGTAAGCTCACCTATTTCTAGCACCGACAAATATCTTTTCTTCAAAATATCTTTGTCTTTTAGAGAACCACAATAAATTCAACCCAACACAGTCCAGCACCTTCCAGACCAACAACCAGGCTCTGTCCATTCAGTATGGCACAGGCAGCATGACTGGATACATGGGTTATGACACTGTTACGGTATTTAATTTCTCCAGTTGATTTGGTTAAATAGATTTGAAATGATTGCCTGATAAACACAGATACTTCCAGAAATTATACTGTTATAATGGTAAATGGTTAATATCTATATTAGATAGTACTCCACTTTTTGCTCTTTGGACTAAGAGTATTAAAATACACCAATCAATTGTAAGCTTTCAGTTACTTAGTTGAAACTTGCTTCAAGTTTAATTTAACTGCTCATAAGTAGGTTGATGTGATTTGTGTTATATAAATCAAAAAGTGCCAAGTCTTTCTTCTTTAGGTTTTTGGGTCTAATGTAAATCACTGAAAAAATATTTTCTGCTATTTGGAAGTTTAAATGAGTAAGGTCTAAGGATTCACAGCTAATTACTGTAGATTGTAAATAAATAAACAACAGTAAGTAAACTTTAATCCTTTGTTCTATAGGTTGGTGGAATCTCTGTGCAAAATCAGATCTTTGGACTGAGTGAGTCTGAGGCGCCCTTTATGGCTAGCATGGCAGCAGATGGCATCCTGGGTCTGGCGTATCAATCCATTGCTTCTGATAGTGCCACTCCCGTCTTTGACAACATGATGAGTCAGGGCTTGGTCTCCCAGGATGTCATCTCCGTCTACCTGAGCAGCAAGTATGCTACAATTTTCTTCTGATTTCATTTTATATTGCTCAAATAAGAATCAGTATGATTTACATTTGCGGTTATACAGTTTCCCAATCAAAAGACTGGTGACCTTTCCAAATCAATATTTAGACAAGCTTTCCAAGCTATTTAAACATCAGGCATACAAAATGCACTTTTATAGTTTGAGCATGAAAATGACATCTACTGTACCTCAACCAGCACTCTCTTTAAATTCCACAGTGGTCAGCAGGGCAGTGAGGTACTGTTTGGTGAGATTGACACCGCCTACTATACTGGTAGCATCTACTGGATCCCTCTGTCCTCAGAGAGCTACTACCAGGTCACCATGAACAGGTGGGCAGGCTATAAAGCATGTATAATCATATAAAATATTGATTTATGCAAGTATTTACACTGAGCTATGGTTGGTGGTGTTTATGTTTATAATCTTCAAATATGTGTTGGATTGTTAACAGTTTGAACAGTTTAAGTAAGAAGATTCTAACAATTGGATATTAAATGGCATAACCCAACCTTCTTCAAACCTCTTGAATGCTCACACTATTGTGCTCTATTGTATTAAATGAATAATTTAAATGTTTGCAGTGTTACTATCAATGGCCAGACTGTTGCTTGCTCTGGAGGATGCCAGGCTATTATTGACACTGGCACTTCCCTTATTGTTGGGCCAACCTCAGATATCAACAACATTAACTCCTGGGTGGGCGCCACTGTCGACCAATATGGAGATGTGAGTAAATGTTTAAAAAAAAAAAAAACTTGATTAAAGTTTAACCAAATGTAAAACTCTTCACATAGAATAAATAAACCAAAAGTAAACATTTGACTTCTTTCCTTGCAGGCTACTGTGAACTGTAATAACATCCAAAGCATGCCTTCAGTTACCTTCACCCTTAATGGCTACACCTTCACCATCTCCCCTTCATCCTACGTTAATCCGGTAAACCTTGACAAACTTTCATTTTCACATCATCAGAAAAAAGCTAATGATGATTATAATAATAATATGATAATTTTTTTATTTCAGCATAAAAAATGTACAACTCAATTTAAAAAATATATATTTTAAATTATACATAGCACAGTTATATATAAAGTAAACACAATACAAGTAAAAAGAATGCAATCCAAACATGTCATATTTACTGTTTCATTCCCCCCCCATTATAGGACTCTTGCAATACAGGTTTTAGTGGCAGCGGTGACTCTCTGTGGATTCTTGGTGATGTTTTCATCCGAAACTATTACACCATCTTTAATAGGCAGACTAACAGCGTCGGCTTGGCTCAGCTTGCTTAAAAGAATGGAAAAAGTTATTTTTCAAATTCTGTTTGATTTATTGATTAATAAACTTGGAATGAAATAAACATAAATCTTCATCTAATATTGCTTTTCATTGTATTTTATTTTAACTTGTCATTGATATAATCAAGGTAGGTTAAGTAGGTAATTGTATGTACACCTACAAATTCTAAATTTAAGCAAACACTTTGCATTCTAATATGTTCAGCCATGTTAGAATTGATTATTTAAAATTAAGTAAATAAAAAAGTAAATATTTTTTTTTATTATTTAATCCCTCTGCATTAAAACACATTTATTGAAGTTTTCAATTGAGAGTGTATGCAAAAAATATACTATATAAAAAAAACTATAACTCTAAATAACAAATGTTTGAGTTGACATCAATGTAGTTCAAATAAAAAGTGAAATGTTAAAAGTGATAAATATTAAAAAGCACACATACAGTTTCATGCAAAATTATTGACTCCCATTGAAAATGAGTTTTGTTTTGGTCAAAATTAGTAACTTGGAGCTGTTTTTAATAAATCAGTGAAACAGGAGCATTTTAAATAGCTCATCTAACATACTAAAATAACAATTGATATACTGTAATAAATAATTTCTCCAAATTCAACCCAAATGGCCCTCTTTTTTTAATGATTAATGCAGTTTCAAAATTATTCAACCCCTGAATAAAATCCCTCATTAAAGCGCAAATGTGTAAATCAGTTGTTGTCTCAAGAAAAAAATAAGATGCCTCAGGTATACTCGACAAATACATCAAATAAAGGCTTTCTAGAAATTTGTTGATGGAGACCTTTGATTATATGTCAGAAATGGCTAAGTCAGTAGAGTTGTCCATAAAGTTAAGAGAAATGTTCATTACCTGGCACAAACAAGGACAAGGATATAAAATAATAGCAAACGTGCCAAATGTTACTAGAAATAGAGTAGTTATAGGAACTGAACTCTAAATGTCGCCTCAAGACGTACCCCGCTACTGACCCTATAACACAAGAAACATCAGCTTTAATATGTTGAAAACCATATGAAAAGTCAGACGTTTGGGAATTCTGTTCTACAGACTTTTCTTGGGCCTATGGAGTCAGAGGTTTGTTTGGTGTAGAATGTTTGGTGTAGCATATCTAGAATAATGTACTGGCAATAGAAACTTGCAGTGTGTAGTGGGCAATCTGTGAAGAAGCTGAAATTTCAGTGCAATTGGACCTTCCAACAGAACAATGATGCCAAGCATACTTCAGTTCATCAAGGCCATCAAGGCTTGGTTTTAGATTAAGTCCCGGAGGGTTCTATAGGGGCAATCATTGTCGCCTGAATTGAATCTAATCTAAAAAGAGAAGAAAAAAACAGTTACAACACACAAACACAAGAATCTTACTGAACTAGAGAGGCATTGCCCATGGGGAATAGACTAGGATCCCAAGCCTAGCCCAGAAGCTAGTGTCTGGTTATATATAACATTTGTAGCAGGCCATAATAACCAAAGTTATTTAAAGCTCTACTTAGTATTGAAGATGTTTCTCATCAAGGGGTTCAATAAGATAATGTATTAGTTATTAAAAGTATCATTTTGTGTTAAATTTGGGGAAACCACTTGTTAAATTAGTACTGTTATATTAGTTGCAAGTTTCAATATTCAGTATTGTCACATTTCAATAGAGGTTGAATAATTTCAAGTGCAACTGTATATACTGTAGCTACAATCCTGTATACACAAATGAGCTGCAACAGTAAGACCACCAACAGATAAATTGTTACCAGTTAACTGGTGACAAGATCATGAGCACCCTAACTTCATTTATGCTGTTTGGGACCAAAGACTAGCCCATTTGGTCTGACCTCACAGAAAAGCCAATGATGCAGAAATTGCTGAAAAAAAGTCAATTCTTCCCATGATAAAAATGTATCAGAATGCCCAGTGAAAGGTTGTTGAAACTCTCAGATCTGAATCTCAATCGCAGCACTGCCCCAGAGGACTTGTGGAGACACACCCTGATGGGCCAGAGTCACCTTGCAGGCACAAACTGAAACCACACAAAATAGGACATAATATTTTGCATTTTAGTGTAATGGCTGATCAGTGTTGGTTTAATTACATAATGAACATGAACCTTATCTTTTTAAAATATATTTATTAACATGTTCAGATTATTTTGCCTATACTGAAACAAATTGAAATGGAATAATTGTTACATATAAAAAGTAAGGTGATCTAATGTCCTCACTTTTCAAGAAATTAATACAAATTATTTTATAATTACAATCCCATGAATAACTATTTGCCTTACACACCTTGTAGATAATAACAATCATCATGCATATTGCATAGATAACATTGCGTTTAGCACACACACACACACACACACACACACACACACACACACACACACACACACACACACACACACACACACACACACACACACACACACACGCGTGCACAAAGAGATTTGTTCTCCAGCTGAGTGGAGACAAAATCAAACAGCTTATTACATCACATTACTTTTCTGTGAAAGGAGATCCTGCAACTACAAGGAATTTATATTTCACAGAGTCATTCCACATGGAACAGTGATGTGTGGACTGAAAATGTGGTTTTGTTTACCAAGTTACCTTTAACATAAGATATATTGGGTAGCAGACATTTTTTTAACATTGCTATGAGGGGTTTGTTTAAGAGATGTTTGCCTTGGAGTTTGGCATAGTTGACAGCTTGGAGGAGGTTGCTGACTACACTAAACACACAAAAAAATTGCAGGCACTGTTTCAAGACATAACTTAGAAATTAATAGCCTACATATAATCTTCAAAGTGCCAAGACAGGGAAGCTGACTGCACAGCAAGAAATTGAATAAAAACTATAAAAGATGGCAAGTCTTAGTTGTAAATCCATTGTTCTGAACATAGCTGTGAATTTTTGTGATTTTTATCCAGTGGGCTCCTGAGCAGTCTGTGATTGAAGCTCAATGTCACTTGGAAGATTACAAAGCTATTGGGTTTCCAAAGTTCCTGATTTCCTGTTGTTCATTAAATAGCAGCCCTACTTTAAATACTATATGTAAACTTTTTGTTATTGTTTCTACCAATTTCAAGCAACTGGAAAATGTACATTATCAATGTTTTGTTCTATAGATTTATTGTTAACCTGTCATAGATAACCAACTGGCTGCAATGCAATGACCCATGACTTAAAACCAATAGTCATTGCTGTTGCTGAGGGCATCAGCCTTCTTTCAAGTGTACACACTCAAACAAACCCAAGGTCCCCAACAGACCCAGAGATTTGAACCAACCACTCTTGAGGTGTAAGGCAAGAGTGCTAACCACTAAGATATATGGACGTTATTAGAATATATTGCTCTCTGACATTGAATATCTGACTTTTAAAAATACCAACCCCAGCAGCATATGAAAAGGTATTAAAGCCATAATAACTTATGTGCAGTATAAAAGCATCACCTTAATGACCAGCCATGAGATCACATTTCCTGACACACTGAACCAGTTCTTTGGATACTTTGACAAACACACCAGCAGGGTGAAAACTCTTTACCACCCACCGAGGACCCTGTCTTAGAGTGCCATTAGGTGAGATCTGCTCTGAGGAAGATTGACAGATCTTTCAAACCAGCACGACTAGACAGGGTGCCCGGCTGCAACCAAAGTCATGTGCTGAAGAACTAGCAAGGGTGTTCACCAATATCTTAAAACTGTCCATGCAGCAGACTGTAGTCCCCACATGTCTCAAATCTACCACTATTTTTCCATTGCCCAAAATGCAAGCAGGGTTGGTGCATTAATGACTACTTGTTCTATCTCACATCAAGTGCTGAACTGGACAGCCACAACATTGTACATGTGGAAATTTTTTATTTTTTACTGTTTAAACACCTGTGTAAACATTTCTCCCATAAAGTTAACAAGTTCACAACTATCATTCCAGGTTTTAATAATGTTAAGATCATGTCAAAGTTGACCATGATGCAGAACCCCTGGAGCAGATAGGGTTAAAGCCTTGGCCAAGCCACCCCTGGCCAATTTCAGCAATCTCTTTACATGTTTGTTTTTGGTTGATATTTTAGCTGATGCAGTTCAATAATTTGAGAATGAATAAGGGTTAAAGAATTATTGTCATACAAATCAAATTCATAATTGCAACAATTAAAAAGTATTTGTTTATTTAAATCCAATTTCCAGGCAGTGTACATATACATTATATGTATGTATTAAAAGGTTATTGTGGATAGTGCAGGGTTGAAAGTACTTAATTTTCAGAAATATTTTAAACAATACACTGTGCATGGAAAACAAAGTTACAGGTATCCAAACATTGTACTGCGTTTACACGGAAATTACTGATAACACAAAATGTCGAAGAGTTACCAGAATTTATCATTGTTTGAAATAGATTAGATTTTGAATCTCATATCTCAATTTCTGCAAACATAAACAGTGTAATTTGTCACAAGTTTCCTTGAGAAATGTTTTATGATTGTGAATCTATATGTGTATGTATATATCAGCTTTATTATATTAGCAATAGTTTTGGCATACAACTTTTTTAAATTATAGATGTAAGCCAAATTGACATTTGATCAAATGTATTCAGTTATCTCCATGAAGAGGGGACCCAGTAACCTTGACAGAAAATGTTTGATCTTCCAAGATTATAGTTCCAAAATAATCAAGAAAAATACATATGAAAACAATTCCAGTGTTAAATAAAAAAGATATTGCACATCTAATCATTCTTTTATCAGTTTGAAATGGAAAATTAAAGGAAATAGGCTGTAGTCTCGCAGTATATAAAGCCTTGGGTCTCTTATTGTGTATTTTCATCCAGAAGAGCATCGGGGAAGAAAATGAAACAGATTCTGATCCTGTGTGTGTTGGTGACACTCTCGCAGTGCATCAGGTTAGATTTTCTATTAGCATACAAACACAATTTTGTTTTACAATTTTTTAATTTCTGGATATTTAAATGTACTAATTGTCATTCACTAGGAGCTTTTTTTAAAGGATAAGATTGAACTCAGTGCTTTTCCTGTTTCTTTAGCTATGCTAGGTTTTGCTTTGTGTAATTTTATAAGAAAGCTGTAAATTATATTAATATCAGAATAATTTATGGTACAGGGTGCCATTGATCAAGGGAAAAACAGCACGACAGAGGCTGCAGGAGAAAGGTCTTTGGGAGGAATACAGAATGAAATATCTCTACCAACCCTGGGAGAAGTTTGTTCAGAATGGTCAAGAGTCCATGACCAACGATGCTGATGTATGTAAAGCAGAATCAAGTTTATTTATTCATTTGGGCTAAGCTTTATCTCATTTGTACCCATAATCTACAAGGGGCATTTCCATCAAACTGAGACATTCGATTGTGTAGAATAATAGTATACAGCCATCAGAGTAAAAACTACCTTAATATATTTGATAATCCTCTGCTACATCAATGCAGAAAAGGTGAAAAATAAATCATGGTAAACTTTATTAAGTTTAGCCATGAAGCCAAGATTTGTGAAATTGCCTGTTTCGCAAATTTTGGCTTCCCAGGATCTCCTTTAATCGCATGAAGGGTCAGGAATGTACTGGGCAATACCTCCCAGCTGAGTTCCTGCAATATGCAAGTGGGGTTTGTGCATGATTGTGTCTACAGTTCCCACAGATAGATGCATCTCTTTTGCAAGTTTGTGATGAATTATTATTCAAATTTTCAATAATCAGAAGTTCGACCCACTGAACATTCCTGGGAAATACGATAGTGGGCTCAGAGCCATCTCAGCTGATATTGTCATTCACACACACAGCATGACCTTCTTTTAAATGTTTGCGCCATTTAAGTGTTTGTGTCCTGTACTGAATTTGAAGTCTTCTGTAAATGTCAATTGGTTTTAAACCTTTATTTGTGATATATATATTTTTTAATCTCCACTGAACATCGCTGATGTTCTGACTTATATTCATGTTCCTTTTAGCTTTCCTACTATGGTGAGATTACCATCGGAACTCCTGCTCAGTCCTTCACTGTGCTTATGGACACAGGCTCAGCTAACCTGTGGGTGCCATCTGTCTCCTGCTCAAGCCAAGCCTGCCGTGAGTATTATAAGTCTACTGGATATATGACACACATGTGGGACACATATTATTATTGTTTGCACTACCCACTAACAACTTCTTTATCACATATGATGCACATTATTAATTGCACTACCATGCACACTCACATGCACATGTACAGTCATTGCCAATCGTTTTAAATACTCTGTATATTGTTGTCCTTTAAGTATGTACTGTATAGTGTTTGAATGTTGTGTGTTTCTTGTCTGTCAAACCCAAATTATTAAATGTTAAATTATTAACATACTTGGTAACATACTTGTTGGACAAGTGGGACAAGATGCTTTTTTTTCTTTTCATTAGAGAACCATGATCAGTTCAATCCACAGCAGTCCAGCACTTTCCAGAGCACCAATGAGTCTATCTCTGTTCAGTATGGGACCGGCAGTATGACTGGCTACATGGGATACGACACTGTCACAGTAATTATAAATTCTTTGGCATACATAACAATGACTGAAACTATTTCCATGCATTGAAGAAAATGTTTTTTTTTTTTCAATGCCATATGGAAAAGTTGCATTTCTGGTTCTGTGGCATTTACCAAATATGGCCTATATAATTATTATGTTTTTTTTATTGCATATATAATTGTCAACTGCAGATAAACAGTAAAATTTCCAGCATTGATTTAACAGTTTCAGAGTTCATTTGCATCCAACAGGACCTATATAAATACCACAGAGTGTTAATTCAATATTGGGGATTTTGCTGTGTAAATGTCCTGTCAAGTTTGTCTTGTGGGTGGCATGGCATTACTCTGAGTTTTTCCAGATTTTTTAAATGAGCTTTAATTGAATTTAAATTAAATTAAATTAAATTAATTAATTTTTTTAACAGACTTTAAGCCTAAAAAAATACGAAAGATGATAGTAACAAATTAACATTTGACCTGTGTTAAAATACAAAAACAGTTCAGTACTATCTTAAAGTAAAAAACTTTTTTTTAACTGCATTCGAAAAGAAACTTTAAAAAAAATGTGAATTTTTAATATTCTATACTACTTCTCAGCCCTTCCTTAACATTAAACTCAAATAAATTGCTTAATTGCCTAAAGTCAATCCTAAATAACTGATGTTATTTTGCTGAACAGTGACTTCTAAGATTTTTGTTCTATAGGTTGGTGGAATCTCTGTGCAAAATCAGATCTTTGGACTGAGTGAGACTGAGGCGCCCTTCATGGCCAGCATGGCAGCAGATGGCATCATGGGTCTGGCCTACCAAGCCGTTTCCTCTGATGGTGCTACTCCTGTCTTTGACAACATGATGAGTCAGGGCTTGGTCTCTCAGGATGTTTTCTCAGTCTACCTGAGCAGCAAGTATGATGATAACATAAACAGCTATATATATTACAACAACTGTCACAGAAAAATTCTACAGCCAAACATATTTTTTTCTTGAGATTTTAAAGGTCTGCTAGGTTTGTTTTGAGAATATTGACATGAATATATTTACATTTTAGTGAGGAACAAGGCAGCATGCTGTTCCTGGGTGAGATTGACAGCTCCTACTACACTGGCAGCATCTACTGGATCCCTCTTTCCTCTGAGAGCTACTATCAGGTCACCATGGACAGGTAATCTGCAACATGATATAAACAATCACATCATGATAAATGATACTTTACTAAAATATAACATTTTACTAAAATGTTAACTCTTTCCTTACTGTTAACTCTTGATCCTTACTGTGTTTTCCCCCTGATATTAATGTTAAAATACAATGAAATTAGAATCGTCTGTATTAACCTTTACCTGTTCTTTTGCAGCGTTACCATCAATGGACAGGTTGTTGCTTGTAGCGGTGGATGTCAAGCTATTATTGATACTGGTACTTCCCTTATTATTGGGCCAAGCAGTGGCATCAGCAATCTCAACGCCTATCTTGGTGCCCAGACAGACCAATATGGAGATGTAAGAAAATAAATACGACACTTTTTTTAACCTCTAAGCAGTTGGCATAATAAAAATTGTCATTAGTGACAATACCAAAACTTTATTACAGTCTATAGTGAGCTGCAATCTGCAGAGCCTGCCTTCAGTTACTTTCAACATTAATGGCTATGCCTTCTCCATCCCTCCCTCATCCTTTGTCACTCAGGTCTGTATATCTCTTTGTAACCTGAATGATCAAACTGTGTGATAAGTGTAACTGATTTGAGCAGGAACACAAAAAAGTACACATGTATAATCCAATCATATGATTCTGTTTCTAGGGCTCCAGTGGCTGCCAAACAGGTTTCTCAGCTGGCAACTTTGGAAGCAGTTTCTCTTGGATCTTGGGAGACGTTTTCATCAGGAATTGGTACACCATCTTTAATAGGAGCAACAACTCTGTCGGCCTGGCTCAGCTGGCTTAAGCACTAATGTCAATGTTGATGAAATAATAAACTTTTGTTTCTTGCAATTTATATGTGAAGTAGTTTACATGTAAGATAGCAACAAGCAATAAAAAAATATTTGCAGAGAACAATAATTGTATTACTGCTTCACCAGATGAATTCAATTTAATAAAATTTTATTTAAATAGCATGTTTAACAATGGTCATTGTCGCAAAGCAGCTTTACAGAATCAAAAGAAAATTATGGAAATGAATATGAAAAGTGTGAGAAATGATGCATAAAATTAAGAATAAATAAGATTAAAGACATAAAAATTATTATACTGGATCTTTCTGACAAAAAGGGCAAGCTTTATAGAATATTACAGTAGGTTGGAAAGTTGTTAGAAACTGCCAGCAAAAAAAAAGGCTGATGATATGAGATATGAGCTGAAACTTCATGTTCAGAGCAACTAACGAATATACTGGATGTCCACTGTTCCTGTTATTGGCTACTTGAATCACAAGCACTATGTTAAAGTTAACCAATGTTGAGAGTAATGTTTTGCAATCTATGAAACAGTCCTCTTCAGCATTTCCATTTTTTTCATCAGATGTAGTCAGTAGGACATGTGTCATATGTCATATAATTCACAATAAAGGGAAAAAGACTGTTTTTTGATGATATCAGTATGGTCTTGGTTGTTTATATTGTGGTATATCAATATTGTGGTTGATATCATATTTTTGGATATATATATATATATATATATAAAAACAGAAGAATTAAAAATGTGAAAATATTACAAAAATAAAAGTTGCTCAATATTGTCTGATTATATTATTTAATATTCAGATTATATTACATCTAGATCCCTATTTAAAAGTTATTAAAGTTTTGTACAAAAGGGTCAAGTTTGACTAATTTCTTCTACTAAAGCATGTTTTTGGACAAAACAATGTATCCAAAATACATCATAAGTTTTTGTGAAGTCCATGCATAATCTTACCCTCATTATTTGGTACAAAAAGGAGAATGTACCAAATATTAAGAAACTCTACTTTTTACTGGAGTTGCTGTCAATGCCAATTTGTAATGTTGTTGTTGTTGGTCTTTCGGCTGCTCCCGACAAGGGGTCGCCACAGCGGAATATCCAGTCCGCACTACAACTTGGCACAGGTTTTACGCCGGATGCCCTTCCTGACGCAACCCTCCCATTTTTTTTATCCGGGCTTGGGACCGGCACTGTATCCAGTGGCTGGGGTGTGGGCACTGGCTGGAATCGAACCCGGGCCTTCCACATGGCAGGCGAAACACCTACCACTGAGCCACCAGTGCCCTGTATATATAGCCAATTTGTAATGAGAATTATTGTATTAAATTAAGAAAGAATGCAAAATAGGAGCACTTCACTTGTGGTCTCAGACTTTTAAAAAATGATAAAAATGATGAATTGAACTGAAATGTTCATTTGAAATTGACTCTCAAGCAAATATTGCAACGTACATACACACAAGTGAATACTGGCACTATGAACTGTATAAAAACTCACATGTGATTTGACCATTATCCAAAATAACAACATCCAAAAATCTCAAGGAATTTGTTTACACAGAAATACTGTAGGTCATTAGAGACTACATACTATTTTTGAACACGGTATTGTAATAATTTTATTGTTCTACTCATAGAACCCCAGCTATTGTAGCGTACTCTACGTTGTCCTGTGTCGGCAGTACATTGCATGAATCAGGTCTTGAGTTGTGGATGTCCAGGTTGGCATATATATTGGAAGTTTTTTGATGAGGTTTAAAATCCACTGTAGTGTAGACGAGCTCCTGAGGTAGCTGCTGCCGAATGCAAAGACTGAAGTCAAAAATATTACAAATAACCAACAGATTGTTTAAATTTTTGTAATCAAGGGAAATATACATTCTGGTGTTAAAACAGGTTGCATTTATTCTAGGCATGTGAGGATTAGTCACTCTTACTTCTGTGACAGTGGGCGCACTGCGGACGCTTCTAACACATTTATCTGAAATCATGGAATACACTGTACTATATCACATGAATTTATGTTATTTATATACATGGTCTTGTTCAGAGCATAAGAATTCTGTGATGTTACCAGTGTTTGAAAGCAATCCCTACCTCTTGACTTCTTTTTATAGCAGATCACTGCCAGAATGATGGACATAATGAGAGTGATTACTACAGTGCCAAAAATGGTTCCCAGTGTGAATTTCAAGCTCCATTTTCCATTACTGGTGAATAAACAAGAATGAAGAGATAAAACTAAACATAGATGTTTTGGAAGGTGTGTCCAAATATGCTGAGAGGAATTAGATTTTAGCCTACCTAGACATCTCCTGGTGTGTATCTAAGAGTTGGTGCACTGGTGGGATGGTGGATTTTGGAATGGTTAGTATTGGGTTCATTGCAGTCTCAACATCTGAATCAGTGCATAAGAAAACAAGCTCATTTAGGAAATAATAAAGCATAGAGTACACAAATTTTTACAGACATCATGATTATCAGTTTGTCACATATCATATCACATATCATCAAGTCAAGCGATAAAAGCCTTACCAGCTATAACAACTTGAAAATCCTGGTAAATGCGGTTTTGTGGTGCATGGACTTCACATCTATATATCCCAGCATCATTTGAACGCACATTCCAGATTCGAACATCAAATATTCCAGAGTATGTATAGGTTTCTATTCTTCCTTTGTAAGCATTGTGAACAAGTCCGTTGCTATTCACAAAATCTATGCACCCATAGCTAGTAAACTTACAACAATACTTTGTATAGAAATCGTAGTTTGGAGGAAAAACAAATCTTAGAAGCATTTCTCCAGTGAACTCCAGATGTAGTTGTCCTTTTGTTGGATTTACACCTGATGATGCAGACAATGTAGGCAGCATTAAGGAAAAAAAACACTAATAAATATATAAATCTTGTCAATAAACACAAGCAGACAACCTCACCATTTGTGAAAAAGAGGAGGAAAAAGTAGAAAAGCTTCATTTCAACTCCTCAGTCTCTCAGGCTTCCTCATGAGAGAGGATGACCCTGCTCAGTGGTTAAAATGAGGAATCATGCTTATGGCTGAATGTTCACATCAAACATGAAATCTGCGTCAACTCAGGCAGTTCCTCAGATCACACCCATTTGTCCTGAAGAAATTACATATTGCCTTAAAGAATTGCTTTGCGTATAAAGTTTAGTTATTTCCCCATTTTTGAGAATGCATTTGTAACACTTTAAAGATTTCCTGATATACAGTACTATAGTTAATGATAAGAAATCCACAAAAAATACCTAGAGACATAACTAACATCCTAATAAAAATATAACATTAATGTAGTAAAAGTCAGAAAGATATGAATAACATGTTAACTGTTATTTGTATAGGTAAGGAAGCTGTGATTTATGTGGTATTAGCTTTATTTAATGCCAATGCAAAAAAAAAAAGCTCATGTAAATCATGTAAAAATAAAACATGAATAAAAAAAATTAAATAAACCATACTAACTTCAGAACACTGAGGGAACAATGACAAAATAAAGATCATAGAACTAGATCGGACTTCCGCAGTATGTACCTAGTACCACCTGTAGTTATTATGCTCCATTATTCCCTACAGCAAACCAAGCCACGCATAAACCTTATTAAATATAGATTTTTATATGTTTTTTACAAAGCCGAACAGAGGAGGCACAGCCAGAGAAGTAATCTTAAATAAGTCATGATTTGCTTTTTTTATTCCATCATGTACTTTCCCACTCTTTTTCTAACTGTACTTTACATAATATACAAAAACAAACAAACCAAAAAGAAATATCATTTGCATGTTGCCTTCTCAATACAGATATTAGACAAACAATTGTTACTATGGCCTTTTCACCTTCATGCACCATGGGAAGGACAGGCCATGCAATCTGTGGATGCCCTTATTCCCCTGTAAATGTAATGACATCGTATTGGATGCCTTGCTGTTGCAACTGCTCCAGCTGTTCGGGTGTTGCCTCTGTGGTGTAGACTGCTTGAGCCTGTGCCATGGCTGCATCAGCTACAGCTAGAAAAAGAAAGACACTTTTATTTACTTCCAAGATGCACCTGTTATGGAGCTTTAGCACTTTCAAATTGTTAGTTGTATAGAAATAGTTATCTAAAATGTCAAAGATTCACTGTATTAAAAAAATGTAGAAACAGCTATTGTAGCTAACTTTGCCTCATTTACAATTTCATTGAGAGCTGAACAATTTTCCTTGAATGTGTTCTGTAGGTGTAATGTCCAAGAATAAAAAGCCATACAACTCCAGTAGATGGACAGAATATACAGTATATGTACAGGGTGGGTGACAACTAACTAGGCTGTGGTCGTGATGAAAACTCCAAATACATGATAATAAATTGGATTTCATATTTCCTGTGACGATAGTACAGGCATCGGCATGCAACAAGTGAGCAAAGATCGCAGCTCATTATAAAGTGTGAAATTCCATTGTTCTTGTACAAAGGTAGTGGCGTACAGTGAAAGGGTCGAATGCAACACTACATCCAGAGACAATAAAAAAAAATTGCCTGTTCCTATGTAATAAAGTACAAGTACATATTTAATATGTGCTAAGGGTGTTTATTGAATTTTCACATTAATTGACATTAATACTAATTTTATGTTTAGTTTTTGGTTAAACTTGAATTGATTTACTTTAATTTCAAAACAATCCAACTATACAGATTTTTGTATTTATAAATCTCAGACGATTTAGTCATTTAGACTGCCTGTTAATGCGATGGAATATTCAAGCCCTAAGGATTAACCCTAATGATTCGTAATGATTTTATCTAAAAAAAAAAAACAAAAGCGAGTTTAAAAAAAAAAAAAAAAAAAAAAAAAAAAGTTCATACCGGTGACAGCGGAGTGGGCGGCAGCTTCCAGTTCCTCAGGGCTCACTATCTGTTGCTCAGTGCTTATGGGGAAGTACTGGATTTGTCCATTGTGAGTCACAGCAATCTGCGCACACACGTACGCATATTTAAAGGACAGCACGTGAGGTGCACATGCACCAGCAGCAAATTTTAATTTACACATACATTTAAATTCATCATAAATTTGGTAAAATAAGTATGCTATTACTGGTTTTGTTCCCACCTGCTGTTCCTGTAAGAGTGTCCCGTCATGTTCGTACTGTATATGAGCAATCTGGCCATCCTCCATCTGAAGGGCAAAGTGCATATTCTTTAATCGGTTGCTTCTTCTTTAAAATAACTTATTCTTTCGACAACCATGTTTGATAACTTGCAAATATAACTCATAATCTCTCTCTCACTCTTTTATATACTCAGCAAAAAAGAAACGTCCTCTGACTTTCAACTGTTTTTACTTTCAGTAAACTTAATGTGTAAATATTTGTATGAACACTAAAAGAGTCAACACCATAAGACATAAACTAAAAATGTTTCACAATGTGTCCCTGAATGAAGAGAGGCTCAAAATCAGTCAGTACCATCAGTATCTGGTGGCCACCAGCTGCTTGAAGTACTGCAGTGCATCTCCTCCTCATGGACTGGACCAGATTTGTCAGTTCTTGCTGTGAGATGGAGGGATTGTGTGTTCCTGGTGTGACTCGGGCAGTTGTTGTGGCCATCCTGTACCTGTCACGCAGGTGTGATATTCGGATGTACCCATCCTGTGCAGGTGTTGTTACAAGTGGTCTTCCACTGCGAGGATGATCAGCTGTCCTTCCTGTCTCCCTGTAGCGCTGTCTTAGGCGTCTCACAGTGCGGACATGGCGATTTATTGCCCTATAGCCACATCAGCAGTCCTCATGCCTCCCTGCAGCATGCCTAATGCAGGTTCAGGCAGATGAGCAGGGACCCTGGGCATCTTTCTTTGGGTGTTTTTCACAGTCAGTAGACAAGTCTCTTTAGTGTCCTGCGTTTTTAGAAATGTGACCTTAAATGGCTACTTTCTGTAAGCTGTTAAGGTCTTAACGACCATTCCACAGGTGCATGTTAATTCATTGATTATGGTTACTTGAACATGCATGGAAAACATTGTTTAAACCCTTTACAATGAAGATCTGTAAAGTTATTTGGATTTTTACAACATTATTGTTGAAATACACAGTCCTGAAAAAGGGACGTTTCTTTTTTTGCTGAGTATATTTCATTGATTAATGCCACTACAGTTTTTAAACTGAAAGTTTTGTCAACTTAAAAACTTATACAGTGCAGGCTGACCTGAATGTGGTTGCCATTGGATACAAGGACATATTCCTGTGGGATCAAGTGCTGCACACTGTCTTGAGAGATGATGTATTGGACCTAAAGGACAGACAAGAAGAAATATTATTACTTACATGCAGTATAGGATGTAGAAAAGCTTAGATTCTGTACCATATAATAAATGTAGACTTTGAAATGTATAATATGTAATATAATGATAATAAAATTATGAAAAACAACAATACAGTCAGTTTCCCATTTTTGCTTTATTAATAACAATGACAAATTCCTCTTTTTAAAAATAATCCTGGAATCAGAGATTATTTAAAGCAATGTGTATGACCCATACAGTAGAAAATCCACATCAATGGAAACAACACACACACACACACACACACACACACACTACTTGTATGAAAATAGTCAGTGATAATAGTGCCTATACAAATATCACAATAGTTCATTATCTGATTAAACATAATCTGACCAATTAAATTCTGAAACCAGAACAATCACTACTTAAATGTTATAATTAATATGTGGATAAGTAATAGTAAATAAATGAAAGAAATGAAGAAATAATAAAAAAATTTGCTAGTAAGGTGATCAGTACAGAGAGACAGATTTGGTATGATGATGGTATGCAACTAAACAGTAGACGTACATCATGCAAGATTGTGCACATAAACCACTGGACACTTGGGAAATTCTCCAAACACTCTTAGCTCATCAAGCATTGAATCATAATGTGGCAATACTGGAGCTAAGCTTCCCAACATGTTGTGATATGCAAAGAAAAGAAATACACTGCACATCAGTGTTAATCCAAGAATTGTTTTGGAATTGGGACAAAATGTCATGCAACATTTTCCCAAAGAGCAAGAATATTCTGCTGATGAAAATAAATAGAAAGTAGCCAGGACTATTATTTCGGTATCTGTGAAAGCATTGGAAGTTAATGTGTTAAAATAAAGATTTTTTTAAAATAGTAAAAACACACATGAAACATAGGCACATATGCAACAATTTAAGTTTATCATCTACAATTTCATTCATGGGTTTCCACCACGCTCAACAAATTATATTCTCACATACAGCTGGGATTTGTGTACAGTAGCGTAAGGTTTCTATGGGTACATTCAAACTGCAGGTATAAATGGTCCAAATCTAATTTCGTTGCTCATATGTGACTCATTTGAGGATCTGTTCTTTTTTATTTTATAAATTTTTTTATATAACATTGTGAACAACGTAAATCACATGGAATCTGATCTTTTCAATTCTGAATATGGCCATCAACCCATCACTTCTATTCTGGATGCAGTCCTAAATCAGGTCTAATTTTTTTTAAAAGCGACCTCAGACTAAATACAAAAATTGGAATTCGTGAGATTTGTACATCAATTTTAGTCAACATTCATCACAGGTACCGTCTGATTTACTGGTCACAAGATTTAAAGGGATCCTGGCTGCAGTGTCAAAGGTAAGCTAAACATTTTAAAGCAAAGCTTATGGAAATAAAAACAAGAACATGAATCAAAGAAGTGGCTGAATAATGTGCTACAGTGGCTTGCAAAAGTATTCGGTCCCCTTGAACTTTTCCACATTTTGTCACATTACAGTCACAAATATGAATCAATTTTATTGGAATTCCACATGAAAGACCAATACAAAGTGGTGTACACGTGAGAAGTGGAACGAAAATCATACATGATTCCAAACATTTTTTACAAATAAATAACTGCAAAGTGGGGTGTGCGTAATTATTCAGCCTCCTTTGGTCTGAGTGCAGTCAGTTGCCCATAGACATTGCCTGATGAGTGCTAATGACTAAATAGGGTGCGCCTGTGTGTAATCTAATGTCAGTACAAATACAGCTGCTCTGTGACGGCCTCAGAGGTTGTCTAAGAGAATATTGGGAGCAACAACACCATGAAGTCCACAGAACAAACCAGACAGGTCAGGGATATTTATTGAGAAATTTAAAGCAGGCTTAGGCTACAAAAAGATTTCCAAAGCCTTGAACATCCCACGGAGCACTATTCAAGCGATCATTCAGAAATGGAAGGAGTATGGCACAACTGTAAACCTACCAAGACAAGGCCGTCCACCTAAACTCACAAGCCGAACAAGGAGAACACTGGAACTTGGAACAAAATGGAACTTTTTGGCCAAAATGCAAAACGCTATGTGTGACGGAAAACTAACACTGCACATCACTCTGAACACACCATCCCCACTGTCACATATGGTGGTGGCAGCATCATGCTCTGGGGGTGCTTCTCTTCAGCAGGGACAGGGAAGCTGGTCAGAGTTGATGGGAAGATGGATGGAGCCAAATACAGGGCAATCTTGGAAGAAAACCTCTTAGAGTCTGCAAAAGACTTGAGACTGGGGCGGAGGTTCCTGCTGTTGTTCCAGCAGGACAATGACCCTAAACATAAAGCCAGGGCAACAATGGAATGGTTTAAAACAAAACATATCCATGTGTTAGAATGGCCCAGTCAAAGTCCAGATCTAAATCCAACCGAGAATCTGTAGGAAGATCTGAAAACTGCTGTTCACAAACACTGTCCATCTAATCTGACTGAGCTGGAGCTGTTTTACAAAGAAGAATGGGCAAGGATTTCAGTCTATAGATGTGCAAAGCTGGTAGAGACATACGCTAAGACTGGCAGCTGTAATTGCAACAAAAGGTGGTTCTACAAAGTATTGACTCAGGGGGCTGAATAATTACGCACACCCCACTTTTCAGTTATTTATTTGTAAAAAATGTTTGGAATCATGTATGATTTTCGTTCCACTTCTCACGTGTACACCACTTTGTATTGGTCTTTCACGTGGAATTCCAATAAAATTGATTCATGTTTGTGGCTGTAATGTGACAAAATGTGGAAAAGTTCAAGGGGGCCGAATATTTTTGCAAGCCACTGTATTTGTCAGGAAGTTTGAACAGATGTTCTGAAACCTTGTTCCTTTGGCAGATGTGTCAATTTAGGAGTGTGAAGGAAATATGAACAAATATTTTACTGCAACAGGCTGAAAAGTGCAATTGTAAAAGGTACAATTTAAAAGCTCCTTGTTAATGGAAAAAGCCTCAGCAACAACCTCATTTCTCCCCTTGTTCCAACCACTCAACATTCAGCATCATTTACGAATTCCCTGAAAGATTTTACGTTCAGGTCAAATTTGCTTCAAAAACTATAAAGGGAATAGGAACAAAATGCAAGGGCAATATATACTGTACTGTTTGAATTACTAATGATTAATTTCTATAATTTCAGTCTTACTTTATTTAATATCTGCTCACAGTCCTCTAACAACAACAGTGATCCACGGTGATTTGGAGATCATACACCTCTGCAGTAAAATGTCATTATTCACCATCAACTAGCATTTTAGTGTATAATGACTTTTTATTTGCCCCATGTAATTTTTCAATTGTGTGCAAAGACCTAATACAATAATTTTGCCTGTTCTTTATATGGGATCTGTTAGCCACCCTAAGGTACAGAAGACATCAGAGATTGCTTCTATATACAAAGAGAGAACGGTCACCTCTGTCACCTGGTTATCTGCTGTCATTAAGTGTTGCACCGTCTGGCCATCTACTGTAGTTATCTGTTGAATGTATGCCGCATCCTCCTAAGAAGGAATTAATTCAGTAATGATAAATAATTATGAATATAATATTTTCCATAAATTAGCATAATGACTGTGGTAATAGAGATGGGGTTGTACCTGGTCAGAGAGAGGTTGTTCCTGGGCCACTATAATGTGCTCCTGTCCTAAAGCCTGCTGCAGCTGCTCTGGACTAATCACAGTCTGACCTGCCTGCAATGCTGCACACACAAGCACAAAAATGAGTGCACAGACAGGTTTAAACAAATCACTGAGGCAAAAGAAATGACTCCTCATCAGATGTCTTTGGTTTGCTCACTTTGCAGTGTAGCCAAGGCCTCCTCATCACTGTTGACTATGATGGTCTGTTGGGAGGGGTTGGATCTGGGCTTGCGAGGTGGGGGAGGGTCTTGCGTGTGCAGCCTCTCCATGTGGAACTTCAGATGCCCATTCCGGTTAAACCTGAGCCAAAGACACACACAGACACACATTTCAGGGCTTGGAAGTGACATGCTGCGTCACAGTTCCTGGAAATTGTGAAGAGGCACATAGGATGCATCACTTTTTCATTGAAGGGGCATTGTTTAGCTCAGTTGTCTTAGCAACAACTGCATGGCTAACTTACACACAGAATATATAATCTGATCTCTGTTTTAAAATAGTAATTAAAATAGCTGGATATCTTTGAACTGTGTCTGTCATAGAAAACAAATGGTAAAAGGAATGATATTAAAAAAAAAAGGTAAAATTTTCTCCTGTTTTGTGAAAAACAATCACAGTGAGAAATAAAAGCATTCTTGTGCAGAAATACAGCTTGTGTCAGATACCAAACTAATCTTAAACATTCTGACCAACATTTTGGTTTGGAAACTCTCTGGTTTCTTATCTGGTTTGGAAAAAGTTACCGAAGCATCCGGGAACACATCCAAACTTTGTAACAGTTTTTTCCTCAAGCTATTCAACCACGGAATATTGTAATGTCATTTTGTCGCTCTTGTTTGCACATTTGCACTTTATGTTGTCTCTTCTGTAAAAAACAACAGTTCCCAGCTAGACAGCTTATTAAGTTTCTAAGTTAGCTAGTTAGTTTTTTCTTAATTTATTTTGTTAATTTATATTGTCATGTCAACCTGTCTTGTCTCAGCTAGTCAGCTAATTAGGCGTCTTAGTTAGCTAGTTAGTTTCCTGTTAATTTATGTTGTAAATTTATGTTGCATGTAGTGCCTTGGTCCTGGAGGAACGTTATTTTGTTTTAGTGTGTACTGAACTGTATATGTTTGAAGTGACAATAAAGCCTATTGACCTGACTTGAGGTTTTGTGGGCAAAATTGAGGTAGAATGGTGGAGGAGGTAAAGAGGTAGTGTTTTGCTGATTCACCTCATTTCTTCATATTTTGCTTCCAAAGGGCCTTTCTTCTATTTTTAATGCAGTCTGAACCAGTGAGAACAGGTGCAGATGACAGATAATCAGGCTGAATGATGCTGAATGCTGAGTGAGTTGAACAGACGAGATGGGAAATAAATTTTCAGCTGAGGTTGTAACATAAACAACCAATTTGTATTTTTATTTAATTTGTAATTTGTAAAATGTATTTTTACTCACTTTGCAGAATATACCAGTAAAACATTTGTTCCCTGTTTTCATTTGATCTAAATAATTACACTTACTTTAATATAAAGAAATGAGGGGTGGCTCAAGACTTTTGCACAATACTGTAAGCTTCATGGGGTGCTTCAGACCTTCCATCTGTACACATTAAGTGTCAAAGGTTTTGAGTACAATAACAACATTAGGGTGCCTTGTGGGAGCTAACTATGAGCGGTCTCTGCAACCTTGCTCTCTTTGTGCATAGATGAAACTGTGCCTTAGTCATTATTCATTTATCTACAGTAATTCCTTTATCCTGTTCTGAGTCACGTTAGATCCGGAGCTTACTCCTGGCATGACATGAGTGCACTCTGGACCTGTCTATTGTAGGTCACCATGTGCACACACCTTAATGCACCTTTTCACACCTAGGTAGGAAGAAAACAGAGAACCTGGAGGAAATCTATTCAAGTAAAATATCCATGTTCTCACCTCTGTCCACAGACGTCACATGAGAAAGGTTTCTCGTTGGTATGCGTCATCATATGGCGCCTCAAATCCTTCTTGTTTTTGGAGGCAAAGCTACAGTTTTGGCATTTGTGAGGCCGCAGGTAGGCATGCATAGCCATATGAGCCTAGAGAGAATAAATAAATGGATCAGGTTACCTCTCCACCTCGAAACATAACCAGAAGCAATACTGGATTTATAAGAGCATAGTCTACCTTAACGTCTGGCCAGGATGTAGCAGTGAATTCACAATCAGGACATTTGAAGGTGTTGGGGTCCAAGTGCGCCCTCTTGTGGTTCTCCATGTCGGAGCGACCGTGAAAAGTCTCCATGCAGACCCGACAGCAGAAGCGTTTGGTGTTGAGCTGGTGGGGTTGGGAAGATATGCTATGAGCTGGAGAGCCAGGTGCTTCACTACTCAGCTACAAAAAAAGAGGGCAACTTTTAAGACTAGTGGACAGAGAGCACAGAATATTGAGTTGTCTTTATTAAAAAATGTAAGCGAGTTTGGTGTTGGAAAGTCCCAATGAGTGTTAAAATGGTAAGATATTACATTTTATACATTCATAATTGTAGGTTTCCTCCTTTATAGTGTAAAACAGCTTATAGCTCATTATTACAGATTAGATTTTTAAAAATTCTATTTTTATAGAAATGTAATACTAGGGTAGTTGCTTCAGTAATATAGCCTCCTATATCATGGTACTTGTTTTAATATAAAATAATTTAAATTGATATAAAAAAACCTGCTAGCTTTGTTAAACTGTAGGAGGAAAACACTCTGGAATTAATAATAAAAAATATTGAATTACTATGCTCATGGGAGTGTTCTCTACTAGGATGACCATTCTACCCTTTGCAGAGCATGCCAGCCCACTGAATAAGTTTTATGAGAATGAAAATAACATAAATCACATGACACCCTTCACAGTATTCAAAATTAACCCATATGAACTTGAAGCATTTGTACTGAAATGCTTACGGCATTAGCTGACACTATTAGCCAGAGCCACTTACATCAAGGCACTTGCTCAAGGGTCAAGTGACAGCAGATTGATGGTGTTGAGACTTAAACTCATAACTTTCCTATTGGTAGTCCAAAGCTTTAATCAATGAGCTACTATTGAAATGTTAGACAAAGCTTTCCATCATCATTACCATCAAAATAGCATTTGTTGAATTTCTTTTGGTGTTCAAGCCTTACGATTTGTATAAGCTACGCCAACGCACACTGAAGTTCAAAGGGATTGTGGTGACTGAACAACTTATTATAAACACGCTACCAGTACACAGTATACTGCTATACGCTACAGTGGCTTGCAAAAGTATTCGGTCCCCTTGAACTTTTCCACATTTTGTCACATTACAGCCACAAACATGAATCAATTTTATTGGAATTCCACGTGAAAGACCAATACAAAGTGGAGTACATGTGAGAAGTAGAAGGAAAATCATACATGATTCCAAACATTTTTTACAAATAAATAACTGAAAAGTGGGGTGTGCGTAATTATTCAGCCCCCTGAGTCAATACTTTGTAGAATCACCTTTTGCTGCAATTACAGCTGCCAGTCTTTTAGGGTATGTCTCTACCAGCTTTGCACATCTAGATACTGAAATCCTTTTCAGTCATTGTTCATTCTTCTTTGCAAAACAGCTCCAGCTCAGTCAGATTAGATGGACAGCAGTTTTCAGATCTTGCCACAGATTCTCGATTGGATTTAGATCTGGACTTTAACTGGGCCATTCTAACACATGGATGTTTTTTGTTTTAAACCATTCCATTGTTGCCCTGACTTTATGTTTAGGGTCGTTGTCCTGCTGGAAGGTGAACCTCCGCCCCAGTCTCAAGTCTTTTGCAGACTCCAAGAGGTTTTCTTCCAAGATTGCCCTGTATTTGGCTCCATCCATCTTCCCATCAACTCTGACCAGATTCCCTGTCCCTGCTGAAGAGAAGCACCCCCAGAGCATGATGCTGCCACCAACATATTTGACAGTGGGGATGGTGTGTTCAGAGTGATGTGCAGTGTTAGTTTTCCGCCACACATAGCGTTTTGCATTTTGGCCAAAAAGTTCCATTTTGGTCTCATCTGACCAGAGCACCTTCTTCCACATGTTTGCTGTGTCCCCCACATGGCTTGTGGAAAACTGCAAACGGGACTTCTTATGGTTTTCTGTTAACAATGGCTTTCTTCTTGCCACTCTTCCATAAAAGTCGACTTTGTGCAGTGCACGACTAATAGTTGTCCTATGGACAGATTCCCCCACCTGAGCTGTAGATCTCTGCAGCTCGTCCAGAGTCACCATGGGCCTCTTGGCTGCATTTCTGATCAGCGCTCTCCTTGTTCGGCCTGTGAGTTTAGGTGGACGGCCTTGTCTTAGTAGGTTTACAGTTGTGCCATACTCCTTCTATTTCTGAATGATCGCTTGAACAGTGGCTCCGTGGGATGTTCAAGGCTTTGGAAATCTTTTTGTAGCCTAAGCCTGCTTTAAATTTCTCAATAAATATACCTGACCTGTCTGGTTTGTTCTTTGGACTTCATGGTGTTGTTGCTCCCAATATTCTCTTAGACAACCTCTGAGGCCGTCACAGAGCAGCTGTATTTGTACTGACATTAGATTACACACAGGTGCTCTCAATTTAGTCATTAGCACTCATCAGGCAATGTCTATGGGCAACTGACTGCACTCAGACCAAAGGGGGCTGAATAATTACACACACACCCCACTTTTCAGTTATTTATTTGTAAAAAATGTTTGGAATCATGTATGATTTTCGTTCCACTTCTCACATGTACACCACTTTGTATTGGTCTTTCACGTGGAATTCCAATAAAATTGATTCATGTTTGTGGCTGTAATGTGACAAAATGTGGAAAAGTTCAAGGGGACCGAATACTTTTGCAAGCCACTGTATGTATTTGTTTATCAACTAAGACTTATCATAACAATGTCTAAGGTTATTTAAACACCCAGATGTAAGGCTGACCTCCACTTGCTGAAGCACACCATCAGTCAAACTGGAGCTCAGGTAGAACTTGTCTTTGTGTTCTTTCAATGGTGTTGCGAGAGACACCGCCTCACTGCTTACTTCGACAGTCTGATGATCGGCCGCACCCTCCTCCACACTGTGTACACACACACACTTAGAAATTATCAAATGTCACAAAGACCAGCCTGTATACAGTGCTGTATACAGAACCCTTCTTCAAGTATGATAAAATACTTCATATGATCACTTACACATACATAACAGAAGCACTAGTGATGTTAGTAGTGCAACTCGTTTATACCTAAAAGCTGTTTCAGTGCTGTGGATCTCCTCAGCAGCCTGTTCCACCACACTGAACTCTCTGGCAGTTTCATAAGCACTGATAGCAATCTGTGCAAATGCCTGTTCGCCCTCTGTTCCCTCCTCCTGTGTTAGCGCCTCCTGCACGAGGGTCTCCCCATTCTCAGAGACGTGATAGGTCACCACGTTCTGAGGCTGCAGGGATAAGTCTTGAGGTGAAGACTCTGTGGTGACCCAAGAACCTGCCTCCAGTGTCTTGCCATCAGATTTCAACACGGCTACCTGAAAAGAGCATTCCTAAACACTTAAACATGGCACACAAGAGTTACTGCAACATTTCTCCAGGATACTGAACAAGTAATTACTCGCTCCATATTTTAAATAATTAGTCAACCTCCAGAATACAGTACCTGGAGTGACGTTCCAACTAACTCCCGGGCATTGCTCATATTCAGAAGCAGATCCAGTGCATTCTGTGCAGACAGATCTGACGACTGACCTATAATGATTCAAATAATAGAGAATTACTCATCAATACACATGTCTTATATTTACAGCATTGAGGACGGTAATTTGTGTAACACCAGATGCTATCCAGACCTTGTTCATAGATAATGGTGGTGTTTCCCAGTGCATCCTGGGACACCGATGCATTGCCCATTGGTTCCATGGTTTGAAGGGTTAAAGGATCCATGGTTACCTGAGGAACAATGAGTAATTAATATTTCTCTTAAATCTTTAACCTGTAATTTCAAAAACAATAATATTTCTAAAACTTATTAAAAGCACAATGATATTGATTTCTTGATTTATTCACAAGGTTGAGATTAGTTTTATAACACAGTTGATCTCAAGGTTCTGTTGGATGCAATGCAAATAACAAATTTATATAAAGGCCCTCTTAACCCTGGAGAACCCATGGGGTCATATTTGACCCAGACTTTTATTTCATCGTCATATTCAACCCACACACCAAAGTAAAGATTTCTTTTTGCATTACAACCCAGTGTCCCCTATGTGAATCAATAAATATATTTTGAAATGAGACTCTGGTCTTTCCTTACTAAGAAAGAACTCCTGCCTTTATGTCATGAGTGAAAGTAACCAGTTGGTAAAACATACTGGATATCCCAAGGGGTCATATATGGCCCATGTCATTACATGTAGTAGGAAAGGGTTAATAAAAAAAACAAACACCTGTTTTAGGGTTCACTGGGTCTGTATCATCATTTCAGCCAAAGGAGATAGATTTCCTATTTGGATAAGGTGGTCTGGGTTTTCCAGGGTTAAAATAATTGCACAAATGTAATTTTTATAGTAAAAAAAAAAAAAAACGTTCAGTAAAAACATACATAGGGATTTGAATGAGACTTTTACAGATTATGTACAGTAAGTGGGTAATGCACTGAGAGTCTGTTACACTACTTAAATCACTTCTACTTAAACCAGATCTTATCTGAGCACTCACGATGGTGTTCCCTAGTGTCTGGTTCTCATGCTGTTGTTTGAGTGCTTCTATCTGCTGCAGGGTGAAAAAGGGCTTCCTGCGCTTTCTCATTGGCTCTTCAGGGTTAGACTCAGTCCACTTTTCGAAGGCCTCGGGGTGACGGCACTGCATGTGCAGCCGCAGGTTCTTCTTGTGCTTGGTCATGAAATGGCACATGTCACAGCAGAATGGTTTCTCTCCTGAGAAACACACAGAAACCAACAGCTGTGTCATTAGATTAGTGACAGAAAACATGTCCATTATGTGGTCGCCATGTTACCTACTCAGCAATAGTGCCAAAGTAAAGAAGTGAACATTTAGTACTGATGTCTTGCTTTGGTCAACTATATTTAGTGTAAGCAGAAAATTGCATGAATTGAACTGAAGTTCTGTACATGCACTATAGAGATAATTTAGTGCATATATACACACCTAATAATATATTATGACAATACCTAGGTGCTGATTCGATCTGTACTGCAATTCAATGAGCATTATAATTTTAGAAATATCCTGATTCAAGATTATTAGATTTTGTTATAAACAAACTTGGCAGATAATTTGCTCCTACCACACAATGCGTTGCAGCCTGTGCTGCTTGCCTATGTATGAATAATTTAGAGCACACCACTTATAGGCTCATAGAGGAACCGCAATATTTTAACACCTCAAATGAAAAGACACACACACACAAAATCAGTCAGTGTGGCCATACATAAATTGCCACACAAAACAATCACCATACATCAATGAATCCATGTTTCCCTCATCACTAATGCATTAGCTAGCTAGCTAAATGTGGTAACATATTGTAACATGTGCTAGACCTGACTAAAGCTTGTAACTCAATTTCTGTCTTCTGACAAATGAAAAATAAAGAAAAAACGCCCTTCCAACTTGAAACTGTTGGTCAGAAAGTTCGGAAGGTCTCCTTATCCCCGAGTTCAGGATATGACGATAAATCATTTATGAATGAGTGTACAGAAGTGTTTACCTTAGGTCAACAAACGTAAATGTATAGGTTGGTTAAATCTATAACATTAACTATGCAGTCTGCTATTCTGAAACTCAAAGTACATTATAAACTTAGGCTCCCTAATGTTGGCTGGCTAGAAAAAAAACACACACACAAAAAAAAAACACTTACTACTTTACATTTAAGCATTTGGCAGATGCCCTTATCCAGAGCGACTTACATTTTTATCTCATTATACATTTGAGCAGTTGAGGGTTAAGGGCCTTGCTCAAGGGCTCAACAGGGACAACTTGGTGGTCGTGGGATACACTTACTATACAGTTACTATTAGTGTATAGTAGTTTAAACTTGGGGATTAAATGTATAGCTATACAAACTAATCACCATTCACGTAACATCATCCAATGAGTGTGTATGCTCACTCACCAGTGTGCTTGATAGCAATGTGAGACACCAGGAAGTCCTCTTTGCTTGTGGAGTACTTGCAGTAGTCACATTTAAAAGGCTTGTCATTTGTGTGAGACAATTGGTGGTTTAGAAGTTGCTTCTTATCACTACATGTGACGTCACAGAACTCACATTTAAACCTGATTTATAAAAGAAATAGTTTATTTAATGAAAAGCTTCAGTTTAAAATGGACTGGATTGCAATGTATGAAAAGAGTAGAGTTAAATACATGGATGGCAACTTACAGGCTGTTTCCACAGTTTTGAATGTGTGTGAGCAGATGCATTTTAAAAGTGTATCGCTTCTTGAAAGATTTTCCACACTGCAAATAAAACAAACAAATTCTGGATCAATAGATAGGTAACAAATTGGAGGAAAAGACAATAAAGTGTACTATGTTGCTACAAAATGTCCCACAGGTAATCGAATGATTGAAATCTGGTGTTTTTTGTCTTATGTAATGATTTGGGTTTGGCATTAAATGATAACACTAAACACAATATTTTAGAATTTCAGGTTAAATTTTCAGATATTTAAATCCGGATCTGTTAAACAAATTATTTTAGATATTACAATCCAGGGGTTGATTTGGAGTGCAGAAATATAGCGGCCACATAACAGGATGCAAACCACAAAAATGTGACTTTGGGCTTACAACCCGCATACTGTTATGTATACTCAGATCACCAGTCCCTGCACTCTTTAAAATAATAAATTCGAATGCCATATATTGCACTTATTTTTATACCTTATCACACATGTGCGGTTTTTCTGTGCTATGTGTCTTCATGTGCTGCGTGAGGCGTTTCTGCATGGGGTATACACGATGGCAGATTGGGCATGGAAACTCAGACATCTTTGGAATCTGGGGAGAACCAGAAAAAGACTGTCATCATATTAGAAGCTGATAGTGACTTCAGTTGTATGTGAGTTGAGACTCTGAACTAAAGTAAAAAAGATTGATGCTCAAAATGTGACACTGTGCATTAAATATCACCCCAAAAAACATTAACCTTACCAGGCCTGTCTTCTTACTCCTGAGATTAGAAATAAAAAGATATGTTAGATAAATGAATCTTATTGACACAAAATTAAATAATTGTTAACTCAGATGTCAATTACATTTAATAATAAATACATAATTTCTGAAATCACATCTGTACAGTGCTTCGACATTACATTTTAAAATAACTTTAGACAACAATGTTGCAACATGCAAAACCTTACTTCACTTTGTTGTGAACTGCAGAATGTCGGACAACATCCTTCTTGTAGACACTTGAATAGTCACAGACGTCACACTTAAATGGTTTTGTGCCTTGGTGGTTGAACATATGCTCCTACAAAACATGAAAATATGGCTGTGACTGCATTGCATTGAAGAGCAAAACTATGAACACTTCTGAACTGTTGGTCAATATACAATATACAATTACTAAACATTTTCATAATTTTCTACATAAAAAAATAGAAACATTTAAACTCCACAATGTCAGAAAAAAAGTTAGCCAAGAGTTCCATTTTCAATGTTAAGCAGAGTAGCACATCTCTCTTTATTAAAAGAACAAATGAACAAACAAACAAAAAAAACTTACCTTAAGTGAAGACCAACGTTTACACCGATAACTGCACTTCTGGCACTTGAAGCGTTCTGGATCGTTGCCCTCATGAGAATCCACATGAAATCGAAGGTCCTCTTGAGACAGAAAGCGTGACCCACAAATCCAGCAGTTATGTGGTCTCAACAGAGGCTTGAGGGATTTGTAGTACTTGCTTTACATAAATAATGAAGAGCACAAGTACGTTTATGAAATATGGCCATTTTATGGTTAATGAATGAAACGTATATGAAATGGTTACGTCCAGTTTATAATTGATGAAATGTGCATAAAAGGTAACTCACTTTCTGTTAATATATTTTTTATATTTTTTGCGAAGAAAACGCCTTGATGGTCGTCCGCGCTTTCGTGGGAAAAACTCCTCATCATCGGGGCCGTTGTTTGATGAGGGGTCTTTGTTCTCTGAATCGGATTGGCTGACACCTTGCTCCACAGCACAGCCATTAGAAACTGAGGCAGCTTCATTCTCTAACCCTGAGGAACTAGCCTCTTCAGGGGCCTGGGAGTCCATTGCAGTGCTTGTCTGAGAGACTGATGCTGTTGGTGCTGCAAAGCAAAGAAATGTATTTCACTACAAAGACAAATTTAAAAAAGATGCAAGGAGTGACCCAACTCAAAGTTAAGCCTTCTTCATCATCTGCATCTTGAGAGAAAAACTGTTTTGTAACTCGAGAAAATAAATAGGTCATAAACTCTTTGTTCTTATGATCGTTGTTGTCAGACAATGACCAACAAATATAAACCGCACCTGTACGGTATTACATCTTATTAAAAAAAAAAAAAAAACTAATAGTGATGTTGAGGAGAACACAATTATTTAGTAATTTTGTTGTTTATTTACTTACTGACCTGTGAAACCTTGAGGAAAAAGAAATTTACGGGGCGGGCCCACCATTCTGCGAGGACGCCTCAGTGAGTTAGAGGAAAAAGATGAAGAGCAGGAGGCAGAAGCTGGTCGGTGTGTTGGTGGTCTGGCTTTCTGCTGTTCATCTGCAGGATTATAATCGCTGTCCTCTGAAAAGTTAAGGAAATTCATTAGTAAGTATTATCATCATCAATCAAATTTAGTGCTTCATCCACATACTTCAAATAAAATAAATAAATAAATACCCACCTTCAGGATCATCAATGGCACCAGCGTCTATTATGTCATCTTCGTCTTCCTCTGGCACCTCATTCTTCGGTTTTGCCCCTAGTTGTGCCAGTGTCTCAGATTTTCTTGGTCTTCCGCGTCCTCGCTTTTTAGGAGGTTCACCTTAGCGACAAATTGAAAATAAAGAAATTTTATTTTATTCCTTACAAAACAACATGCCTTAAAATAACAACAATTCAAATAACAACGATGGCCTTTGCTTTGAGTACGTGTTTATCATGCTCTCTGGGTTGCTTATGTGACAGGCCTTTATCCTAGTTCCAACCTCCAGTGCATGCGTGTGGTGGTGATCTCAATATTCTATTACAATTTCAAAATATCATGTCTTATACTCCTTTTATAAAAGTATGTAAAAGTAAAAAAAAAATTCCCCAATACAGGGAAACTTCGAAATTTGTGTCGTATACTACACAAGTGGCAGATAAAGGTTTCTTGAAAAACACTTGTTTACCTTTTGGGAACATTCTGTTTTCCACAAAAGCCTAAAAAACAACAATTATGTTTGATTTTCCTCACCTGCAGGTTTGAAGTGCTTGTCTCTCATGTGATTGATAAGAGTGTCTTTAGAAACACTCTTATATGGACACATCTTGCACTTGAACTGTTGCACAATGACCACTTCCATCATTTCTTCAAGCTCAGCTAGGTCAGGAGCCCTCTCCCCTGGTCCTGCTGCCACTCCAGACTCCACCACAACTCCATTGTCCTCCCTGTGCACTGTCTCAGGCTCTGGAAGGCTAGAGTAAGTACCACTACTACTAATGTATGGCCCAGTTTGGCTTTCACTGCATTCCATCTGATCTTGGAGATGTGATCCAGCTGTGTCAGCCAGTGAGTGCCGCACGGTGCCATCATCCACACTGCTGCTGTCACTACACTCAACTGCGCCACTACACTCGGCCACATAGCCTCTTAGCGGTTCCTCTGATTCATCCACACCATAATCATCGAACTGGGACTGTCCTGGATCACCTGTCTGATCTGGATCAGCCTGACTAATACTGCTGCTGCTGCTGCTTCCATCATCATGCTCACTGTAGCCTGAGTGGCCAGGGTGGTCAGGCTGCAAGCTCTCTGACAGGTCAGCCTGATCTAAGCAAGTAGATGTGGGCCCATCTGATAAGGCGTCAATAGTGAGGCGGCTACATAGTGCCGAGGAAGACATCTGCGCCACCATGGGAGCTCCTACAGACAGATGTTGTGTAAAACATATTTTAACAAGCATAAGAGCAATCAATTGTATAATAGGTTATATAGCTATGTACCTTACAGTGAACAAAATGACTGAAAAAGTCTTAGAGACCTATTTATTCAGGGGAAAACTGAAGAGTCTTCCTAGAGTGTTAAGACCAAACACAGCTTTATTTTCATTAGAAATGTTTTTATCAGCTCACCATCATCAGGTCCTTGCAGGATCAGATACTGAGTGGTTTCTGCATTGTCATCTTCCGCACTCGTTACTGCAATACATCCTATAGTATAGGAAAATCTTTTTAAAATATGAATACAATTGCAAATATGGAAGATGTATTTGCAGGTGTAAACTATATATTTTTACACAGAAAATCTTAATGTTCTAGTGCACCCTAGAGTTAACACAAAGTGAACAACAAATAATCTCCTACCATTCATTATATCAGGTCCAATGGTGGACTCAATTATTTTGTCAATGGCAGAGCCTAGGTCTGAAGAGGTGGAGGCTGTTGAGTCAGACACCATCATCCCTCCTTCAGATACAGCACTAGAGTGCACAAGAACCTGTGGTGACTCAGACACCAGCACTGACTGGGTCACTGTGGAAACACTGGAGACACTTGTGGACTGTGCAACAGAGGAGGAGTCTGGAAGATGGAGACCACGCACGTCTGTGCTGGAGCTCATCTCAGGGATGAACACCTGTGACAACAACAGGCCAGTGAGAATGAGAAAAAAAGATTTTTTTTTTTTACATTAGTATTACAAAGACTTTACTAACTAAATATACATTACCAGTCAATAGTTTGGACACACTTTTTAATTCCACAGTTTTTCCTGATTCTTTCTTTCTACATTGCAAAACATTGTACATTTGCGTACATTGCAAAACAATGTAGAAAGGCATAGAAAATATGCACTAATCTTTCACAGTTGATATTGAGATGTATCTGCTACTTATTCTCTGCAAAGCATTCATAACAGCTCTAATCTGAGGTTCGGTTAAATTCGGTTAAATCAAAGGTAAGTTTTAGTCTTGCTTTCCTGTGCTCTTTATGAGAGCTACTGTAATTTCATCATGGTGCTTCATGGGTTTTGCAAATGCACTTGACAATATGGTTCTTGCGAGAACTATTCCAGAACAGCTGTCATTCATGTCTTAAAATTGCTTAATTTCCTAATGCCTTATGTGTTATTTCATAGTTGGAAATCCAGTATTGTTCTAGAGTGTAAAAAATAAAGCCAAACGTATGTCCAAACCTTTGACTGGTACTGTATATTCTGTTTAACTTTTCCTACCACAAGGCCCTCAGAGCTCTGTCCAACATGGCAGTCAGACTCAGGTGCGAGGGTTGGCACTGTGGCAGCATCACTGCTGTCTGCAGACATGGCTTCTGATGACTCCATTGCCATGCCACTCTCAGATGGCTCCTCCATCCCTGAATGCCCCACATCACTGCTGCTCTCCACCTCCATGTCCTCTGAATCCATATTAGCCCTGTGGGCTGAGTAATTGTACATCGTTAAACAATGTTTGACTCTAATCTTATAGCAAAAATAGGCTACATACATGACAAGTGCAGTACCATCATGTTAAAGGTTCAAATTCAAATTCGATTTGTCACATACAGTCATACATACTACGATATGCAATGAAATGCTTAGGTTATAATTACATTATTATTAGATTAGATTAGATTATAATACCCTGTGACAATGTTTGGCTTATATATCTACATGCTGACTGAAACACTTATAAAAATATAATTCCAAATATAAAAACTATAATTCTTCCCTGCTGTGTTACCCTGAGTAATTATGGCTGGTGAGCTGTATATACTTTTGAACAAATAATGGGAAATTGGGGACAACTAAAAGTAATTTATTTATTCATCTTTAGTAATCTCTTAATTCAAGGTCATGGTGGATCCACAGCCTATCTCAGGAACCCTGGCTAAAGGTCAGTGACAAAAGCCAATCAAATGTCTCTGTGACGTCATACATGACACAGGAAGAATTTAGTTGAATCAACCATGTTTTTTTTTAGAGGTGTGAGGAAACCTAAATGAATCCAGCCATGTCACAGGGAGAACATACACAAGAAAACATTACATTAATGGTCATTACACAGGGGAAAAGAACTAATCTAATGTAATACTGTGACTTGGCATAACTTAACACGATTATAGAATAATTAACTCCAGAAATATTTCACAGCATAAGAAATTAACCCAAAGTAGAAATAAAATGCACACTGCTTGTTGTTTAGATGTTAAAGCATATACAGATTTTTAGAATAACTAATATTTCTGCTTCAATACGCGTAAAAACGAGAAGGAGAGAGACTTATTTTTGCTAATGGAGAGACATGTGAGGGGAAACAAACTACTTTTCCCTCATCGTCTCCTCAGAAATACGCAGCCATAAATAAATAAACAAGTCACATAAACTAACGAAACAACTAGTAATTGTATGTTTATATTCATATTACCTCACATAATGTACCCAACGCTAACTAATTCACATTGTTATACTGTTACGGGATACTGTTCCCGACTGTAATGCTAACTGTATGGCCATTATTAGCCGCCTCAGCCACTTAAATTAAAAGTGTTTTGGTTTAACTGCACACACGAAATACACATTATTACGTAGCTAAATGAATTAGCTTCACGTGATCTCGTGCTCACAAACGTCGCCTTAGTGGCAGAAGCGCGAGAGAGAGCTTTTTGGTGCGCTAACATCGTTCGGTATTCAAGGACAACAAGAAGGCCACGTCTGTGTGTGTGACATCCTTAAATTCAGATGCCCAAAATACGGAAAACCCTGTGTGATTTATGAATAGCGCTTTATTCCAACTACATTTGCGGACAATTCAGGTCGAACCGCGAGTACTCGCTAAACCCGCAGCGTGATTTAAATGCGTAAAGCTGCCCTCCGCCCTGCCTGCAGCGCGACGCCATTTTAGAGCCTCGTTCTTTTCCACTCAGGCACTGTGAGAAACTGCTCAGGGACCTCGAGGGCCTGAGTGCGACACAGACCGTCCGAATTTTCCCCCTGAATAAAAAAAGAAAGCGTAAACATGAGAACAAACTCTAGACTTCAAGCATTTTCTTACCGCGAATGCGCTTCTAGTTTGTACCCCAAGTCCTTGGTTCTTTTAGACAAACATGCATTTGTAAGCGCTCCTCGCTACGGCTTTCTAGTCGGGCGCCATTAGTATTTCCTCGCTTCCTGTTCCAGCAGAGCGGATCCTGTTTATTTGAGACAGAGCGCAGCTCCTCACGGGGATTAAAATGAAATCGTTTTGTGGCCAGAATACACCATCCAGACTCAGTTTGCAGAAACATTTAGTACAAAAGCGCCTTAAAATGTATTTGGAACAATGTATTTATTGACGAGACCATTTTTGTATATTAATGAGCGTAAACTGGTCTTTCCAATTGTCTTCATCCGAATAATGTGATGCCAACTCTTTATGCTAACAACTGTTTGTATGATTATGGGTTAGGAATCTCTGTGCTCACCGTAACTGTATATTGGATATGTTATTATTATTATTATTATTTTTTTACAACTTTATTGCTATTTAAAATGCAAAAAAAAAAATCTTACTGACATCTGTGATCACAATACAAGTAATAATAAAGATAATAATTTGTAGAAAATCAAATATAGATGCTTGAAATACTTTTTATTTTTTGTTTGGTAAAAATTTTTTTTTTTAAAGAAAACATTTAGTTGATACAAAGAACAGAAGATAGAGAATATAAGGCATTTTAAACATAACTGCTGAGGACCCAAATTGCAAAGTTTTAATATTAATTAAAAGTATAATTCTTGCTTCATGTGTCCGCCGCACTTTGATACGCTTACCGGCCAGCCCCGAATTGGGGGACAGGTACAATCACTCACGCATGATGTGTCTGCAGTTCTCTGTTTAATTTTAGCAAAGAGAGCATATTTAAGCTGTTGACCAGGTGCCCTGTGTCCTGTATATCAAAAGAACAAGGTATTAACATGCAAGTCATCGAGAGACCCGGAGACAGACAGGCGACAGGAAATACATTAGTATTTTCTGGTTAGACAAAAGGGTTCCAGTGGACACAAGCTATTTGGATATATATATTCGTCTGGACACAGGCTATACGAAGTATTACCATGTCGTGATGGAGGGGTTGGGTTATAGACATGGGTAAGTTCACATAATATCAGAAAACTTTACATTGCCCCTTAAATTCGAACAGAATTCACTACGATTATCACTTAAATTGACAATAAATGAACAGTCAGACATTGTCACAGAGTAGATATACAAAAGTGAAATGTGAAAAATAAAACCATGTCCCTGGGTGAAAATTAGTGTCTTTATGTCGAATGTTGTTCTATTGAGCTACAGGAAGTCATAATAAATTTCCTCTCTTGTGATTACACGATTGAACTTTGGATACTGCGCCCTGAACTCCAAACCTCTGCTTAAGAGTTCAGCAGGCCATCTCCAGTCCTTCTGGTTACTTATCAATAGATTCCATTCAAAACCATTCCCCCAGAAGCCAGAAATCTCCCTACTCCATAATGAACTAAGAGAAGTCTGACTAATTTACCCATGCTTCATGTATAGATACTATAAAAAAAGAGCCAAGCTTAATTGAATACAATCATGCACTAATTCGCTATGTGTTTTCATGCTAATACAGAGTTCACTATATGGGTATGTGGTAAAGTGTGAATAAGAAAATCAATGTCTAAACATCCAAGTCTTCATCCATGCTTATCTTATCTTCAACCCATATTTTAGACAGACAGTTGGGGTCAAAAAGAGAGTTACACATGGATGAGTTATTCTGTGAATTAATGACATTCTTGGACGTCTCTAAGAGTGTAGCCAAAAAGTTCCTTCTTGTATGCTGCCTCTTAATAACACTGTCAAATTATAAACAACATTCATATAGTTAATTAGACACAGTAAAATAAATGACCAGCTGCTCCATTGGAATGTTTGTATCTGAAATATAAGAAAAGGTTGTTTAATTGCACCATATTGCCATGCAGCCTACTTTCTTACAGTGTACTTTTTCCCTGTCGGAGAACATTTTGTCAAGTCTGTCATTAAAATTAAATGTTGCTGCTGTCTTTGTTATTTTGTCTGCAAAAGTAATGTAATTAGGTTTAAACATGAATACAGTCATACACAACACAGGTGACATGAATCTTTGTCATCACAATCTGTACAAATGTTTTGTCATTTTAGGTTTGTCCAAAATCAGTGTGAATGCTGGGTGTCAGTCAGTCAGTTCTTTGTCTGCGTCGGAAGTGTACACCCCCGTCGTGAGCGCCCAAGCCAAAGCTGGTGGCTAATGTGGAGTAGCGAAGCGCTCAACGCTGCATAATTTGTTGTCCAGCTTGTGCCAATAATTAATGATTTCTAATAAGGATTTAATTTTTCCTTTGCTCATTTATTTTTGTGTCTTTATATTGTGTACAAAATTGAAACTTTTATGTACATGATCTGATTGTTAGTAAATTATCACTGATCAAGCTTATCAAAGTTAAGCGGACACTTCAAGATGTTCAGTTTGATTACAGACACATTAAGATTTTTTAATTTAATTAAGGAAAATTGCTTTTTTTTTGTATTCATGTATTTTATAACAAGGGCAGCATCTACACTAAATGTAAACTACAAATGTCTCCTTAAATTACAAAGGGTGTATATGGTGTTTAGCTATGAATTTATACAAATTCACACTTAAATTAATGAAGGGAATTTAAAACAGAAAGGAACAAAGCTTAAAATATAAATTTAATTAACTAATTAACAGAACGTCTTTAAATAAAGGGACAGCAGAAAAACTACCTTTGCTACATTTTAAATGACATTAAGTGAAACACGATAAGAACAAATGGCATATTAAAAAAGCCAGTGCTACTAGATTTAGTCAGTGGTTTCCAACCCCAAATCTTCCAAATGTACAAAGAACTTCCTAAACTATTTGGTTAATATTCAGTTCAGCATGGGCTCTAGATTTAGGTTTGTAACGCTCCAAACCACATGTAACAACAGCGCATAGTATTGGAGAGAGACCAGACACACCAAAACAATACAACACGGCCACCTACTGGACACGAGGGTCAATGAGAAGCGGAGGATGGTCTCCAAATGAGAACCCACACACTTGTGGCGCTTTTCCACTGCATAGTACGGCACGACACGGTTCAGTTCTACTCACTTTTGGGGGGTTTTCCACTGGGAACAGTATCTGGTACCTGGTCCTTTTTTTAGTACCACCTCAGCTGAGGTTCCAAGCGTGCCGAACCGTTACCAAAACGTGACATGTAAACTCTGCTGGTCACTGATTAGCCGGAGAAAATCGTCATTACTGCGTCACCGAATTTGCGGCACGAGACACAACAGAACCGCTATATTTAGAACAGCCAGTGAAGGATCGGACGTACCTTTTTGTATTAACCAAAATTTTTCTTTGGCTGCCATCAGCCTCTTTTGAAACAAACTCCTTCATCTCGCTGTTAAAAACACCCACATGCCGAGAATGAAGAACACCATGCCGTCGATATGCTCCATTGTTGTGTGTTTGTTTGTGGCGCATTTACGATGACGTCACGGCAGTAGCGGCGCCGCAACTAAAACGACACGTGAGTAATCCCGCCCACTCTAAAGCGTTACTAAACTGCAGTGGAAGCGCAAACCGAGCCAAACTGCGCCGAACTGAAGTGAGTTGAACTGAACCGTGTCGTGCCGTACTATGCAGTGGAAAAGAGGCATTGTATATGCCTTTACAGTACCCTGTGATCAATGGGGTTTTGAATCTTGCATTGTAACCAATTCTATGATTCGATTAAAATTTCTGAGATAATTAACTGTAACGTTAACGGGACGATCTTGCTCCTGATTGGACACTGCATGGCGACAAAACAATGAAGGCACTCTTACTGTCAGTAATCTACAATAAAGACATGTCAGATCTTAACCGAGAATAAAGCTAACAAGTGGCGAAAATCTGTTGCTGGTATAGTGGTCTTCAACAAGGAGTGCTTCTCTGTATTTTTCGTAATTAGCTAACACGGAAAGTTAAACAACTACAAACAACTGCTGGTCATATAAAAGCAGCTTTAAAATTCTGTTCACACCAGTGCTGCTCTTTGCACAAGTACAAACAATAATTGCGCTTTTTTAAATACACGAAGATGATAACCCTTAGTCATTATCATTCCACTATACTCTATACAAGTGGAATATTATGAGGCGCCATATAGGGCTTAAATATAAACTTCACTCATGCACACACATATGAAACACTTGCATACACATATATGAAACACACACATACATATATACTACTAACTGCTCAAACAACTACAGAAATGCACGCACACACACACACACACTCTCCGCGCACACACACACACACACACACACATACTTTCCGTGCACGCGCTGTAGCGGTGAAGGGAACGAGTGAACAACGGTTCTTCAGTTTAGCGGAAAAGGAAATGGATAATTTCCGATAAGCCATTACATATCACAGGAGTGTGAAAAAATTAACTAAATAAATAATTTATATATTTATTATTATTATTATCATCGAGGACGACATCATATAATAGGACACAATAATTTACATTTTAATTTAATTAAGAAACCATTCGTATTATATAGGCTAGTAATCTGTATAAATAAATAAATAAATAAATAAATACATCTCCGTACATCATGTAACCTTAATCGAATAATTTATTCGTAAATATATAACGTTTCAATACGTTATATATTTTTTTAATGGTATGAGTTTCTGTTTCAATAAATATTGAATATAACATTATTTAATGTCCGTGGCGTGAAATTTCCACAGCAGCAGCGACAGGTATCCGAAGTGCTTGTATTACCATGGTAACGCAAAGAGGAAGTGACGTAGAATTTTGTAGAGTTCCCTTATCATACATTTCCTGCGCAGGGAGTAGGGAGTAGGAAGTAGTAATTTCAATGTATATGAACTTAATTCTCCCTGATTAGTAGCGTTTCTTAAATAGACCGTTAATGGACAGTTTAGAAGACAACGAGTGATTTATTTATCACCACAATAGTGGAGATATATATGGAAGTATATTAGTGCCAAAATTGACTTACAGGGTGCCGGTGGAAATTGGGCTACTGTTGGTCGAAGCAGGAGAGGAGGAACGCGTGTTCGAAAGCAGAGAGAGAAGAGGAAAGGCAAGAGTTTAGGAGTGAAAGTAGGGACCTTGAATGTTGGGACCATGACAGGGAAGGGAACAGAGTTGGTTGATATGATGCAGAGGAGGAAGGTAGATATACTGTGTGTCCAGGAGACCAGGTGGAAAGGTAGCAAAGCTAGAAGCTTAGGATCAGGGTTCAAGTTGTTTTACCATGGTGTGGATAGGAAAAGAAATGGAGTAGGAGTTATTCTGAAAGAGGAGTTTGTAAGGAATGTTCTAGAGGTGAAGAGAGTATCAGATAGGGTGATGCGTCTGAAGCTGGAAATTGATATTCAATGTTGTTAGTGGTTATGCTCCACAGGTAGGATGTGTGTTAGAAGAGAAGGAGAAATTCTGGAGTGAGTTAGATGAAGTGATGCAGAGCATCCCCAGAGGTGAGAGAGTGGTGATTGGTGCAGACTTCAATGGACATGTTGGGGAAGGGAACAGAGGTGATGAAAATGTGATGGGCAGGTTTGGTCTTCAGGACAGGAATGTAGAAGGACAGATGGTGGTGGACTTTGCAAAGAGGATGGAAATGGCAGTAGTAAATACTTTCTTCCAGAAGAGGCAGGAACATAGGGTGACATATAAGAGCGGAGGCAGAAGCACTCAGGTGGACTACATCTTGTGTCGACGTTGTAATCTGAAAGAGATTAGTGACTGCAAAGTGTTGGTAGGGGAGAGTGTAGCCAGACAACACAGAATGGTGGTGTGTAAAATAACCCTGGTGGTGAGGAAGGTGAAGAGGACAAAGGCAGAGCAGAGGACAAAGTGGTGGAAGCTGAGAAAGAAAGAATGTTGTGTAGTCTTTAGGGAGGAGTTGAGACAAGCTATGGGTGGTCAGGCGGTGCTTTCAGTTGACTGGACAAATACAGCCAATGTGATCAGGGAGACAGGTAAGAGGGTACTTGGTGTATCATCAGGTAAGGGAAAAGGAGACAAGGAGACTTGGTGGTGGAATGAGGAAGTCCAGGAGTGTATACAGGGAAAGAGGCTAGCTAGGGCTAGGAAGAAGTGGGACTCTGAGAGGACTGAAGAGAGTAGACAGGAGTACAGGGAAATGCACCGTAAGGTGAAGGTAGAAGTGGCAAAGGCCAAACAAAGAGCATATGAGGACTTGTATGCTAGGCTGGACAGTAAGGAGGGTGAGGTGGATCTGTACAGGTTGGCGAGGCAAAGATATAGAGATGGGAAGGATGTGCAGCAGGTTAGAGTGATTAAAGATAGAGATGGAAATGTACTGACAGATACCAGGAGAGTGATGGGAAGATGGAAGGAGTACTTTGAGGAGTTGATGAATGAGGAAAACGAAAGAGAACAAAGAGTAGAAGAGGTGACTGTTGTGGAGCAGGAAGTAGCAAATATTAGTAAAAGTGAGGTGAGAAGGGCGTTGAAGAGGATGAAGAGTGGAAAGGCTGTTGGTCCTAATGACATACCTGTGGAGGTATGGAAGTGCTTAGGAGAGGTGGCAGTAGAGTTTCTGACTAGTTTGTTTAACGAGATCTTGGAGAGTGAGAGGATTCCAGAGGAATGGAGGAGAAGTGTATTGGTGCCGATTTTTAAGAACAAGGGAGATGTGCAGAGCTGTGGCAATTACAGAGGTATAAAGCTAATGAGCCATACAATGAAGCTGTGGGAAAGAGTAGTGGAAGCTAGGTTAAGGGCAGAGGTGAGAATTTGTGAGCAGCAATATGGTTGTATGCCTAGAAAGAGTACATCAGATGCAGTATTTGCTTTGAGGATGCTGATGGAGAAGTACAGAGAAGGTAATAAAGAGTTGCATTGTGTCTTTGTAGATTTAGAGAACGTGTACGACAGGGTGCCGAGAGAGGAGCTGTGGTGTTGTATGAGGAAGTCTGGAGTGGCAGAGAAGTATGTTAGAGTGGTGCAGGACATGTATGAGAGCTGTAAGACAGTGGTGAGATGTGCTGTAGGTGTGACAGAAGAGTTCAAGGTGGAGGTGGGTCTGCATCAAGGATCGGCTCTAAGCCCCTTTTTGTTTGCTCTAGTGATGGACAGGATGACAGATGAAGTTAGACAGGAGTCTCCATGGTCTATGATGTTTGCAGATGACATTGTGCTTTGCAGCGAGAGCAGGGAACAGGTAGAGGAAAATTTGTAGAGGTGGAGGTACGCTCTGGAAAGCAGAGGAATGAAGGTTAGCCGCAGCAAGACGGAATACATGTGTGTGAAGGAGAGGGACCCAAGAGGAACAGTGAGGCTACAGGGAGCAGAGGTAGAGAAGGTGCAGGATTTTAAGTACTTAGGGTCAACGGTCGAGAGCAACGGAGAGTGTTCAAAGGAGGTGAAGAGACGAGTACAGGCAGGTTGGAATGGGTGGAGAAAAGTGTCAGGTGTGTTGTGCGATAAAAGAGCATCAGCGAGAATGAAAGGAAAGGTGTACAGGACAGTGGTGAGACCAGCAATGCTCTACGGCTTAGAGACAGTGGCACTGAAGAAAAGACAGGAGGCAGAGCTAGAGGTAGCAGAGCTGAAGATGTTGAGGTTCTCTTTGGGAGTGACAAGGATGGATAAGATCAAGAATCAGTTCATCAGAGGGACAACCCATGTGAGATGTTTTGGAGATAAAGTCAGAGAGGCCAGATTGAGATGGTTTGGACATGTTCAGAGGAGAGATTGTGAATATATCGGTAGAAGGATGCTGAGTTTGGAACTGCCAGGCAGGAGATCTAGAGGAAGACCAAAGAGGAGATTCATGGATGCAGTGAGAGAGGACATGAAGTTAGTTGGTGTGAGAGAAGAGGATGCAGAGGATAGGGTTAGATGGAGGCAGATGATTCGCTGTGGCGACCCCTGAAAGGGAACAGCCGAAAGACAAAGAAGAAGAAGATATTAGTGCCAAAATTCCTGAAAGCAAAATAGCAGGTTGAATTACATGAACTGAAAAAAAAAACGTGTTGAAATAAAAATGTTCGAATTTTTCTGCATTGCAATTTGATCTGAATTTTAAAAAATCCTTAGAGCATTTACAATGTTTGAAATTTTTGCAACTGCAATTTATTGTGGTTGTATATTTCAAGTGAAAATGTAATTCAAGCATTTAAAATTCAATGCAAAAATATTGAAGTTAATAAATTGCTGTTCAAAAATATTTTCAGGTGTTAAAAATACAATCTATATTATTTTTCAATCTTACAAATTCAGGTAGCAAAATTCAGGTAGTAAAAATTCAGGTAATAAAATTCAAGTCGCGAGAACCCATGACGTCACGAGCGGTGGGCGGAGTTATAGGGATTGTTTTAAAAAAATGTCGCAAACGTCCCAAACGTGGAGCACGGACGAAATTAAAGCGCTTTTAGCTATTTGGAGTTCAGCAGAGATTCAGGAGAAATTAGAAAGTGCTGTAAGAAAAAAAAGTGTATGAGGAAATACGGGAAGAATTAATAGTTGCGGGATTCACTCGATCAACTGACCAAATTGTCTTGCACGTAATTGTTGTCTATGTCGATCTCTTTCAGCGGTTACAACACGTCGAATAAGCTGCTTTTGGATACTGAAATACATTTTCATAGTTTGGAGAATAACCAGTAAACTGACTTCGGCCATGTTCGTTTCTGTTGAGTGGACGTGGCCTGTGACGTATTATCATGCAGCTCCCGCTGAGCTCCTGTCTAAAACGCGGGCCGGTTCTCGTTCGGTTCCCAGTTCAGCACCGGCCGAGCACCAGCACCGGCACCTGGCACAACAGCAACAACATACATGCTGTTTACACTTTGTTAAATTTATATTGCTTATAAATAAAGGTAACCATAAAAACTTTGTAATTAAGAAAAACGTAAAGTGTGGATAGTACGGTTTAATGCCAGTCTGATTAAAATAAAATAAATACATTTTTGTCACTAATTATTTTATGCAACGCAATTACAGCATTTCAGTTTACTATTTAGTATGAAGTCATAAGCTTTAAACAATTAATACCTGTCGCACTGTGACTTTGTCACATATAAAATTGTACATCAATGGCTTCACTGCAATTAACCCCATTTCTCTTTTTTATTGTAATTTATATTTTTATGTATACCCTTTTTATATATCTTGTAGTTTTTGTACATCATTGCACTAGTACCTCTGGTCAGTTCCCACATTACCCTGTGTGTACTGACTGTATGTAAAATATACAGTGTGCTAAAACCTGTCTTACTGTTATTGTCTCTATTGCTTCTGGATATCTGGACTTTCCTTTGGAATCAATAAAGTATCTGTCTGTGTGTCTTCCTTCCTTCTTTGTCTTGAATTTCCCCTATCAGTTTCTTTTCATCTGCACTTACTCTGATGTCATTCGCTGAACTGTCTGACTGCTTCCTAAATTAGTTTATTCAGCTGTACAGAAAATTTCCACAGACTGTAACATTACCGAGCGCAGGGGCGGGAAACCCATCGCTCTCGCGTGTGAATAAAAGGGCGCCGGCTTTGCTTTGAATATAGCGTTTACGGAAGGGGAGTATTTTAACCGTTTATTGTGCAACTGGCAACCCAGCCTGTTAGTTAAGAGTGCTGTGTTCCGATCGTTAAGTAGTTTCTGAGGAGTAGACTGCACAGGGATCAGGAAGCACACTTTAAAGTGCACTGCGGCCCGGACAGCAGCACGCGGCACTCCACTGCTCTTCCTGTGATATCCCGGATGTGAAGACCAGCATTTTAGCGACCTGAATTTTATTGCCTGAATTTTTGCAACCTGAATTTTTTTTACCTGAATTTTGTCGACCTGAATTTGTAAGATTGAAAAATAATAAAGATTGTATTTTTAACACCTGAAAATATTTTTGAACAGCAATTTATTAACTTGAATATTTTTGCATTGAATTTTAATGCTTGAATTACATTTTCACTTGAAATATACAACCACAATAAATTGCAGTGGCAAAAATTTTAAACACTGTAAATGCTCTAAGGATTTTTAAAACTTAGAGGAAAAATTAAAACATTTTTTTTTTCAACACGTTTTTTTCAAGTTCTGCTATTTTGCTTTCAGGAATTTTGGCACTAATATACTTCCATAGATATGGAGGGTCGGAACAATGTTTGAATTTCCGATTCAGAGTCCCGTCGGATTCCCTTGAGTTAGTTATTGTTTATATTAGCGAAGGCGAGGAAACACGTTTCACAGAGCAGTAATTGTTTCTGTTGTAGGATCCGACATATTAGCCACAGAGTCCGTGCTTCAATTTTCTTTTTGCAAATCATCACCTGCGTTTTCTGTCGCTGCAACATTCAGACATTATGTGGACAGTTCTGTGATTGAGCAGTGATGATCATTGTACTGTCTTACAGTACTCTGTCTTCTAAACTGTCCAACAGCAGGCTATTTACAAACCAGATCTACCATTCAGGGAAAATGAAGCGAAAAGTCAGTCTACACTGAAATGACTTCCTTTTAAACTGAAATGCCTTCCGGTTACACTGAGAATCTCATAGGTGAATGTGCGTGAAGAGTTTGCAGAAAAGTTGCTGCTTAATTTTTTTATAATAGCAATTTGCATATACTCCAGAATGTTATGAAGAGTGATCAGATGAATTGCATAGTCCTACTTTGCCATGAAAATTAACTTAATCCCAAAAAAACCTTTCCACTGCATTTCATTAAAGGACCTGCTGAGATCATTTCAGTAATCGTCTTGTTAACTCAGGTGAGAATGTTGACGAGCACAAGGCTGGAGATCATTACTGTATGTCAGGCTGATTGGGTTAGAATGGCGGACTTGACATGTTAAAAGGACGGTGATGTTCTTCCATTGTTAACCATGGTGACCGGAAACGCGTGCAGCCATCATTGCGTTGCATAAAAATGGCTTCACAGGCAAGGATATTGTGGCTACTAAGATTGCACCTAAATCAACAATTTATGCTTACCAACTGTCCCTGTGAACTGGGGGAGATGGACAAACTTGTTAAACGCACGTGTCTGAATTTCTCCGTTTATTATCAGCCAAGGGAGCATATTTTATGTCACACATCCCATAAAATAAAAGTACAGTACCAGTCTTTAAAATGTAAGTCATAGAGAGACCCAGAGGCAGACAGACAATAGGAAATACATTTGCATTTTACGGTTAGGCAAACAGGTTCCAGTGGACACAACCTATTTGTATGTTTATTCATCTGGACACATGCTACTTTGCCACAATGAGGGGATTGTTTTATTGGGAATAGAGGCATGGGAAAGTTCATACAATATCAGAAAACTTACAATAACTTAAAATAACTTATAACAACCAACACATTCTTCACTGAATGTATAATTTTCTCCAGGGAAATATTTCTTTAAATAATTATTAAATACGTTGTCCATTATTATTCCATAATTTCTGTACTCTCTCTCTCTCTCTCTCTCTCTCTCTCTCTCTCTCTCTCTCTCTCTATATATATATATATATATATATATATATATATACACACACACACTGTACTTTCATATCTGGGATTTGCAATTTAGTTAGCTGTTCTTTCTATAGAATACTACAGTTCGATGAAATTAGGTTCAGAAGCTGGGACAATTCAGAAGTTCATAAATATATCCAATTTTATTAACCTCTCCCCAGCTGGTCATTCTCCAGTAGAAGATGTCTTGACAGAAGTAATAGTGTCCTGAAATGAAACAAATTGGTGGTAATTGGCTTAATTCATGTCCTCTGATTATTTATTAATGTAGACAAATAAAATGTAACAGAAATGTAATATTTGGATTTTTTTTGTACACAAATACAGACTAATTAAATGTCAAGATAAGGTAGCTTACTGTTATAGAGGAATACATCATGAGCATCTAGTGGGACCCCAGAGAAGGCAATTTCAGTGTGCTGAGGGTATCCTTTTTCTATTTGCTGAGCCTTCAGATCCAGACTAAGAAAATGAACAAAGGCCGAAGCAGTAAAAATCAGTTTGATGATGCATATTTATTTAAGTGAGAGCATCAGAAAGCTTTAGATAGACTTATATTTACCTCCAGAAATTCTCTCCACTAAAAAGCAGCACCTTCCCATTTGACTTCTGCAGTGCTCCTTCAACCTTTTTCAAGCTGGCAGTCAAGCCGAGTTTCTTGATTCTTCGTGGTCCCAGTACATTCTGCCCAGTGAACACCCAGAACTGAGTGCCTAAAACAAATGGGAAATTTCAGATAAATAATCTTTATTTATACAGAGTCAGCCAAAAAAATCTATACACACTTCAGGGAAAGAAAAATAGTATGATGTATATTATATTCCTATAATATTAATAATATTATCATGTTATTATCATAATATTATAATATTTTAATACACAACATAAAGCAATATTTAGTATTAAAATATATTTACACAAGTTTTTCTTTTTTCCTAGAGTGTATATATATTTTTTTTTACACTCTATATCATACATTAAACATGATCAATTCTAACAATTTACAATATAACTGCTTCTTACCTGCAAAGAAGTATATCCTCTTAGTAAGAGGTTCCTCAAAAGCAGTGTCAAGCTTAGCTGGCAGGGTGGGCCATCTCTCAGAGACCATGAAAGGGCCTTTGCTTTTGTTGTTATCATGATTTGAGGATGTCCAATAGTATCTGTTAGGTATGAAAATTGTTTCCTTGAATTTATTGATTATCTCTGATAATTTATATTGATTAAACATTCAGGATCAACACATATCTTAATTATGATTTATACATGAAGACCTATATTTTAGGGCTTGAAGCTGAATTTGAAGCTTAATTATTATGTACCATAAACATCCACAAGAACCCCCAACCAGAGTACTGGATCATAAAAATTCACTTTGTGTACTCTGCGTGTATAAAGGGCATCCGTCAGACTACCAGTTCCTACCCATCTTTGAAGAAATGGAGCTCTCCTTGGATCTCTGTGATTGCATCAAATTTGTCCACCTGGCAAGGATCTACTGAGGGTTCCACAGGCGTATACACAAATGGAGGTGTGGATGGAGTTGGTTTTGTGGGTTTGGGAGTTGAAACTGGGGAAGATGTAGTGGTAGATGGCTTGGGTGGAGTGGGCTTTGGGCCTGGTTTGGGTCCAGAGGTAAGACATAAATCAATTATTATGTACCTTAAACGTTTTCTTTATGAAATAGTTGTGAGTTTTCTTTATGAAATAGTTGTGAGTAACATGCCTTTTTATTAAGTCAGGATTGTAAACAATGGTATATACTGTATATATAATATCCATGTTCATCTACTTACCATAGAGATACTGGATGCCCTCAATGTCATCCTCATTCAGAGAGAAGTCTGCTACATATTTGTACATGGGGTACATCAGAGCATCCTGAATGTTGGAATGGTCCAGACCAAGAGCATGTCCAAACTCATGGGCTGCCACCAGGAACAGACTGTATCCTGTGTCGCAGAAAGATGAGTTGTTAGTAATATAAAAATTTGATTTTGCATATATAATTTATCTGTAGTGATTAAAAGGTGCATCAGTTGTTACATTGATCAAATGTAAAGTCATAAACAATTACCCTTATCTGGGCAAAATCCCCATTTATTGTCCTTGTCATAGCTACTGGTTGTGGCACACCACAGTTTTCCATCACGACGGCCTTCACTTGTGCAGGAAGTATAGGTTTTCTCCAGGAAGGTGAAAGGAAACTGACATGGCTCCCCCTCAGAATTTCCACCAATCACAGCAGTATCTGCTGGACAGAATTTATACACATACATTTCATTTGCTAATGAAGATCAGTTGTATGTTGCAGTGCTTTCATTGAGTAATTTTGACCTAATATTTGGTTTAAAAAATGCTAGCACATTATAGCTTAGGTTCCCTGATGTAATGAAGGTCAAATGGTCCATTAAAGGCTCTCACCTCGGTTAGGACAGAACCCATATTTTTTATCCTTATCAAAGTTGGCTGTAGTAGCACACCAGCGATACCCATCATTACGTCCCTCAGTGGTACAACTGGTGTATGATTTACCATTAAACACGAATGGAAAGAAACAGTCTTCACCATCTCCATTGCCTCCATATGTAAAAAGAACTGTGGAGAAGGAGAGAAAAGCTTAGTTATCTTTAATATTTGTAAAATGATGTTCAGGTCCATAGTTGATTGAAAACTTACGCTCACTAGGGCAGAAACCATATTTTCCATCTTTGCCATAGTCTGCAGTTGTGGCACACCATGGCAGACCGTCTTCACGACCTTCAGTTATGCAAGTGGAATACAACTTCCCTCCAAAATGGAAAGGGAAATGACACATAGCACCTTCTGCATTGCCAAAGTAGGTCTTGATTGCTGAAGCAAAAAAATATATATAATTTGAAGGACGATATGCATTTGAAAGATGAGTTTACATGAGCATCCTCAGTAAGTATATAAACAAATCTATAGAGAGAGCTATAATTCTATTTCCAAATATTATGCAGCAGCACTGCAATTTGATTAGTCATAAAATAAATTTTCAATTATAGTCTCTGACCTGTCCCATTGCCAAGGGTCCAGTATTCGTCATCATCAAAGTGAGCATCTCCCTGCATCCCTTCACCTGGAGGATAAGCATGTGCCAGCAGGCCGTCCTTCCCATCAAATGGATAGGGATCTCCATGATCTGTAATATATATGATCGTTTCCCTCTTTCAAACAATGCAGTTGATTTGGAAAAGTAATGAAACATAAAGAACTACAAAGAATCTGTTCTTGTTCTGTCAACCCATTAGACTGTAAAAACTGTAAAATTCTTAGTTACCTGTTAGAAGCCTTATGTTATGTTTAAAAACTCACTGCTTTTTCCAAATGAGATCATGATGTCAGCAGTGCCCTCGAAGAGACGTGTGAAACTTAGGGGTGTGACATCACTCCACACCTTGAAGGCTCTTGCAAAGGCATCGTCAATAATAGAGACATCTAAGTCTGGTGAGTAGTTCAGAATCCTACAGAAAATATAATAGAAATTAATTAGTATTACAAGTGCCATCTTTTGACCTAAACCTGTAGCTGTAGCGTCTGATACCAGCTGTTCTTCTCTCATATCCACCACATCTCACATCCTCCTTCATAATCATACTCAATGATGATCCATTGCATTTATAAGGAAATAGCCATGAATGAGGGTGTACGATGACAGTGAGAATATAATGTACATATAAATCTCGCTGTTTGAAAGTATTTTTTTATAAGAAGATGGCCTGTTCAATACTAAAATGGTTACCTGTATGTAATGTCATTGTGATCCCATTTCAGGTCTCCGTTAAATGTCTGGTAGTTGCGGACATCTGGCACACCGCAGCGTGGCTTCTTCATCGCATCAATTGTTGGCTGATCCAGTTTGCCAGTCTCTTCCAGACCCAGCTGATTCTGCAAACTCTTCAGAGCTTTGGAAATAGACACTGCTCCCTGCAAACCATTCTTTTCCTGAACCTGGAAATAATGAAAGCGCCTCAAGTAGTTCTGGAGACAAACAAATTAAAGAATCAAGCAAGCTTACTAGAAGTGGTATTCTTCTGTTAGAAGTCATTTACCACATGTTAACCAATTTGATTTACGAGTTTGTGTGAATTAAATAAAAAATGAAGACAAGCAATACTCACTTCAGCCAGCTGTATGTCTGTCATGTTTCTCGTTAGATCCCCTGGGAAGTTTACAAATGTGGATTTAATTGGGTGGCACCATGCACTTAAAGTCCAGGCCCCAAGAACCATCAATGACAAAATTCTCATGGTGAGAACTTTCAGCCACTGATTTAAACAATAAAACGCAGCAGGACAGCCTCAGGAAGCTAAGTCTTCTTTAGTTTTCTGTCTTTGAAGTTCTGCAACCATTATTTATAGCTTTGATTTGGTATCTACCTCATTTCCGCCCACTACATCTGCTATATATGCACCCACAACTAATTGCGTCATGTTTTACTTATTCCTTCTCTTCCTCTTTTCTTAGAATTTACCAGCACTCAATTCAAGAAGGGGAATTTCATGAAAGATATTAACCAATATATTAACCACAAAAATAGAATAGAATATGTAGAATAAATGTTTTGTTATTTAATGTTTTGTACAATAGTTCTTATTTTAATAACTCCAGATTTAAGCACATTAATGTTAATTGAATTTTAAGACATAATAAGATGAATGGACTAGTGTTAAATGAACTTGCACACCAAAAGAGGCAGTTTACAAAAAATGATTCAGCCTGTTATTTTTTAAGAAATGAAAATATTACAACAAATGTTTCACTGGTAATGTTTTTTTTTTTTTGTTTTGTTTTTTAACCATGGTGACATCCTGTTTTGATTAAGAACCACAACGTTTTTGTGTGATAACTTGATGTTTCCTTGAACCTATAGTGCTCTCGACACACACATCCTCATTCACACACTATGGGCAAGTTGGGAAAGTCAATTAGCCTAATCTGCATGTCACTAGACTGGAAACCATGACACCCTGAGGAAACCCACCACACATGGGGAGAACATGCAAACTCCATGCACATACTGTAGACTCAAGGTGGGAATTAATCCCAAGAAGCCATATTAAATAAGGTTTGTTTTAATTTTGGTTGATGTCTACAGTAATTTTATATATATATATATATATATATATATATATATATATATATAATTTTGTCAGAAAAGTGAATCATAAAAATGACTTCATTTGGGTTTTCACAGATTTGGTCATCATTATTCAAATGTAATAAATTACAACCTGTTTAAATGAATGTGGAGTTAATACAGGATGATACAGAGAATTAATTATTTTAATATTAGCAACAGTTATACTGAATAATATGCAATGCCACTTAACCACAGGATTACCGCTGGTCATTAGACATATTTTCCATAGTATAACATAATCAAGTCAGTAGGTGTGTAGCTTCCTTCCTCCCCTTCTATTTTTGTTATGGTTCTAATGCTATTATTGTTTCACAAGAAAGTCACATATAGAATAATTCATTAATTAATATTTGGGGAACAGGGTTTTTAATAGAAAAAAAACAACATGGCTGTAGTTCCAGTAATGAAAATATTACAATGCAGTTAAGGACATATTATGATAAACAGAATGAGCAGCTCACCTCTCATGTCTTCTGGTGCAAATCGTTCTTTCTTTTGTCATGTGACTCTCATAGATGCTATTCAGTGCATTACACAGAAAACAGACTTGAGCGGTTCTTCTCATGAGTCTTCTAGTCCAGGTCGTTAGTTCTTTTGAATCTATTGCACTGCATCACATCTATGGGAGTCACATGACAAAAGAATGAACGAATGAGTAGCCAGGTATGTGTTATACAAGTATAAGTTTTATAAACCAGGGCACTTGCAGTGTTTCCTGCATGTATTGTTGCATGTTCAATGGTCACTTCCACAGCTATTGATTAACAGATTAAATTAGCAGATCCCACTTTACCGTAGTTAATCTGTAAGACATAAACTCAAAGATGATGCTCTCATTAAAATGAGTGAGACCAACTTGCACAGAAGTTCAGTAGTTACCCTTGAACAGAGCAAAGAGATGTTACCTACAGAACAATCAGCTTACACTGATCAGCCATAATATTAACACCACATAGAATGAACGGATTCACATTGATTATCAATTAAATGCCTGTAAACTGGTGACAGCATCGTGGACAAGGCTCTTTGTCTCTGGGACCAAAAGGCTAGTTGTGCTGCATTGGATTATTTGTGGTCCAATTGCACAACTAGCTGAAAAAAGTCCATACTGGCCACAAAAGAAAGGCACCAGAACAAACAGTGCACCATGGGGCCCGGCATGCAAAGAGCCCAATGTCATTGACCTGGCCATGATCGAGTGCCTCTGGGATTTGTTGGACAAACAAGTCCAATCCACAAAGGCCCCACCACAAACCCAGCACTAAAAGGAGAACCTACACAATTCTGGGCATATTGTTTTGTATAGTGAGGTTGTGGCTAAACATTGTACATGAGACATTTTTATTGACCTGAAACTGGAAGTGATGTTTTCATGCTGGTGCTGTCCACCAGTTTTCTCTGCTTATCATTCACAGTCTCAGGGAGCAATAGAAAGGTACCACCAAAGACAGAAGTCTACAATAAAGAAATATTAGGTTAATTTTCCATGTCTTTTGTCATGTTTGCTATGAGATACTTGTGAACCTGCCAGTACCCCTTGTTAGGTAGCAACGTCCTAGCCAAAATTATTAAAGAACATGGCAACACTGTGGATGTGACCGCTATCCTGACAGATTCTTTGTGTATTCCAGAGAGCACCGTTGAGACACTGATCTCTGTCACGTTCTGCTATGATGTTGGACTGTGGGCTTGGTGTTGAGGCATAGATGCAGAGGGGATGCAGTGAAACAGAAAAGAGTCTTTAATGAGAATAATAAACCAAACAAGCAAAACAAAACATGAACAAAGGAAGTTGGCTTAAACTTGGGAGCATAATGTAACAGAACTCCTAAACACTTAGACATAAGACTAGGGATTACATACATTGATACACAATACAGACATGGGATACAAACTGGACAAGACACGACACAAGAAACAGCCTAACGGACTAAACATTAGGGACTATGCATGCAAGGGGTAAACAAACAAGACAGGCTTGGCTAGGTCTACTGGCTGAGCTGCACATTAGCTGCTAAGCTAGCTCATAGCTAATCAGACTAATGGCTACACAGGCCAGTAGCCTGAGACCCAAGGGAATGAACAGACAAGGTACACAGCAGACTAGGTATGAAACAGACTAAGATCTCTAAAGGTTAGTGGCTAAAGATGTTAGTACCTAAACAGACTAAGAGCTAAGCAGACAATGAGACTAGACAGACTCAAAGACTAGACAGACTAAGATCTAAACATGTTCGTATCACCCTCATTAGTATTTAAACAGACTACTAGCTAAACATGCAATGGGGGTTACTTACACAAAAGGGTAAACACAAAAGGCTAATTCTCCTAGAGGCTAATTCTGCTAGGAGACACAGAGACAAAGAGACATAAACTAAATCAAAGCAAATACAAACTTAACTTAAAGTGCTCCTGAAACCAAAAGGCCAACCATACTGTTAAACTAAATCAGAAAAGAACAAAACAAAACCCACATAACAGAAATTAATGCTCGACCCAGTTTCCCAGAACAAACAGGTATTTATAACAGTGCTAACGACCCTCCTCAGTTCAGGTGAGCATCCACGTCACCTGACCGAGGAGGCTTCTGGGAAACTGAGTCTAGGAACAAAAACTACAACCTAAAAACACTGCCTTCTAGTGGGCAACCCTCACAATCTCTCTCCTCCAGGTAATAACTACCAGTGAGCCGGCACCATGTGTTGTACGCATCAGAAAAAAAGGTGTTAACATCCATGGCGGTAAAGTCTATGAGGTCCGGTGTCGAGTTAAGGGGATACCAGGGAACTGCACCAACCCCTCACTGAGAATACTTGTCCAGTGGGGTTAGATCTGTTTCCGTCACTGATAGATGCTCCCTTGGGGACATCAAAATGCAATAAAATTCCCATTCAGAACTCAACCCGGCACCCCATTTACCTGAGTCAAAGAACAGTTCTGGGTACGCTGGAAGAAATTGCTGATGTGAAGCCTGTCCTGAATCCCAAGCACATGCCTCGTGAGTCCGTTCAGACCTGTGCAGCCCAATTAAAGACAGATCACCCGAGCTATCACCACAAAGAGCTTGATCGACAGGCAGTGTCCAGGGCTAGAGACAAATGGCACCCTCCAGTGGATGTATCACATCTAGTGGCGGAGGAGCAAAGAATCGTCAGACAAATGCTATATGAAGAGTCTGCATCCTTTGCCAAAGACGAGGCAGATATTGGGTTTATCCCAGGGTTACAACTGAGGATCAATCTTAGGAATGACACCCCAGTACAAAAGTCATAAACGCCATTCCAAAACCCTTATATTGGGAAGTCAAAGATTATGTCCAGAATTTACTTGACCGTGGCTGGATCCGAAAATCAAAATCAGCTTATTCTTCTCCAGTCGTGTGCGTGAGAAAGAAGGTAGTGCGTACCATCAGCGTTTTGTTGAAGAAGGTTGCCGTCACATGACAGCCTTCAGCACACCTTGGGGGTTCTATGAATGGGTACGTCTCCCTTTTGGCCTTACCAACGCGCCTGCAGCATTCCAGCGCTGCATGGAAGGTGTACTAGTCAATCTGAGAGATGAATGTTGTTTCCCTTATCTGGATGACGTACTCTGTTTTTCTAAGACTTTCCAGGACCATGTTGAGGACCTCAGAAAAGTGCTGTGTCGTCTTCAGGAGTGTGGTGTTGTTAGAATTATTTTATATATAAAGGAGCTGTTTCTACTCTCTAGTTCTCTTCCTCATAGATCTGATACTAACGTGTTAAATCTTTCCTGCTGCTATCTTCCTGTCTCCTCTTGCATCTGTTCTTAAAGGTGTGAACGCTCCCACGCTCACCTTCCCATACTCTCTTTATGTCTATCTCTCCCTCCCCCTCTCTCCCTATCTTCCCCTCTCTCTCCCGCTCTCTCCCTATCTCCCTCTGTCTCCTTCCCCCTCTCCCCCTAACTCGAGCCAACATCTTGTGATCTGTCTCTGCACGGACACCTCTATCTTCCTCTCCTTTGATTCTTCAGGATCTCACCAGGACATTTACAATGGTTCATGCTCTTTTTAGTAACATATGTCTATAGCCCAGGCGTTTGGTGAAATATATATATAAACCCCATCTTTTGCTGTTAATAAACAGAGACCTTTCTGACAGACAACGTGTGTGTGTTTGACTGAATCTCTCCTGGCGCCAGAAAAGCTTACCGAAGCACAGCGGACAGACCGAGCAACTCGCCTCTTCTACTAAAAAACTTTAGAAAAACTTTACAGTTGTAAAAGTGGGACCAACCAAATGTGAACTCTTTAAACGTCAAGTGCAGTATTTGGGAAGGTAGGTGTCCAGTGAAGGTGTCCAGGTGGATCCTAAGGATCTGGAGGCAGTGTTGAAATTAAAGGAGAAGAGAGTGAGAGAGAAGAGAGAATATTGGTGAGATTCGAGCTTTGCTGGGGTTCTTGGGTTATTATCGATCATTTATCCAAGATTTCTCCAGGATAGCACAGCCGTTGTTTAAGCTCCAAGAATATCCTGATGGGTCTCATCAAGGTCCTGGTCTTGTAAAATCTACCCAAACGGGAAAGCACCTACCATCTAAAACACCTATTTGTTGGTCCTCTGAGCATAGTGCTGTGGTGTCTCGCCTGGTGGACATGTTGGTTAGCCCCCCCATCTTAGCCTACCCTAACTTTGACTTACCATTTGTCCACCGATGCGTCCAGCGAAGGGTTGGGGGCTGTGTTATATCAGGAACAGAATAGTAAATTACGTTTTATCGCATATGGATCAAGAACACTTACATCCGCTGAAAAGAATTACCACCTCCATTCTAGTAAGCTGGAGTTCCTTGCCCTGAAGTGGGCCATGTGTGATAAGTTTCGGAATTATCTGTACTACGTCCCCACCTTCACCGTATATATAGATAATAATCCCCTTACCTACGTCCTGGGTACCGCCAAGCGTAGTGCTGTAGGACACCGATGGGTTGGTGAATTAGCCGATTTCCATTTCACCATTAAATACAGGCCAGGCAAGGCTAACATTGATGCAGCCACCCTTTCCCGGTTTCCAGTCCGACTCATCGACCACCTGGGAGAGTACACCGAGACACTGCCGCCTGAAGTGGTATCTACCATCTGGCAGGGTAATAAGGCTGAGAGAGAAGAAGAGGGCACCTTGTGGTGGCTCTCCACATTCGGGTAGAGGAGGATCTTTCTGCAGCGTGCCTACCAGTGTTTACTCCTGAGGATATCAGAGATGCTCAGAATAGGGATGAGACCATCTGTGAAGTCGTTCAATTGAAAAAGAGTGGATGGAATCCCAATCCGTCGATTACTTACACCTTGAGCCTAGTAAGGCTGGCCACGAGTATATACTGGTGCTTGTAGATCACTTTACTCGTTTCGCACAAGCTTACCCGACACGAAATAAGTCTGGTAAGACAGCCGCTGAACGGATTTTCTCAGATTTCATTCCTCGCTGTGGATATCCGGAGAAGCTCCATCATGATCAGGGCCAGGAGTTTGAGACCACCTTGTTTCAAAGATTACAGCAGCTAGCGGAGATTTCTCACTCTCGTACCACTCCCTACCACCCTCAGGGGAACCCAGGCTGAACGCCTAAACAGGACGCTTCTCCAGATGTTAAGAACACTTCAAGAGGTGAAAAAGGTTGAGTGGAAAGACCATCTTCCTAATCTCATTCATGCCTACATGCCTACAACTCAGATCAGCAGGTGCGGACACAGCAACAGTATGCCCAGACTTGGGCTTTGCGAATGCAGGAAGCATACCGGATAGCCGCAGAGAACAGTAAGAGATCCTCTGAGAAAGGGAAAAGGTACTATGATCAACATGTCAGAGGAGCTGTACTATAGCCTGGAGATCGTGTACTGGTTAGGAACTTATCTGAGAGAGGGGGTCCCGGCAAACTCAGGCAGTACTGGGAACAACAGATCCACCGAATCATAGAAAGGATAAAGTAAAGTCCAGTGTATCGGATTCAGGCAGAAACAGGTGACAAAACTTTTCGTGTGTTACACCGCAACCTGCTTCTCTCAGTTAGTGACCTGCTAGTTACGTTTGAGGAAAAAGATAGGGGTGTTGGCAAAAAGTCACCCAGACGGAAATGCCACATGCAACGTAGAGAAACAGCTGAATCAGATGCCAGTACTTCGGATAATGAAGAAGACCGTTCCTACCACCTTAGACCTCTGCCTGTGTACGAAAGAAGGACTGTCAGACATCACCTACCAGATCCAGAACATCGTTGTAGATTAAGGGCCGTAGCTCCCGAGTATCAACCGTTAAGTCAAACGTCTGAGCGTGAGCATCAAAGTACCGGAGGGCAAGTTGATCAGGTGGATTCGCTTGTGACATCAGAAATAATACCCATAACTAATGCTACACCACCACCATTGGTGAGTAGACAGGAGGTGCACAGTGATAACGTAGTGGAGGATGGAATCTTTGACCCGCCTGAAACAGATGCGACAACATTTCCAGGATCAGTGAGGGAAATGGAACCACAACTGAGAAGATCCACATGGCAAGTCAAACCCAGAAATCTTCTGATGTATGACCAGCCAGGAACACCTTCTTACTAGCCTTGGAGATTAGGAGCAAATACTATGTACTGTGCCCTTTACCCAATGCCTGTTCTATCAGTATCGCCAGAAGTGAACTATTACACCCAGCCAGTGGCATGGGTTTATTGAAGGATCAGACTACCAACTGTTCTCATTCTGTTTACTCTAAAGTATTATAGTTAATGAGTTAATGTAGTTTTGGATGCCAGAAGACATCCCTTTAAAGCAGGGGAGAGTGTGACAGGTGGAGGAAATAACAAGGGTAAAAAAAGCAAAGAAAAGTAACACCCCCCCCCCCACTCCTTATTTTGTTTATTTCCTTAATTTTTACTTTTATTTTATTCTTGGTAGAACGCTTATGAGTAAACAACATCATTCATGTATTTCCACTCCACACCTGCAGAGGGCAGTGTGATGCTTTAGGAGTTGACCTAGGACAGTGGTTCCCAAACTTTCAAGCCCGCGACCCCTAATTGAAGATCGACAAGATCTCGCGACCCCGACTATCAAAAACAAGCAATAAACATAAGCTGTTCACAGTATTTTGACTACATTTACTCTACATCAAAATAATTTTGGCTTACCTTTCAATGGGAAGGGTGTACTTGTTTTTGGCAGCACAAAAGCTTCATTCGTGACCTGATATATCATCTTCTACCCGCATATCATCTTCGACATCATGACTTGAGCTGTATTTATTTTTTTATATATGTAACTGCGGAAAAAAACTGCTCACACAAATGTGTAGATCCAAATTGAAGCAGTACTTCCATTGCTGCACGGGACAACTCGTGTATTCGGTTGCTACCGCAACTTACTGAATACTGATACTGCAGTTTATGAATTCTTCCTCATATTTCCGACGTTTCCTACTTTGGTCTGACGGGGTCTTGCTCTTTTGCTTGGTTGATGTACATGGTTCCGATGACTCAGGCAAACAATTTCCTTAACATTTTTAGATTTGCGAATAACAAATGTATCCATCTCGACAGTTGCGGTTTTCACGTGCAGTTGTGCGCTGTTGCAATAACTTGTGAGCCAGTCGCTGCAAAGTGATGTCATATCTATGAGTCGCAATTTTTTTTTTGCACTCAATTTAAACACTCAAACTCAATCAGTAATATCTTTACAAATCAGAAAATATTTATTTATAGCATTTACTTGTAATACTGAAAAGTACGGAAGCGCATTGCATTCACACAATAAAAAAAAATCACGGGACTTATGTCATAATTATGACATCCTGATTTCATAATTATGACTTACTAACTCATAATTATGACTTATTATCTCATAATTATGACTTAATATCTCATAATTATGACTTACTAACTCATAATTATGACTTAATATCTCATAATTATGACATCCTTATCTCATAATTATGACTTACTATCTCATAATTATGACATCCTGATCTAATAATTATGACTAACTAACTCATAATTATGACTTCTTATCTCATAATTATGACTTAATATCTCATAATTATGACTTACTAACTCATAATTATGACTTAATATCTCATAATTATGACATCCTTATCTCATAATTATGACTTACTATCTCATAATTATGACATCCTGATCTCATAATTATGACTTACTATCTCATAATTATGAGATAAGGGGAGGCAGTTTGTGGCAGGGGGCATTTTAGCGTGTGACACCGCAAACGAAAGTTACTGCATCTTTTTGCTCGGAAGCGAGGAACCAGAATTTTAAGCAGGTGCCAGATAGTGCTCTGAGATACCACAAAGCCAGCTTGGATGCATTTCAAATGCATGATTTTGTATCTATGAAGCGCTCCATATTGGTTTTGTTACGTGGTGCGGTTATGGAGAGCCGCACCACGATGTGTTATGATGTGTATAAGAGTTCTAACGCAGGGCTTTAGAGGGGGTCAGTGAAATAGGAGTTGTTGTGAGAATGCTTATGATACGCACGGGAAGACCTTTTTGTTTGTGTCTTTTTGTACTTTCATACTGTATTTAACCTGAGTGCGCACGCTGGACTCTCACCGGTGTCAAAGGCTGAGGCTTTGCCTCTGTCTCTGAACAGCACACTTTAGTATGTCTGCCTTTCTTTTCTGCAGATCTGCACATTCAGACTATTGCAGAGTATTTATGCGTGGTTCTGCCCCTCATTACAGGTTTAGCTGCTCCTGAAGGAAGAGCCACTTCGAGAAGGATAGAATGTGCTTTCCTCCTGAACAGTCCTAAGCACTTTAGATACCTGCGCAGTGTTGACATACTAATGATAATAGCATCCAAATTACTCAATGACATTAATATCTCCCAGTGTCTCAATCAAAGAAATAAATAAAAGCTAATTAAAGTTGGCAATATTTGCTCCATTGTCCCTGTCTTTTCAGAACCCTAATAATTATGTGTAATAAATAATAAGTCATAATTATGAGATACTAAGTCATAATTATGCGTTAGTAAGTCATAATTATGAGATCAGGATGTCATAATTATGAGATAGTAAGTCATAATTATGAGATAGTAAGTCATAATTATGAGATAAGGATGTCATAATTATGAGATATTAAGCCATAATTATGAGTTAGTAAGTCATAATTATGAGATCAGGATGTCATAATTATGAGATAGTAAGTCATAATTATGAGATCAGGATGTCATAATTATGAGATATTAAGTCATAATTATGAGATATTAAGTCATAATTATGAGTTAGTAAGTCATAATTATGAGATCAGGATGTCATAATTATGAGATAGTAAGTCATAATTATGAGCTCAGGATGTCATAATTATGAGATATTAAGTCATAATTATGAGATATTAAGTCATAATTATGAGTTAGTAAGTCATAATTATGAGATCAGGATGTCATAAGTATGAGATATTAAGTAAGTAATAAGTCCTGTGATTTTTTTTTATTGTGTGAATGCAATGCACTTCCATAGAAAAGTGTGTATTATAATCACAAAAAAAATTTTTTTGAATCCCTCTCGCGACCCCTTGAAATTATTCCGCGACCCCCACTTTGGGAACCACTGACCTAGAAGACCTGCACCACGAGTTTCAGGTCATATTAAACTGCACTCGAGCAACGCAATAACGTGTCTGTCTCCTTATCATACACAGGTATGGATAAAAGCTCTTCTAAAGTGGTTTATGTGACATATTTTCCATGTTTACTTGGAGGAAATGTTGGGAGATGATGTTGAGAGGTGTTAGATAAATTATTAGATTTTTGTTAAAGTATATGGGAAACGCTAAATCCACTCGTGGTTAGCAAAATTAGCCGAATGCTACAAAGTAGCTAATATCCAACTGAAGTTGTGTGAAAGAAGCATGTTGTCATGTCGATCTCTGGTAAATACACACACAGGGGAACGCAGGTGCAGGAAATATATATACTCTTTATTTAAAGTCCCGTTTTGATTTGAACAACTTATCTCTTCACATAAATCATAATAACCCCAAGGGTTCTTCACCAGGGACGGTCTGCAGGCGGAAACACAAATGAAAAGAAGACTTCACTAGAAGTTTTATCCTTGAAAGGAACTGAGAAACTGCCACGGAACCGGGATCCGTCTGAACGCGAAAGCCGTCTCGCTTTCGCTACCTCGCCTGCAGATACCGTCTTAAACCTGGGAGAGAGAGAGAGAGAGAACATACAATTAGACATACAGTGGGAGCCACGCCAAATAGCCGCGACAGTGTGGCTGAAGTGTGAATGGCGTGTGAATGGCCTTTGCACGCCGTAATCCCCCCTCCCTTTTCTGGCTGAAAGGCGTGTCAAGATTTCACAGTAAACACGCCCATTCAAGCCCAATTTATTCATTTACCTGGTGCCACCACTAGATGGCGCTTCGTTCTCAAGAACACGTTAAAACAAGCCAGCTGCGCTGAGTTGCAATCACGTGATTTTAACAACCCGCCTCCACCCCCGCCGAACTGACGCTACCAAACTACAGAGATGAAGATGGCGGCTTAACGGACTATTCGTGGTAAGTGATGTTTTATTTTATAAAATGTGTTTGGGGTAGTTTACAGTTTATTTCCCAGTTTAGTTTTTTATTGGCCGTTTTAAATATCACTGGCAGCACCAGCAGCGGTCAGATGTGACTTTAGAGAACTTAATGTTCTGTTTACCAAGTCTGGAGTTAATATTACAGCTTACTGTCAGTGTCACACACTCACAATGTCACTCCACTTTACCTCAAAAACATGCTCAAGCTTCGACAATACTATTAATGTCCCTATTACAAGAGCTGCACTACCCGGTGAAGAGTGTTTGTGTTCTCTGTAAATACTGAGAGAATCTCACCGCGTGTTGTCTGGATAAATTCAGCGCTTATTTATTCTCTGGTTAAGAGTTAATCTGCAGGTTATTTCTGTGACTGTAATATAATGTGATGCAGTTGATGAGGGACACAGACTGAGGGGAGCTGTACAGGAGCTAGTAACGCTCATAACCCGGTTTATATTTTATACACTTTGTCCAGGACTTTCCGCGGTAGCGCGAGCGCTTAGTTAAAGAGCTGAATAACAACACAGAAGTGTTTATCAGTTAGGAGGAGGAGGGGGGAGGTGTGTGTGTGTGTGTGTGTGTGTGTGTGTGTAGGGGGGAGGTGTGTGTGTGTGTGAGGGGCTTCAGTAAGTTATAGTTTGGCTTCAGGGATGAACTAATGCTCATATACGAGTGTTATATCGCTTAACTTATTTGTATGAGAAGCGCATTAAGTAAATTCCCGGTTAATTTAATGCAGACGATAATACAGACAGTCAGTGGTTAACACTAACACTGTTCACTGGTTAACATTAGCACAGGCAGATTATTTACATTACAGAATCCCCAAAGCAGTACTTTACACACTCTGTGGTAAATAGGTTTATTAATATATTTTATTTTTATTAGAACTATATGTTCTGTAAAGTTTATTTATCTTTGTTTTGACTAAATTCTCCTGTTGTCTTTAAGCAGAGCTCCGCTGTGGAGGATTGGGGGGTCAGACGGCTGACGGCTGGACTTTTGGAGCTACAGGACTGGAGGAGCCTGAACAAGCTGTTGAGGGAGCTGTAGGAGGGATGACGTCACAGTCCGACAGCTTTAGAATGATGTTTGATCAGGTCTACTGTATATTCTGAACATAGAACTGCAAAATGTCTGATACAGTACTTTGGGGGAAACAAAGACTTAAACTGTTAAGTAATAACATTATTAATAACAAATATGTAATAGTTTTGATATTTGAAAATGTTTTATTTTAATGTAAAAGGACTATAGATAGAGACTTATAAGCAGCTGGTGTATCCGGGTTGTTTAATGAACTTTAAGCAAAAAGACAACATGTATTCATCTGTTTTATATAAATTACTGTTTTAACTTTGACTAGTTTTGGAAGAATAAATTGAATTGTTAAAGTCTTGTTTTGCGTGTTTTAATTTTGGGGGATTGTTTGGGTATTTAAAAATTGTTTAGTTGAACCAACAACTTCAATTGGCAAAAAATGGGACACAACTTTGTTTTAAATAGTCAAAGAGTTGGGCTGAAAATAATAATAATAATTATTGATCATAGAAACAAATGAAACCAGTTAAACACTTGATTATATGTATTTGTGTTTGTGATTGTGACCCATAATAATTTTTTCTCAGTATAAATAAATGTTTTGGGTTTTAAGAACTCCAAAAGAGCAACGACAAACTTGGTATTCTCCATTGCGGTTTCTCACCTTCCACTCCTGAGTATGACATGGTGTTAATTGCTCTGTGTGTGTGTTTTTGGCGGGGGGATGGGTGTGTGTGTGTTTTCGGCTGTTCAGCAGTTCTAAACACAAGCACAGTTTTTGTCCTTAACTAAAATACTTCAATACGTTAATAATGAATTTATTTTGCTGAATAAGGTAATAAGCGATGTTTAAACCAAACCAGTAAGTTAAGTAAGTGTTCCATACATTAGATAGATAGTTTATTTCAGTTCAACACTGAAAAAAGGTGTAGGCTGAAGCCTTGCTTATTATGCCTACCCTTTGTACATCAACAAATGATGAGCGACACTTTACAGTAAATTGCACAAAATATTGTCAACAAATATTGTCACTTGTGCACATAAACAAAACATGTCAAAATTAATTATTCTTTCACTTGGGAAGAGAAGAGAAATTTGGAAAAGAAAATAATCATGTCTATATACAGTATATATATTACTTTGTCATATATTCACTAAACACCTTGTCTTTAAACATTTTTTTAAATCTATGAAGTGAATTACATAATTTTAATTCCATATCACATTTATTCCATAAATTAACCCCTTTAACGGAAATGCATTTATTCTTTAAATTTGTTCTGGCCCTTATTTTGCTAAACATGAACATTCCTCTTAGACAGTAGTACTGGCTGACTTTAATTTTGAACAGCCTCTGGATGCAGCTGGGAAGTAAATTATTATAGGCTTTATACATTATTTGTGCAGTATACAAATCAACTAGATCCACAAATTTCAAAACTTTAGATTTTATAAACAATTTATTTGTGTGTTCATAATAATCGGCCTTATTAACAATCCTTATTGCTTTTTTTTGTAACACAGATATTGGGTTTAAATAAGTTTTATAAGTATGCCCCCATACCTCCACACAATAAGTGATGTATGGAAATATGAGTGTACAATACAATATGCGTAATGTTTTATTATCCAATACATACTTTAATCTGTTAAGAATTCCAACTGATTTAGAGATTTTTGTCTTAATAAAATTAATATGTGGTTTCCAATTCAGTTTGTTGTCAATTATTACTCCCAAAAATTTAATTTTGGAGACTCTTTCTATTTCCTCATTATTAATTCTTATTTTCACATCATGATTAATTTTTTGATTACTAAAAATTATGAACTTAGTTTTAGTCAAATTCAATGAAAGCTTACTATCATCTAACCAACTTTTAAGCCTCAGCAATTCATTTTCCACTGTGTTCAGAAGCTGTTTCAAATTTTTACCTGATAAATATAAAGTAGTGTCATCAGCAAATAATAAAAATTTTAATACATTGGACACTTTATCAATATCATTAACATACAACACAAATAATTTAGGGCCCAATACTGAACCTTGTGGAACACCGCATGTAACTTCCAATAAGTCAGATTTGTCATTATTAATTTGTACATACTGATGTCTGCTTTCCAGGTAGCTTTTTATCCAGTCTAACGCTTTTCCTCTTATTCCATAATTTAACAATTTCTTCACTAATAAATCATAATCGATTGTATCAAATGCTTTCTTTAAGTCTAAAAATACTCCCAATGTATATTCCTTGTTTTCTACTGCAGTTGAGATATCTTCAACCATTTTCATTACTGCCATTGAAGTCGACCTCTTAGTCCTAAATCCGAATTGATATTCACTCAGTAAATTATGTTTTTCTATAAATTTGTCAAGCCTCTGCACAAATACTTTCTCTAAGATTTTTGAAAACTGCGGCAGAAGAGCAATTGGTCTGTAATTAGAGAAGGAATAATGATCTCCTCCTTTAAAGATCGGAATAACTTTTGCCATTTTCATTTTACTAGGAAAGATACCGGTTAAGAAAGACAGACTACAAATGTAAGCAAAAGGTTTTGCTATACTCACAATTATATTTTTTAATAATGACATGTCTAGATCATCACAATCGGTGGAATATTTACTCTTGCAATTATTAACTGTTAGAAGTATTTCTTTTTCATCTACAGCCTGAATAAACATTGTATACTTATTACATAAGTTTTTTACTTCATTCACTGATCCATGTTTAGTAATTTTTTCTGCTAATTTAGATCCAACATTTACAAAATACTTATTAAATTCATTGACAATATCTTCCCCTTTATTTATACTTTGATTATCATCATTTACAAAAAACGATTTGGGTAATCAAAACTGCATGTATTATTTTTAAGTATACCATTAAGTACCTTCCATGTTGCTTTTACATTGTTTTTATGGATATTCAATAACCTATTGTAATAGTCCTTCTTACTGAATCTTATTATATTTTGTAATTTATTTTTGTAAGTCTTATAATCAATTTCTGCTTGTTTTGATCTTGTTGTTAGAAATTTCGTGAATAGGACATTTTTCTTTTTACATGCCTTCTCTATTCCTTTAGAAATCCATGGTTTATATACATTCTTTTGCTTTATTATAATCCTCTTAGATGAACAATGTTTATTAATTTGCTCATTTAATATATTCAAGAACACTTCATACGCCTTACTGGGATTGCTATATGCATAAACTTCATCCCAATTTTGTATTACTAAATCTTCATTAAGAGCATCTATTGCCTCTTGTGTTCTATTGCGAATAATTTTATAACTATTAGTCCTTTTTTTGAGGGGGGGATTTTTCAATAAATCATAGAAAATCACAAAAACTGGAAGATGGTCTGTGATATCATTGATAAGCAACCCTCCTAGTCTTTTTCCTTTTAATTCATTAGTATATATATGATCTATTAATGTTGCTGTATCTTTTGTCAATCTACTAGGTTTTGTTATCATTGGAATCAAACAATAACTGTACAGTGCATCAATAAAATTAGCAATTCTCTTACTTCCATGTGGATTTAGTAAATCAATGTTAAGATCACCACATATGATGTTTACCTTATTTTTAATTGATTGGTCGAACATATTAAATAACTCTTTTGTAAATTTATCAATGCATGTGCCTGGAGCTCTGTACACACAACTGATCATTATATTTTTTGTACTTTTTGTTTCAATTTCAATTGTTACACACTCCAAAACATTTTCTATGGCAAATTAAAGTACTGTGTATAACCAAGTGCCCTAGCAAACAGTTACAGTACAGTTTACAGTACAAACAGAGTGTGTGCGCTGGGGGGATTGGAAGGTGAGTGAGAATACTCATTTACAAGACAAAAGACGGTCAGAGGCAGGGCCGTTCTAGACCAGACAACACGGGGTGGGGGGAGGGGGGCATCATGTTCAAGCACTGTTTTTACCTGGCCTTACTGTATAGTAACAGTATTGTATTTGCTGAATTGTGTTGAGGCACGCAAACCCCCTGACCACAATAAGGTGGCAATCCCTCAGGGGGAAACTAAAAAAAATAAATAAATATATATATATATATATATATATATATATATATATATATATATATATATATATATATATATGTATATATATATATATATATAATTATATAATATCCTTAATCCAGATTTTATCAATCAATGACATAACATTTATCTAAGCTGGATGGTCAAATTCTCAAAAACGTTTAACCTAAAGTAAGACTTAACACACTATAACTAAAATATGTACAAAACTGAAAGGTTGTCTTATGAATAATAAAAAATACAAACTAAATTAAAACAGATGGGCTGTTGAACAGATCATAATATGTTTTATGTTTTCTGATTATAAATGATATATGGGTTGATTTTAGAAAGGCTAAATCAAATAGCTAGTTTTGGTCATGTCAGTCCAGTAACTATACTATGTAAAAGTAATTATAATATGAATTAATTAAGGGCAGGACCTAACCTAATGTTAATAATTTACACCATGATAACATTAGTATTCATGTTTTTGTATATATTTCTAAATGTTCAAATGAACGTTTCAGAGTATATAATTTGTCGTGTGATCTGTGATTGAGACCCATGAGTTAAATTGAAATATTTTTTATAGGTAGTAAGCCAGGTTTTAGTAACCTTGGATAAATCAGCATGAAAGCCCTCTCTCGCGCACGCGCTCTCACGCTATCTCTCGCACTCACACACACACACAGACACAGACACACACAAATAATACATGAAATCGCGTAAAACCAAATGAAACTAGGGTAAAAATATGAGCAGTAAAATACAGTAGTATCCTGTAGGTGATTCCTGTCCTGTGATAACAGGCACTAACACTCTAGAACTGTTTACTTCTGTTAGTTTTGTTTTCAAGTGTGAATGTTTATGGGGATTAAATCTGTCTCTGCTGCTGCATCTATACACCGTTGTGATAAGTGATTTGTGCCCCATCAGATCTTTAATGTGGGACATTATGCTGGTTAAATGACTAAAGACACACTGATCCGTATGGACAGATATTTGTTCCAGATATTATGCGCCATTAATCAATTTGTTATGCCAATTTGACTTTCAGCGAAAACATAAAAAATATAACGAAAACAAACCCAAGCAGAAGTTACATTTTAAGCTTTACTTTCAAATTCAAATTTGATTTGTCACATACACAGCGCGATATGCAGTAAAAAGCTTTGGGTGCTTTAGGTGAGGCTCGAACTCGGCATTGCTTCACCTGGACTGCTTTATAAGTATCACGCGCTAACCGATTGCGCCACTGGAGCCACACGGAGGTTGGTCTTGTCAGAGTATCCTCTCTCTCGTGCGCGCACACACATACACACACACACACACACATGAAATTGCGTAAAACCCAACGAAATATAAGCAGTAAAAAAAAAAAAATCAGTAAAAATACATTAGTATAACAGGCGCTAACCCTCTGGAACTTTTTTTTTTACTATTGTTTCCAAGTGTTTAAGTGATTAATGCCCCATCAGATCTATTGACGGGGGAGCATTATGCATGATTCCATATGGGCAGATATTTATTCCAGGTTGCATGCGGCATTAATTGCATTTCTTATGCCACTTGTAGACTATCAGTGAAAAAATCAGCGAAAACATCATCAAAAATATAACGAAAACAAACCCAAGCAGACGTTAAATTTTGAGCTTTACTTTGCAGCAAAATATTATCTATCAGTATATTAAATGGAACGGGGTAAAATACACCGTAATGTAAAATACTGTACGTAGCCTGCGTTTTTATTCCGTACCTACAATGATCGGTATAGACAAATTACAGCCGCTACCGTGTCTTTAAGGATCATTTCAGGATGTCTTAAAAAATATTTCACTAACTAATTTTATTAATTCATTATTAAATAATAAATAGCATAATCATCATGGGTTGTGTATTGAGTGATTTAACAAATCTGTTTTATTAATCGATCTGTTGTTGTTGTTTTTTCATCTATTTATGAAACTATGTTGACAATACAAGAACTGTCTGTATATTAAAGATACGGTATTGGGCTTCCTGGACACTGCAATTAACTGTGCCAGTCAATGCTCCATCTGGCGGAATTATACGGCATTGCAACCATCTTTTTAGAAAGCGCATGGGGGCGTTTATGGGGCGGGGCATCGTTAACTGCGTCATCGCGGGGGATCACATTCCGTGCACGGACCGTGCATTAACCCTTCATGGAACTGCCACGGAGCAGTCATGCTCCAGGCGGCTGTTTGACGTGGCTCCCACTGTACGAGGTGTGCACAACGGTGACCAGACAATGTGGTGTGGGTTCGGCTGGGTTAAATAGTGAGACACACAAGGGTAGACAGGTGAATTCACTCTCGTGTTGATGACTGACAGTGACATACGTAGACACACTAGGGGGAGACAAAGACTACGGCTCAGTAATCCGGTGAACCTGATCTCCGGGGCTGAGGCAGATCGGATGTTACATTACCCCCCCTCCCAGGACCGGCTTCCTGAAAGAGAGGTGGGCGCTCCCTGCTAGGTACCGAAGGGGTTTGGGACCCACCGGCCTGATGGAATTGCCGGCGAGCGGGTCGGCCAGGAGGTCGTGGCGCAGGACGATCCGGTCGAGCTTGATGAAACTCGAATATGAGTTCTGGGCTCAGGATGTCCTTTGCCGGGACCCAGCTGCGTTCCTCCGGCCCATACCCCTCCCACTCTACCAGGTACTGAAGGGAGCCCCCTCGCCTTCGGGAGTCCAGCAGTTGCTGGACTCTAAATGCAGGGGCGCCCTCGATCTCCACAGCCCCAGGGAGTGAAGGGTCTACGACACCTCCGTCTAGTGGTCCCCGCATCACTGGCCTGAGAAGAGAGACGTGAAAGACAGGATTAATGCGCATGTGTGAAGGGAGTTGCAATTTAAAAGAAACAGGGTTGATTTGGGAGATTATAGGGAAGGGACCGATGAATCTGGGGGAGAGCTTACGGCAGGGGAGGTTGAGAGAGAGGTCCTTTGTCGAGAGCCAAACCCGATCTCCTACCTGGAGCGGAGGACTTTCCCGTCGCCGCCTATCGGCGAAACTTTTGAACCGGCGAACTGCTTGGGAGATACTGGCATGCGCCCCCTCCCATACTTTTTCCGCTTTTTTAAACCACTCATCCACCATGGGGATATTGGTGGGAGTGGCATCCCAAGGACATAGCGGTGGCTGATGTCCGAGCACACATTGGAACGGCGTTAGGCCGGTTGAGGAGTGTCTTAGTGAGTTTCGCGCATATTCCGCCCAGAATAAACAGTCTGCCCACTCATGTTGCCGACTACTACAATATGCGCGGAGGAATTTCCCGAGATCTTGGACAGTCCGCTCTGCCTGCCCATTAGACTCCGGGTGATAGCCTGACGTTAGACTAATAGTGGTCCCCAATTTCTGGAAAAAAGCTTTCCAAACTTTTGCGATAAATTGGGGACCACGATCGGAAACAATATCCTCCGGTATGCCATAGTAGCGAAACACATTATTGAATAGGGTTTCCGTCACCTGGGAGGCGGTTGGGAGGGCGCAGAACGGAATAAACCGGCAACCTTTTGAGAAGCGGTCTACAACTACCAGGACGGTCGTGTACCCTTTAGACACTGGCAGGTCCGTAACAAAATCCACCGCTAGGTGGGACCACGGTCTGTTAGGTGTAGGTAAGGGCATTAATTTTCCAACTGGCAACCCGCGAGGGCTCTTGGTGGTTGCGCAGGTAGCACAAGACGAAACGACTGTTTTCACTGTTTCCCGCAAATTTGGCCACCAGAACCGAGGTTCTAGTAGTTGGCGTGTTTTTAGTTCGCCGGGATGTCCTGATGATAAGTTGGTGTGTGCCTCTACGATCACTCGTTCACGTAGTGACTCCGGCACATAGGTTCGATTCGGAGGGCAGGCCGGCGGCACGGGTTCTGACAGTGTCGCTCGGGCTAACTCCGCATCGAGGTCCCACGTGATCGGTGCCACCACGAGCGACGGGGGCAAAATGGGTTCAGGCACCTGGGGTCGGTCCTGCGTCGCAAAACAGTGGGATAATGCGTCCGCCTTTAAATTCTTCGAGCCGGGGCGATAAGTAATACTAAAATGGAACCGAGTGAAAAACAGTGCCCAGCGGGCTTGTCGGGGGTTTAGTCTTTTTGCTTGTTGGAGGTACTCCAAGTTCTTATGATCTGTGAGTACCGTGAATGGGTGTTCCGACCCTTCCAACCAATGCCTCCACTCCTCTAACGCCGCCTTTATTGCAAGCAGTTCGCGATTTCCGATATCATAGTTGCATTCAGCAGGTGTCAGTTTTCGCGAGAAAAAAGCACAGGGGAATAACTTCTCCGGGTGGCCATGGCGCTGTGACAGTACCGCTCCGAGTCCTACCTCCGACGCATCGACCTCCACTACGAAGGGCTTGTTAGGGTCGGGCAGTTTTAATATAGGCGCGGATGTAAAAGCTTGTTTTAGGCGCTGAAACGCAACGCGCGCGTCCAGCGTAAACTGGTGTAACTTGCGCGGTTTACCCTTTAGTAAGCTAGTGAGCGGTGCTGCCAGTGTACTATAGCCCCTAATAAAGCGCCTGTAAAAATTGGCAAACCCGAGGAAGCTTTGTAGCGCCTTCACTGATGTTGGCTCCGGCCATTGGAGTACCGCTCTGACCTTGGCTGTGTCCATCTTGACCCCCAGTGGCCCTATGCGATAGCCCAGGAATGCAACCTCTGTTTTATGAAATTCACATTTCTCCGCCTTCACATAGAGCCCATGTTCCCTCAGTCGATGGAGGACGGCGGTCACATGACTAACGTGCTCTTCGTATGACCGAGAGTAAATTAGGATGTCATCCAAATAAACTATCACGAACCGGCTTAACATATGTCGGAGCACGTCATTCATGAACCCCTGAAACACCGCAGGAGCGTTCACCAGTCCATAAGCCATTACATTGTATTGGTAATGACCTGATGTAGTGCTAAACGCTGTCTTCCACTCATCTCCCTTGCGAACACGAACGAGGTTATAAGCGCTGCGGAGGTCAAGTTTGGTAAAGATGGACGCGCCGCGGAGCAGATCGATCGCGGCCGGAACCAGGGGCAGCGGGTGCTTATATTTCACTGTGATGGTATTGAGCCCTCGATAATCAATACACGGCCGAAGGCCCCCGCCTTTTTTCTCGATAAAAAAGAACCCTGCCGATGCGGGTGACGTGGAGCGACTAATGAGCCCCTGCTGGAGAGCCTCTTTCACGTATTCCTCCATGGCCCGTGTTTCTGACACGGACAATGGATAAATCCGCGAGCAGGGCGGTGCTTTCCCCGGCAGGAGGTCAATAGCGCAATCCCACGGGCGGTGAGGGGGAAGTCGTGCAGCTGCCTTAACACTAAAAACGTCTTTAAACTTCACATACTCTGATGGCACTAGGGTCGAAACTAGGGCGCTAGGACTTTCTACTGTGGTCGTTTGGGCCATCAATGAGGTTGGCATACAGAGTTTCGCGCATCGGGGGGACCAAGAGAGGATGCGAGCACTTGCCCAATCAAAATTCGGGTTATGAGAGCTAAGCCATGGGAGGCCGAGCACGACGGGCTGACTCACCTGGGATATTACATAAAATTCTAGCTCCTCAGTGTGATTAGGGAAAGTTAACCGTAGGGGCACGGAGATCATGTTAACAGGCGATTGACTTAATGGGTTGCCATCGAGAGCGTTAATCACGATCGGGGTTGGAAGCTTCGACACTGGAGCGTGCAGCGAGGAAAGTAGAGAGAATGAAATAAAATTCCCAGCCGAGCCCGAATATATGAGGGGGGAAACAGAAATCACATGGTTATTGTATGCCAACGTCGCGTTTACACAAAATGACCGGTTGGTTCGTGGCGGTGTTGGCAGTGTATGTGTTTTTTCAGTTTGTGGGGGTATGTCCGTGTTTATGGTTTGGGAAGAGGTGTTAATGCGTGTGGTTGGTGGTGATGTGATTCGTGTGTGTGTGTTCGTGCGGGTGGTTGGTGGGGGTGTGTCTGTCTTTACGTTTAATAGTGGGCACTCTCGAATGAGATGCCCCCCACCCCCGCAGTACAGGCACAGTCCGGCCGTAATTCGGCGTCGTCTCTCCTGGGCCGACAGCCTGGAGGAGCCTACATCCATCGGCTCTGTCGTTGAAGAATCGCGGGGAGCTGGTGGGCTTCTGCTGGGGCGAGGACGGTGGTGCGATTCAACCCTGCTTCCTGCCGACCGGGCGGGGGTTTGCCTTTTCTGACTGCGGAGGTGTTGGTCCAGCTTAATGGCGAGCTGGATTGTCTCGTCCAAGTCTAACTCTGCGTCTCGGCACGCCAACTCCAGCTGGATGTCTGGCTGGAGCCCGTCCCGGAAGCGGGCGAGAAGGCTCTTCTCGCACCACTCACTCTCCGCAGCCAGGATCTTGAACCGCACGGCGTACTCGGCGACGGTGGTCGACCCCTGCTTAATCCTCAGCAGCTGTTGCTCCCCAGTCCGGCCCTGATCCGGGTGATCAAAGACAGCGCGGAATGCGCGGAGGAAGCGAACAAAGTCGCTCATGTCCCGGCCTCCAGCACTCCACATAGCGGTGGCCCAGTCCATCGCTGCACCTGTGAGCTGTTGAGTGACAAAACTTATCTTCTGTCGTTCGTCGAGACCAGGATACTCGGCCAGGTACAGCTCACAGGCGAGGAGAAATCTTCGGCACCCCTCTGGGTCACCAGCATATCTTTCGGGGGGGGCGGCCCGCGGTGGAGATCGGGACGCGTGTCTCTGCGCTGCAGGTGGGGGCGACTGTCTAGCTGCGATGTCACGGACACTGTGGGCCAGGTCATTGATTGCCCTGGCCAGGCTGTCCATCTGCCCCTGCTGTCGTCGGATGTAATCCATCATAGGGACCGTATTGTCACGTACAGGTGTTCCTGCTGCGTTCGGGTAAGAGGTCTGGTCATCTGTCATGTCGATCTCTGGTAAATACACACACAGGGGAACGCAGGTGCAGGAAATATATATACTCTTTATTTAAAGTCCCGTTTTGATTTGAACAATTTATCTCTTCACATAAATCATAATAACCCCAAGGGTTCTTCACCAGGGACGGTCTGCAGGCGGAAACACAAATGAAAAGAAGACTTCACTAGAAGTTTTATCCTTGAAAGGAACTGAGAAACTGCCACGGAACCGGGATCCGTCTGAACGCGAAAGCCGTCTCGCTTTCGCTACCTCGCCTGCAGATACCGTCTTAAACCTGGGAGAGAGAGAGAGAGAACATACAATTAGACATACGAGGTGTGCACAACGGTGACCAGACAATGTGGTGTGGGTTCGGCTGGGTTAAATAGTGAGACACACAAGGGTAGACAGGTGAATTCACTCTCGTGTTGATGACTGACAGTGACATACGTAGACACACTAGGGGGAGACAAAGACTACGGCTCAGTAATCCGGTGAACCTGATCTCCGGGGCTGAGGCAGATCGGATGTTACACATGTATTGATGGATTCATATAGAAATCTGTATTAAAACTGTATTCCTAACATATTCATGTTTATTAATTGTTTTTGTTGCAAGGTTTTATGTGTGTTATAAATGTCAGTCAGATTAAGTTTAATATGGTGTGTATTTTTGGCAGTGATAGTATTCTGAAATGCTTGTGTAAACATTTAATGCTTAATGTATCAATGCTAGGTTGATTGTTCCAAACAGTAATGTCCATAAGCTTATGGTTCCAAGGAAATTCCTCAAATATCTATATTAACAAGTATATTGTTATATTAACAAGTGTTAATATAAAGGTAGATGTGATGTAATATGGGAATAGGGTGAAAGACTGTTACATTTATTTAACATTGATTGATTTCAAAAATATTTCTTGAAGTATCAACTCAAGCTTTATACTTAAGTAAAAGTTTAAAAGTACTGGTTTCAAAACTACTTAAAGTATAAAAGTAAAAGTACCGTGAGGGGCGACAAAAGCATTAAGGTCTCGCTTTCTGATCATGCGAAGGGGGGGGGGATGTGCGTTGTGCGCGTTCTTATCATGCGACCGGGTGGGGGGGGGGGGGGGGGGGTTGCGCGTTCTGATCATAAAATAGAGTAACGAGGCTATTTTTAAAATGTAAGGAGTAGAAAGTACAGATAATTGCTTAAAAATGTAAGGAGTAGAAGTAAAAATATACTCTACCCGTAGAACAGATTAGCTGTGTCTCCCCACGCTATCAATCTGTTAGAAATATGAATCCCACCACTAAAGACAGATTCACAAGTAATCTGCCGGATCTGTCCCAATTTCTTATTAGACCCCTAAATGCAGATGATCTAGATGAAGTGACTAGCAGCATGGGCACTATTTTTACCAGTACATTAGACACTGTTGCTCCCATCAGATTAAAAAAAGTCAGAGATAAAACATTGGCACCGTGGTACAACAGTCATACTCGCGCCCTAAAGAGAGCAACCCGTAACCTCGAGCGAAAATGGAGGAAAACTAAATTAGAAGTTTTTCGAATTGCGTATAAAGACAGTATGTGCAGCTATAGACAGGCTCTAAAAACTGCTAGGACCGAGCATCTTAGCCAACTGATAGCAAGAAACCAAAACAATCCCAGGTTCTTATTTAGTACAGTGGCTCGCTTAACAAAACCTAAGATGCCCGCAGAGAGTATCCCATCACAGTTTAGAAGTGAAGACTTTATGGACTTCTTTAATGAAAAAATCAATAATATCAGGAAGAAAATAATGGAGGTTCAACCTCTAATAGTATCTCACGATCCAGTTCAGCCTATAGCTTCACATTTAGATTTTCACTGCTTTACAGGTATAGAACAGGAAGAGCTGTATAAACTCATCACCTCGGCTAAATCAACAACGTGCCTGTTAGACCCAATCCCAACCAGATTTTTAAAAGAAGTGATGCTTACGGTTGGAGAGCCACTCCTAAACATTATTAATTCTTCATTACATCTAGGTCACGTCCCTAAACCTTTCAAGTTAGCAGTTATTAAGCCGCTTCTTAAAAAATCTAATTTGGACGCGAATGAAATAAAAAATTACAAACCGATCTCAAACCTCCCGTTCATATCAAAAATACTAGAAAAAGTAGTATCAGCTCAAATTTGCACATTCTTGCAGGATAACAACATCCTTGAAGAATTTCAGTCAGGTTTCAGGCCCCATCATAGCACAGAAACTGCACTAGTTAAGATTACAAATGACTTGTTTTTAGCTTCAGACCAAGGCTGCATCTCATTGCTAGTCCTGCTCGATCTTAGTGCTGCATTCGACACTATAGATCATAATATTCTCATAGATCGCTTACAAAATTATATAGGCATTCAGGGACAGGCACTAAAATGGTTTAGATCTTACCTGTCTGATCGCTACCATTTTGTAGATCTAAATGGAGAACCGTCTGGTATAATGCCAGTGAAATATGGGGTCCCACAAGGGTCAGTTTTAGGACCTCTGTTGTTCTCAATATACATGCTTCCCTTGGGTAACATCATTAGAAGACATGGGATTAGTTTCCATTGTTATGCTGATGATACCCAATTATATATCTCAACTAAACCAGACGAAATACCTAAGTTGTCTAGATTAACTGAGTGTGTCCAGGACATAAAAGATTGGATGACCAATAACTTTCTTTTACTAAATTCAGATAAGACAGAGATATTACTTATTGGCCCAAAAACCAGCACACAACAGCTTTCACAATTCAGCTTGCGCTTAGAAGGATGTACTGTTATTACCAGCTCAGCAGTAAAAGATCTGGGAGTAATATTAGACAGTAACTTGTCTTTTGAAAATCACATTTCAAATATCACAAAAACAGCCTTTTTCCATCTTCGAAATATTGCTAAACTTAGGAACATCTTATCCGTATCTGATGCAGAAAAACTAGTTCATGCATTCATGACCTCCAGACTGGACTATTGTAATGCATTACTAGGTGGTTGTCCTGCATCCTCAATAAACAAGCTTCAGTTAATCCAAAATGCAGCTGCCAGGGTTCTCACTACGCTAATTCTCCCCATCTGTTCTGTATTTCTCTACCCATCCCGAGGCATCGGGAGATTTTGCCAGCTTCAGTAGACAAAGGCCGACCCTGCGAGGTTCCTGAGGCATCCAGAGAAGGACCAGCTCCAACTGGATTCAGCTTTATGATGGAGCTACACATGCTGCTCCTGTGCTTCCAGTGATCCAGACCTCATCTGCCCTCTGCACCTACTGACTCGTCCCTATGCTGAACTGGTCTTCATGACAATTTAAATAATTTCTGTCATATTGAATTTTCACCTGCACAACACACAAGATGTTATATCATTTCTATCTGTTATCGCCCAAATGAGGATGGGTTCCCTGTTGAGTCTGGTTCCTCTCAAGGTTTCTTCCTAATGCCATCTCAGGGAGTTTTTCCTTGCCACCGTCGCCGTCACCCTTGGCTTGCTCATCAGAGACATTTCATTCATTCATCTCATTATTATCTGCACATTTCTCTCACACATCCACACTTCCAATTATTTTCTTTTCTATAATTATTATTATTTGTTTTTATTTATTTATTTTCTATTATAATTTTATTTATTTATTTATTACTTTATATATAATTATTCTATATATATATATATAATATATAATTTTTTTTTTTTTTTTTTTTTTTTTTGTTTTGTTAAATTTCTAAAATTTTTGTGAAGCTGCTTTGAGACAATGACCATTGTTAAAAGCGCTATATAAATAAAATTGAATTGAATTGAATAAAAAGTTGGCTGAAAAATAATTACTCCAGTAAAGTATAGATACCCAAAATTTCTACTTAAGTAAGGTAATGAAGTGTTTGTACTTCGTTACTTGACACCTCTGAAAATATGCGATATGCGATATTGTTGTTGAATATTGCGATAACGATATTTCTTGCGATATAACATTTCCCTAGAGAAATGCATTTTTTATTATTATTGCCTATTTTTTAAATTATTTATTTATATGTTCATTCATTCTGTACCACTTTATCCTTATATACAGGGTCGCGGGGGCCTGGAGCCTATCCCAGGAAACTTAGGGCACAAGGCGGGGTACACCCTGGACAGGGTGCCAATCCATCGCAGGGCATTATTTATATGTAATGATCATATTAAAATAAACAGGTAATAGATATTCGTCTGATGTAATTAAATCTAATTCAGGCTACAAAGAAACTATATGTCAAGGAAGTTGCAAATATTTAGAAATCAAGACACTATGAATGACTTAAAACCCTCAGCAGATATTCTGATTTCTGGTTTGCTGTTACTATAGACCAGCCAACACAATATGAATTACTTTCAAACATGACTTTTTATTTATGTGTAACCATACACTCATCAATAGTGTCTTAAAACAAGAGCATATTTTAAACAAAATATTCTCTTTGGCTTGCCTGTTTTTTTTTTTTTTTTTTAATAAAAATAAAAATAATTAAACAAAAATGTAATAAAAAAATACTATTTGTCACACACACACATTCACAATCGCTCTGCGACCGGCACTAGGACCCGGAAGTAATGCGGTCGCGAACTCGGAAGTATAAGAGAAGTAAACAGAGCACCTCATTGTCATACACACTCAATCTGCGCCCGGCACTAGGACCCGGAAGTAAGACGGGCGCAAAACCAGGAAGTATAAAAGAGGTAAACAAACGATGGCTTACCGCTCAGTCATTGAGTTCGGCCCATGTCAGCTCCAGCTGTCGTTTCAGCAAACCGTGAGTACTCACATGTTGGTTCCGTTTATCTTTGCTATTGTGTGTGTATTTTTAGGACGCGGGTTAAATTTGTGTTTTTCCCTTGCTCCGCTTTTGTGAGAGTCCTTAAACTAAATCGCGTGGTTATCCTGCCTGCTCGCTTCTTTCCGCGTTTGGGTTTATCCTCCACGCTACATTGGGCTAACTGCTAAAGCTACGTCTTCTGGTCACCTCAGGTTAGTCCATCTTGACAGAATGACTGAGCCCTCCGCGGTAAACCCAGCGGATTATGCGAGTCTCTGCGACGTTGTAGATCAGCATGCGGCGCTAATCAATCAGCTAACCGGGGATCTCGCTTCTCTCCGCCGCGAGGTCGCTGAGCTCCGGCGGGAGAATACGGATTTCCGCACAGCTGTTGATGGCGTCACTGCTCGATCGCACGCCGCGGAGGCCGCGGCGCCGCATCCACCCCCCCCCCCCCTCCCTCTGATGTTTTTCTTTCTCTACCAGAGAAGTGGAACGGCACGGACGGGAAGTGCAGCGTTTTTCTGACAGCTCTCGATCTGGTGTTTGAGTTTAATGCCACCAAGTACTCCACCGATCGCCTTCGCATTGCTCTTCTCGTCTCGTTGCTAAAAGGGCAGGCAGCAGAGTGGGCCACGGCAGTTTTACAGGCAGATACAGATACCGCCCACTCTTACAATGAGTTCACCCACCAACTCAAACTCACTTTCGAACATCCAGCGGGCGAGGTGGAGACCGACACCAGACTTTATCACCTGAGGCAGGGAGGATTGCCCGTGAGCCGCTATACGGCCGAGTTTCGCACTCTCGCCGTCCAAACAACGTGGGGCGATGCAGCACTCCGGACATCCTACTACGAGGGACTGGCTTCTCGAATTAAGGATGAACTAGCCGGGCGAGCGCTTCCTGCGACCCTAGAGGGCCTGATCCAACTTGCTCTCCGGATCGACCAGCGCCTCCTCTCTCGCCCGAGGCCAGCCCCTCGCACCCTGCCACCTGCACCCACCTTCGCCGTCACCACTTCACGACCAGCACCCACCTTCACCGTCACCACTCCACGTCCCGCAGACTCCGCCACCTACGCCACCCCGGGACATGTCGGTTCTCCACCTCCTGCCGTGGTTGACACCGGAGCCGGGGAACCCATGCAACTAGGACGCGCCTCCTTGACCGCTGCAGAACGGGAGAGACGCTTCTGTGAAGGCCTCTGTGCCTATTGTGGGTCAGCTACACATCACAGGGCAACCTGCCCTCTCAGACCGGGAAACGCCCAGGCCCGGTGAGAGGAGAGAGATACTCGCCGGGTCACCTTCGTCTCTCCGCCATCACCACCAACTCCTCCCGTCTCACGGTTCAGGTACACCTCCAGGTTGGCCACAAACGGGTCCGAAGTGCTGCATTCATCGACTCCGGGGCAGCAGGTAACTTCATTGACTCTGTATATGCCAAAACCCTGGGGGTAAAACTCGAGGCGTTATCCCAGCCCGTTCGCATCACCTCTGTCGACGGTCGCCCCCTCTCCACCAGCCCAATCAGCACCCGAACAGAACCCATCACCGTCTCCATCAACCAACACCATGAACAGTTAAAATTCTTCGTCACCTCCATCTCGTCTCCACCCATCATCCTTGGTCATCCCTGGCTGCTCCAACATGACCCTCTAATCTCCTGGACCCAGAACCGGATCCTTCAGTGGGGCGCGACCTGCAACGAACTATGCCTACGGGCAGCGGCTGGGACGTGCTCTAGGGAGTCCGAGGCCCCCGACGTCGACACCAACTCCATCCCCGAGCCGTACCGAGACCTATCGGAGGTTTTCTGCAGGCGACGAGCCACCCATCTTCCTCCTCATCGCCCATACGACCTCGCCATAGACCTCCAACCCGGTACGATCCCCCCCCGCGGCCATCTCTACTCACTCACACCCACCGAGACCCAGGTGATGGAGGAATATGTCAACAACACCCTGCGCCAAGGCACCATCAGGCCCTCCTCCTCACCTGCCGCCGTGGGGTTCTTCTTCGTGAAGAAGAGGGGCGGTGAACTTCGCCCTTGTGTCGACTATCGGGGGCTCAACCATCTCACCATCAAAAACCGACATCCTCTGCCTCTTACCAACTCAGCCCTGGACGCCCTCTCTGGCGCCACCATCTTTACGAAGTTGGACCTCCGGAGCGCCTACAACTTGGTGCGCATCAGAGAGGGCGATGAGTGGAAGACGGCGTTCATCACCCCCACCGGACATTATGAAACCCTCGTCATCCCATTCGGACTGTACAATGCCCCCGCCGCATTCCAACACTTCATTAACGACGTCCTTCGGGACATGCTCGGTCGGTGGGCATTCGCCTACCTGGACGATATTTTAATTTATTCACGCACCATGGAAGAACACACCCAGCACGTCAGGGCGGTTCTAAAGAGATTACTCGCCCACCAACTGTACTGTAAGTTGGAAAAGTGCGCTTTTCACGAGCGCTCCACCACGTTCCTGGGTTTTGTCATCTCGCCCCAGGGTGTGGCCATGGACCCGCAGAAGCTAGAGGTTGTGCGTCATTGGCCCCTACCCAAGACCCTCAAACAGCTTCAACGGTTTCTCGGGTTTGCGAACTTCTATCGTCGCTTTATCCGGGACTACAGTACAGTTGCCGCCCCCCTAACCGCTCTGACCCATCCCTCCTCTCTCCCTTTTCACCTCAACCCGGCAGCTGTCTCCGCTTTTCGATCACTTTGTCACCGCTTCACCACTGCACCGATTCTCCACCACCCAGATGTCAATAAATCATTCGTTGTGGAGGTGGATGCTTCAGATGTGGGCGCTGGAGCTATCCTCTCACAGCAAGGTCCAGACCAAAAACTACACCCCTGTGGTTTTTTCTCCAGAAAATTTGACTCCACTCAGCAGCGATACGGGGTAGGGGACCGCGAACTGCTGGCCATAAAGTGGACTCTGGAGGAGTGGCGTCACTGGCTCCAGGGCGTCAGTGAGCCATTCATCGTCTGGACGGACCATCAAAATCTAATCACCATCAGAAACATCAAAAAGTTAAATCCACGACAGGCGCGGTGGGCATTATTCTTTGAGAATTACAACTTCCACCTCTCATACCGCCCGGGGCCCAAGAACACCAAAGCGGACGCCCTCTCCCGACAACTAGAGGTGGACCCCCCCCGGGCGGACCCCGCGCCTGTCCTCCCCTCTTCCAAGATCGTCGCACCCCTGCAACTGGACCTGGAAACGAGAGTGCGCCAAGCACGAGGTACAGAGACCGAACCGGCAGGTGTGCCACCTGGACGACTCTTCGTGCCTGAAGGGATGAGACCCGAGGTTCTCCACTGGGGACACTCCTCCCCAATTTCGGGTCATCCAGGCACCCGACGATCCCTCCAATTTATCCAGCGAGACTTCTGGTGGCCATCCATGACGAGGGACGTTCAAGAGTTCGTTCAGGCATGCCCAGTGTGCGCCAGGGCAAAGAACACCAACCGACCCTCTCCAGGAGAACTGCAACCCCTTCCAGTCCCTCGACGGCCCTGGACGCACATTGCCGTGGACTTCATCACGGGCCTGCCGGCCTCCGAAGGAAAGGACACCATCCTCACGATCGTGGATCGGTTCTCTAAGACCGTGCATCTGGTGGCTCTCGCCGGACTCCCGTCAGCAAAGGAAACAGCAGAGCTGATTTTAGAGCACGTAGTCCGTCTGCATGGGTTCCCCAAGGATATCGTCTCGGACAGAGGGCCCCAGTTCACAGCCCGGTTCTGGAAGGCCTTCTGCCGTCTGATCGATTCCACCTGCAGTCTGTCCTCCGGATACCACCCACAGACTGCAGGTGGAATCGATCAGACGGCAGAACGGTCAGACCAACGGTCAGACCAACGGTCAGACGGAGCGGACCAACCAACAACTAGAGCGCTACCTGAGATGTTTCGTAGCGGACCGTCAGCGCTCCTGGGCACGCTACCTCATTTGGGCGGAACTATCACACAACCTCCACATCTCCTCTGCCACTAACCTAAGCCCATTTGAGGTATGCCACGGTTTCCAACCCTCCGTGTTCAACCACCCCGAACCGGAGGTTGATGTACCGTCAGCCCAACAGTTGGTCCGCAGATGTCGGCGGCTCTGGACTACAACCAACCAGGCCATCCAACGTGCCAATGCCCGCTACACCCACCAACATCGCCGCCGACATCCTCCGGGACGACTATACCACGTAGGTGACAAGGTATGGCTGTCCACAAAAAACCTCCACCTTCACACCGAGTCAAAGAAGCTTTCCCCCAGATTCATCGGACCATACCACATCACTCACAGAATTAACCCTGTCACCTATCGGCTCCAGCTGCCTGCGGCGCTCCGGATTCACCCAGTATTTCACCTATCCCAATTCAAGCCTTTCATCACATCACCCATGATTCCACCCACCCCCCCAGCTCCTCCTCCCCGGATCATCGACGGCGGTCCCGCCTACTGTACACCGTGCGCCGAATCCTTGACTCGCGCCCTCGGGGCAAAGGTACGCAATACCTGGTGGACTGGGAGGGCTATGGCCCCGAGGAGCGATCTTGGATCCCGGCCCGGTTCATTCTCGACCCCCAGCTAATTCGGGACTACCGTCACAGGGTATCCTCCATCCCAGGACCGTCAGGAGCCAGTCCTGGACAGGGGGGTACTGTCATACACACTCAATCTGCGCCCGGCACTAGGACCCGGAAGTAAGACGGGCGCAAAACCAGGAAGTATAAAAGAGGTAAACAAACGATGGCTTACCGCTCAGTCATTGAGTTCGGCCCATGTCAGCTCCAGCTGTCGTTTCAGCAAACCGTGAGTACTCACATGTTGGTTCCGTTTGTCTTTGCTATTGTGTGTGTATTTTTAGGACGCGGGTTAAATTTGTGTTTTTCCCTTGCTCCGCTTTTGTGAGAGTCCTTAAACTAAATCGCGTGGTTATCCTGCCTGCTCGCTTCTTTCCGCGTTTGGGTTTGTCCTCCACGCTACATTGGGCTAACCGCTAAAGCTACGTCTTCTGGTCACCTCAGGTTAGTCCATCTTGACACTCATAGAGCCTCATAGAGTTCACGCATGTCGGTTCAGATTGTTTACTTTCTGATTCGAGTGTGTGTTTACAGGACGCGGGTTAAATTTGTGTTTTTCCCTTGCTCCCCTTCTGTGAGAATACTTGGAATAATTCGCGTGGTTATCCTGCCTACTCGCTTGCTTCCGCGTTTGGGTTTACTGTCCACGCTACAAAGCGCTAACAGCTAATCACTAAGTCTTCTGATCATCCGGGGTTAGTTCGAATTTTTGCCAATAATCCATTGTGTTGTGCTGTTTGTATTAAGTGTTTTGAGAAATGCACTTACAGTTTAACTAATGTTAAGGATCATTCAAGAAATGCTCCAAAGCAACCGAGAAAAACTATACTCAGATACGTATTTATCACATACTGTATCTTTTAATTGTTGTCTTGCTCATTTAAATAAGTATGATTTTGTAAAAGGCTTTAAACTGTGTTTTTATAAAAGGTACTTTCAAGTATGAAGATGATGATGAGGAAGACGATAATAATAATAATAATAATTATTATTATTATACAACCCAAAGTTGACCAGATGGGCTTTGAAGTGGATTCTTCTCATATTTTTGCTTTGACACTTCCAGCTCTCTGTGGTGCTGACAGAAATTATTGACTAAATGTATGATATACTGCTGTATGCATAGATGTTTAAACTACTTTTTCAATTGAAAATTTTATATATAAAATTAATTACTTAAATAATTGAAAATTGCTACTGACATTGATGATCATAATAACATAAGTAACAAAGATGAGGAAAAATATAGAGAGATATTCAAATAGCACAAATCTGCTGATTTTATTAATAAGACAACTGTGAAATACATTAACAGCAAATTTAGTCTATAAGGAAAAGAAATAAAAAGCAAAATATATTTTAACATTCCTTAATGAATATAATCTTAATTTACTGAACCTTAATTACAGTAACTTTATCATTTGCCCTAGGCAAATATTTCTTTATATTTAAAAAAAAAAACATGGTAACACAGTTTCTATTATTTCAGTAATACTGTACTTTCTTTTTGGAAAATAAAAGATGGCTTGGGTGGAGTAGGTTTTGGGCGTTATTTGGGTCCTGAATAAGGTAAGACAATCAATTGTTAGGTGCCATTTTATTAAGTCAGGATTGGAAACAATGGTATATACTGTATATACAATATCCATGTTCATCTGCTTACCATAGAGATACTGGATGCCCTCAATGTCATCCTCATTCAGAGAGAGGTCTGCTACATATTTGTACAAGGGGTACATCAGAGCATCCTGAATGTTGGAATGGTCCAGACCAAGAGCATGTCCAAACTCATGGGCTGCGACCAGGAACAGACTGTATCCTGTGACAAGCAGAAAAATGGGTTAATAGTACTCTTTGGTTTTGCATATATAATTTAACTGTAGTGATTAAAAAGTGAATCAATTGTTCTGTTGATAAAATGCTAAAGTCGTAAACAATTACCCCTATCTGGGCAAAATCCCCATTTATTGTCCTTGTCATAGCTGCTGGTTGAAGCACAGCACAGTTTTCCATCACGACGGCCTTGAATTGTGCAGGAAGTATAGGTTTTAACCAGGAAGGTGAAAGGAAACTGACATGGCTCCCCCTCAGAATTTCCACCAATCACAGCAGTATCTTTTGGACAAAGTTCATGCACATACATTTCATTTGCTAATGAAGATCTGCTGTATGTTGCAGTGCTTCCTTTGAGTAATTTTGACCTAATATTCGGTTTGAAAAATTCTAACACTTTATAGCTTAGGTTCTCTGATGTAATGAAGGTCAATGGTGCATTAAAGGCTCTCACCTCGGTTAGGACAGAACCCATATTTTTTATCCTTATCAAAGTTGGCTGTAGTAGCACACCAGCGATACCCATCATTACGTCCTTCAGTGGTACAACTGGTGTATGTTTTCCCATCAAACACGAATGGAAAGACACAAGGTTGACCATCACTATTCCCGTAATATGTGAACAGAACTATGGAGGCAGACAAGTTTAGTTATTTATCATCTCATATACACTGAATTGTGAAAACTCAGCTTTTGTCATAATATGGAGAACTTACGCTCACTAGGGCAGAAACCATATTTTCCATCTTTGTCAAAGTCGGCCATTGTGGCACACCATGGCAGGCCGTCTTCACGACCTTCAGTGGTGCAAGTAGAATAGGATTTCCCTTCAAACTGGAAAGGGAATTTACACATAGCACCTTCTGCATTGCCGTAGTAGGCCTTGATTGCAGAAGTAAAAAAAAAAAAAAAAATCTGTTGTATGCTTATATGAAACTAGGAAGACGATGAAAGTGAAGGGCATACGAGTGTATTCTCAGTAAGTATGTGATCAAACCTCTAGAGGGAGCCAGAGTTCTAATTTCAAGCATTTGTGCAGTATCACAATAATTGATAATTATTCTAGGTTAGGGTTGATGAATTAATTTATGTTCAATGAACAGACTCTGACCTGGTCCTGTGCCAAGGGTCCAGTATTCGTCATCATCAAAGTGAGCATCTCCCTGCATCCCTTCACCTGGAGCAGTGGTTCTCAAACTCTGTCATTCCCCACTTAAGGGGGTGAGCGAATTTTCAAGCCCCACTTGTCAACAAAATAATAACGAAATCGGCCAAGTTTACTGTTTATTGAAATATCAATTTCTAAACCAATAAGATTGTTATAAAAGCCTTACGTTGTCACTTATCTTTGCATAATTGACCCCATGTTTCTTAGCCGCTCAGCAATCGTTTGTACTTTTTTTGCACTGGCCAATTCTGTATGCAACTTTGAATGAAGCCATTTGTGCTTTGCTGTCCACTGATTCAGATTTTACCATGTGATTATCCTGCTGTCTGTATTCTGCCAGCTTTCTTTGAAAGAAGTCGAGTGGCTTATTAACGTGACTGTGAGTGTGTTGTCTCCAAGTGTCTTCCTAATTTGTTGGGTCTCATGCGGTCTGCTGCCAGCGGTTTAAGACACAAAGCATACACGAACCTCTCTCCTGCCCCCACCATCCCCACCATGAATCCAAGCTCAAGATAAACTTCATTAGGGGTGGGCGATATAACCAAAATCTTCTATCACGGTAGAAGCGATTTTCTACCTCGATAACAATCACAATTGCTATATCACAATATAGCAATTTGTATCTGAAAATGCATAAATAAAAATTCAAACACAAAGAAACTGTTTTACATAATGTAATTTTATATAAACTGTGAATTGCTGAGGTTTGCCGCATTTTTTTTACTTGGGCCATATTCGTTTGGATGCTTGGATTTCAGATGATAGAAAAGGTTTGACGTGTTTCCACCACTTGTTAAAACAGTGCACTTGCGTACCTTGTAAATCACGTCCATCTCATTCGTATCACTTTTCTTCTACCCAAACCAATTCCCAGAGGTGGAAAGTAACTAATTACATTTACTCGCGTTACTGTAATTGAGTAGTTTTTTTTGTGTATTTCTACTTTTTAAAGTAGTTTTAAAAATCTGTAATTTTACTTTTACTTAAGTACGTTTTGTTTGAAGTATTGTAATTCGCTACATTTTAAATCATATTCGCTACTGAGTAAAAAATAAATGAATGAAAATGCTAAAATAATGAAAATATTATGCTTTGTATAAATGCTCCGTTGCGCCGCGTGTGTGTATCATGTCCTGGTCGCGCGCCGCTCCAGACTCCACTCCAGGTTTTCTGACATCGGCATCTTCCTGACCTTCCACACGGTCGCTTCCGCCCTGAGTGACGTCATCGACTAGCGCGACCATTTATAAACTGGAGAGACGCGGGAAAGATGAAAGAGGTTGTGATTTTGGCGTTTTGATATTTGGTTGTGTATTCCGGTTTTAACTTTTTGCCTCCCATTGACTTTGATTATTGCTTTGTCCCTTTGGTTTGGTTGGTCTTTGTATATATTTGTAGATAATTTCACTGTTTTTGGTTTAGGGAGTCCGGGAAGGTACCTGTATTTTTCTTTCTGGGTTTTTTTTGTTGTTGTTTCTTTTTGCAGGTAATCTAGCTACTAAATATAAATACCATTTTGTTTGTTATTTTGGCCTGGGTCCATCCTGAATCTGATCCTCCTCCTGGTGTGTGTGTGTGTGTGTGTATACAAACCTCATTATTTCATCAGTTAATGATTGGATCTAGTTCTTTCTGCCATATACCACCATTTCCATACAGTTTAAAATAGAACCCTGAACCATTCTTTTGCTGTATGACCCTAGACTGGGACGTAACACCATATTTAAGTGACCACTTTGATTTTCAAGCACAACAAAGACAACAGCTTTATTATGCAAAGGTGTTCCTTCAGTTAAAAACAACTAGTTTGAGATTTATATCTGCTCATCTTTTTTGAACTATGCTAAAATGCCTCATCCCACCCCGCTGGGTTTTTTTTTTTTTTTTATATTTAATAAAAAAACAACAACAAAAAAAAAAGCAGAGCCAGATCAATATACAATCGACACCCACAGCAAACATTTAAACACAAACAATAATCTGTTAATATAAGAGTGAACATGGAAACACCCAAGGGCAAAACAATTCAGCAAAAGAATCACCCCCACTGTTAAAAAAATTTAAATAAAAAAGTAACTCGGTAACTTTTACTCTGAGTAAATTTTTTAATGAGCTACTTTTTACTTTTATTTGAGTAGATTTTTATAAGAGTAACTTTACTTGTACTTAAGTAAAATTTCACTGAAGTAACAGTACTTGTACTTGAGTACAAAATTTTATTACTCTTTCCACCTCTGCCAATTCCACACCACAGACGATGCACCTTTTTTCTTTACAATCTCCTCGTTGTTGGTTTCGTCACATGTAAGTAAACTCACTGCTGCTGCACCGTCTTCTTCCATTGTCGAAGTGTATGTGAAGCCAAACACATCAAAAGTGGGACGAAACCGCAGCACCCGATTGAACCAAATATCTGCGCAAATACAGCGCAGCGCGACTATCTGGATAGCGCAGTGATGATCTGGTTTATTCGCGCAGCCCGGTGGATCGCGCAACGCCGCTCGAATCACAAACCTGCGCGACCCACTGTGTTTTTATTTAAAAACTATTTAAAATGTCAGGACTGTTTAATATTGTTTCCGCCTTGCCATGCTTGGTTTGTACGTGCGCATCCCAGCAGGGTAAAATGTATGTTGATGGTCGGCGCGGTCAATTTCTGTCAGAGTCGCACAGCGCTGCCCAGTGGGTCGCACAGGTTTTGTGATTCGAGCAGCGCTGCTCAAGTTGGCCCGAAGTTAAACCATTATTGATGCACTATATGGTTCCACTTTTTCTCCCGGCCCACAACTGATGTTATTTAAAATTTACTTGTATTAATGATCCATTTATTTGTGTGTGATTGTTTAGTTTTTTCCTGTTATTTTCCACTAATTTCCTCCCGTTCATTGCGCCCCACCTGTCATGTCTGTATTCCCCATTAGTGGGGCGCGCCCCACACTTTGAGAACCACTGCCCTATACTTACATTTACATTTACATTTAGGCATTTGGCAGACGCTCTTATCCAGAGCGACTTACATTTTTATCTCATTACACATCTGAGCAGTTGAGGGTTAAGGGCCTTGCTCAAGGGCCCAACAGTGGCAACTTGGTGGTTGTGGGGTTTGAACCTGGGATCTTCCGAACCGCAGTCCAATGCCTTAACCACTGAGCTACCCCTGTCCCCATACTATATACTATACTGACAGTCAATGTTCTCATACTGTATTTATACAGGCAGCGCTAAGATATCACTGTTATACTGCTGAGCTATAGCTTTATTCTAATCACTAAACTGCCTGAAAAACTCTCAGGGTTGCAACCCGACCCTCCAAATGGCCTTTTTAATATAAATAAGAAGAACTTTTGATATTTTGAAGCTAATGGCTTGATATTTGTCAGTTTGGTGGAAATAAGACCTGAAACACAATCCAATCTGTGCATCAGTCTCTTATTATAGAATAATTTAATGGGCATGAAACTATTGGTCTTATCTGGGAGACGTGGAATGAAGGATTGATGCGACGCATTGTGGATGGCAAGAGTAGCCTGACTGTGCAAGGGTTGATAATCTTGGAGATGGTGAAAGGCCCAATGAACCTTGGAGATATCTTGTGGGAAATTCTTTTAATGGGGACATTACGGGTGGAAAGCATGACTCTATGGCCAACGCGGTAGGTTGGGGCGGTTGAGCGACGGCGATCTGCTTGGCGCTTAAATAGGGTTATTGCATGGCGAAGCCTCACTCTTGCACGTTGCCAGGTTCTTCTACAGCGACGTATGAAAGCTTGGGCCGAGGGAACCGCCACCTCCTCCTCTTGGGACGGAAACAAAGGAGGTTGGTAGCCGAGACAACACTGGAATGGTGAGAGGCCCGTGGATGATGTGGGTAGTGAATTATATGCATATTCAATCCACGGTAGCATCCGGCTCCAGGAGTGTGGGTCTTGGGAGGTCATACATCGAATCGCTGTTTCGAGGTCCTGATTGGCTCTCTCAGTCTGGCCGTTGGTTTGAGGGTGATAACCAGAAGAGAGGCTGGGGGTAGCACCGATGAGTCTACAAAATGCTGTCCAGTATTGGGCAGAGAATTGGGGTCCATGGTCAGAAACAATGTCTACAGGGATACCGTGAAGGCGAAATACATGCAGGATGAGTAACTCTGCCGTTTCCTTGGCCGAGGGGAGTTTAGACAGGGGAACAAAGTGAACCACTTTGGAGAAACGACCGACAATGGTTAAGATGCTTGTGTAGCCATTTGAGTCTGGGAGTCCAGTAACGAAGTCTAGGGCTATGTGGGACCATGGTCTGTGGGGAATTGGGAGTGGTCTCAGCAGGCCTGCTGGGGGTTTATTGATGGCTTTGTTTCGAGTGCAGACATCGCAGGCAGACACAAATTGTCGGGTATCTTGTCTGATGGAGGGCCATCAGAAGCGCTGTTGGACTAGTGCGAGAGAACGGGCTCCTCCGGGATGACAGGCCAATCTTGAACTATGTCCCCATTCTAGGACTCGTGGACGTGCTAGTGGTGGCACGAATAGCCTACCAGGTGGTGTCTCTGGTGGGCCCGGTTCCCGGTCTAATACTTGCTTGACCAGAGCCTCGACATCTAGCAGGGTTGCGCCTATGAGACATTGTGGTGGCAGAATAGTCGGTGGAGGAAAATCACCCGTGACCAAAGTGAACTGGCGAGAGAGGGCATTGGGCTTGGTATTCTTGTTCCCTGGTCGATAAGATAGGGAGAAGTTGAAACGTGAGAAGAGCAATGACCATCTGGCTTGGCGAGAGTTCAAGCGTTTAGCTGACTTGAGGTATTCAAGGTTTTTATGATCTGTCCAGATGAGAAACGGGACCTCTGTGCCCTCAAGCCAGTGTCTCCATTCCTCCAGCGCCAGTTTTACCGCGAGCAGCTCCCGATCTCCGATACCATAGTTCTTCTCCTATCATAGGTTCTCTAAGATAGTGGTACAGTACATGCTGGAGCTAATGATATACGCCTTCGTCAGTCAGAGGTTAGTAAGAATAACTTTACAGAGGTGTTTAAATTAGCGAAGGCGATGTCCGATGAAGTAGTATGCTCTGGTCCCATCCCAATGAGACGTGGCGACATAGCTTACAGCAGGTTATGGTCGCTGAACCGCTGGATGTCCAGGTGGTGCTCCGAAAATAATGTGGGCTACATAGATAATTGGAAGACCTTTGAGGGCAAAGCTGGCCTGTTAGGGCGGGACGGTGTCCATCCCACTCGGGAAGGTGCTGCTCTCATTTCTTGTAGTATAGCTCATAGTCTCAGTAGAGGTCTAGTTAATCGGTGACAATCCAGAGCCCAGGCCAGGGAGCAGACAGACAGGCTAAACCAACCGTCTGCTAGCTGCATAGAGTCGTCACTCAGGGTTCACCATATTGAGACTGTGTCTGTTCCCCGATCTAAGCAAAAATGTAGAAAGACCCAGAAAGTCTGTTTCAATAATCTAATTAACATAAAGACCACAAACTCAGATCATACTGAATGCGCAGCCGGCACCTCTGATCTGAAGCTAGGATTGTTAAATATTAGATCTCTCACATCAAAAGCAGTTATTGTTAAAGAAATTATCACAGATCAGGCGTTTGATATACTCTGTTTAACTGAAACATGGGTTAAACAGGACGAGTATGTAGCTCTAAATGAAGCTAGTCCTCCTGGATACAGCTACATACACCAGCCTCGGTTAACTGGTAGAGGAGGAGGCATCGCAGTTATTCATAATGATAATCTGTCTATCGTACAAAAACACGGACACAAATTTAACTCATTTGAAATTCTCTATAGTAACATAAGTGTATTTAAGTATATTAAATCAGCTCAGTCGATTCCACTAATTATAATTTACAGACCTCCAGGGCCGTATTCTGAATTTCTTAGTGAATTTGCAGATTTCATCTCAGACCTGGTCATTTCTGTAGACAAAGTGTTAATTGCTGGAGATTTTAACATTCATTTTGAGAATCCAGAAGACCCTCTGAGAACAGCATTTATATCCATACTGGACTCCGTAGGTGTAGATCAGTGTGTAGTAGGACCCACTCATAAAGCAGGTCACACTTTAGATTTAGTAATATTCTTCGGATTAATTATAAGAAATGTATTCACAATTCCACTGTCTGAAATTATCTCAGATCACTATCTTGTCTCCATTCAAGCGTGTCACAGTGATAATGTACGCACAGCACCGCGCTACCGTATTAAACGTACATTCACATCAACTACCACACAGAGTTTTATCAGTAATCTCCCAGAGTTACCAACGTCGATTAGGCCACCGTCTGACCCCACAGAACTTGATCAGGCGACTGAATATTTAGAGTCGACACTTCGTTGTACCTTAGATAATGTTGCTCCAGCTAAAAGAAAAATTATTAGAGATAAGAAACTCGCTCCCTGGTATAACGATCACACGCGCACTTTAAAACAGACTGCTCGGAAATTAGAGCGTAAATGGTGTCAAACTAAATTGTTGATATTTCAAATAGCATGGAAAGAGAGCATCCTGAACTATAGGAAAGCTTTTAGTGTAGCTAGATCAACGTATCTCTCCACTCTTATAGAAGAAAATAAAAATAATCCTAGATTTTTATTTAATACCGTAGCCAAATTAACCAGAAATAAGACCACTACAGAAATCTCCACAACAACATCATGCAATAGTGAGGACTTCATGAACTTTTTTAATAATAAAATTGTAAATATCAGGCATAAAATTGAGGCTTTGAAACCAAACAATGTAATTGATACTGATGTTAACCTAGCCATGTCAGATTCAAACCTAGAATACTTTACTCCTCTTGAAGAGAATGAACTAATTTCACTCATCTCTTCTGCAAATTCATCAACCTGTATATTAGATCCTATACCGACACATTTTCTTAAACAGATAGTACCAGTAATAACAGAACCGATGTTGAGAATAATTAATTCCTCACTCAGCATTGGTTATGTTCCAAAATCTTTTAAAGTAGCAGTTATTAAACCAATAATTAAGAAACCTGACCTCGACCCCTGTCAGCTGTCCAATTACAGGCCAATATCAAACCTCCCCTTTATCTCTAAGATTCTGGAAAAGATAGTAGCGGAGCAGCTATGCTCATATCTACATAGAAATGGCATACATGAACTGTATCAGTCAGGATTTAGGCCTCATCACAGCACAGAAACAGCACTCGTTAAAGTAGTAAATGACCTCCTATTGGCCTCTGATCAGGGTTGTGTAACTATGCTTGTATTACTCGACCTCAGTGCAGCTTTTGACACTATTGATCATGCTATTCTTCTTCACAGATTAGAAAATTTAGTAGGAATTAAGGGTACAACCCTCTCCTGGCACAGATCCTATTTGACCGATCGTTATCAGTATGAAGACTTAAATGGTGATTATTCTGCATGTTCTCTAGTGGAGTTTGGCGTTCCGCAGGGTTCAGTTTTAGGCCCACTGCTTTTTTCCCTTTACATGCTTCCTCTGGGCAACATAATCCGTAAGCATGGTATTAGTTTTCATTGTTATGCTGACGACACACAGCTATACGTCTCAACAAAACCTGATGAGAAAAACCATCTTACTAAAGTTGAGCAATGTGTTCAGGACATAAGAAATTGGATGCTAATTAACTTCCTTCTGCTTAATCCGGATAAGACAGAAGTTCTAGTCATAGGACCGCATACAGCTAGAAGTAAAATCTTAGATCACACCGTAACTTTAGATGGCCTTTCTGTTCAGTCAAGTGCAACAGTAAAAGACCTCGGCGTGATTATAGATTCCAGCCTTTCATTTGAAGCTCATGTAGATAATATCACCAGGATAGCATTCTTTCACCTTAGAAATATCGCCAAAATAAGAAATATATTGTCGCTAAATGATGCAGAAAAACTAGTTCATGCTTTTATCACTTCTAGGTTGGACTATTGTAATGCCTTACTGTCTGGTTGTTCAGTTAGGTGCATAAACAAGCTTCAGCTAGTCCAAAATGCAGCAGCGAGAGTCCTCACTAGAACCAGAAGATATGAGCACATCACCCCTATCCTATCTTCACTGCATTGGCTCCCTGTGAAATTTCGCATTGATTTTAAAATACTACTCTTGACATATAAGGCATTAAATGGTCTCGCGCCGCAGTATCTGAGCGAACTGCTAGTGTCTTACGATCCGCCACGCCTACTTCGGTCAAAGGATGCAGGCTGCTTATCAGTACCGAGTATTATGAAAACTACAGCTGGGGGCAGAGCTTTTTCTTACAAAGCCCCAAAATTATGGAATAGTCTTCCAAATAGTGTTCGGGACTCAGACACAGTTTCAGTGTTTAAGTCTAGGCTCAAAACCTATTTATTTAACCAAGCATTTTATAAATAGATTTGCCATAAGGTAAAGGAGCAGATCTGGGGGACTCATGGACATAGAGTATTATGGTGAACTGGTATGTTTAGATGCTGTCTTCCTCACTCTCATTTGATCACTCAGGTTTGTTGACGGTGAGGTGATTGTTTGCTTTACATCTCAGTTCCCCCTCATGTTTGTGTTTCCTTCTGGCTCTCCCTTTTAGTTATGCTGTCATAGTTAGTCCTGCCGGAGTCCCTGCTTGCACTCTACAGTAAATATACATTCACATTAGACATTGTGACTGTGACCATACCTAATTGCAATCTCTCCTCCTCTTCTCTTCCTCCCCCTCTTTCTCTTTCCTCTCTCCCCCTGTCTCCCCCTTTCACTCTTTCTCTCTCTCTCTCTCTGTCGAGCTACACATGTGGTTCCTGAGCTGCCAGTGATCCAGACTCCCTCTGCCCTCCGGACCTGTCTGATCCATCCTGGTGCCCGGTTTCTGGTTGGAGGTCTCATCGCATGGATGCCCCGTGTGTCTCTTTAGGATGCGTCTGGTGTCTGGGGATGATTCTCTATACTTAGAAGATGGTTCTGGCCTCGACTGGTGTGGTCAGCTGTTTCTCTGAGGACTTGACAATTCGATAGTTCAGGACTGGAACTTTCTACAAGTCTATCTGAGTCTCGAATAACTACTGGACTCCATTTTACATCAAGTATTATAACATCAATTAACATCAACTATTATAGCTGAACCTAACACTTAACACTGTATAAATGCAGATCATTTCCTGCTATCTGTTTCACCCAGATGAGGATGGGTTCCCTGTCGAGTCTGGTTCCTCTCAAGGTTTCTTCCTATTACCGTCTCAGTGAGTTTTTCCTTGCCACTGTCGCCCTCGGGCTTGCTCGCCAGGGAATATCTGAACATTTTGATTCATACACATTCACATTCCATACAAACTTAAATAATTCTTTTGATTGTGTAAAGCTGTTTTGAGACAATGTCAATTGTTAAAAGCGCTATACAAATAAAACTGAATTGAATTGAATTGAATTCTCAGCGGTGGAAAGGCGGTGAGAGAAGAAGCAGCAAGGGTGCAATTTGCCATCGGCGGGGGACCTCTGAGAAAGTATGGCCCCCACACCGGAGTCTGAGGCATCTACTTCCACTATGAACTGGAGTGCGGAATCCGGTTGCGTGAGGATGGGTGCTGAGGTGAACCGGTCCTTTAATTTGACAAATGACTCCTCTGCCTGATCAGACCAATCAAAAGGAACCTTAATGGAGGTGAGTGCGATGAGTGGGGCGGCCACTGAGCTGTAGTTCCTAATAAATCGGCGGTAGAAGTTAGCAAACCAGAGAAAGCGCTGGAGGTCTTTCCGGGTAGACAGTCTTGGCCAGTCGGTTACCGCTTTTAGTTTAGCTGGATCCATTTCGATCTTAGACGGGGCGATGATAAAACCCAGGAAAGAGACGGTTTGACGATGAAATTCACATTTCTCTGCCTTTACGTATAGCTGGTTTTCAAGGAGTCTCTGAAGAACTTGCCGAACATGCAGCTTGTGATCATCCAATGAACGGGAAAAAATCTAAATGTCATCTAAATAGACAAATGTGAAGATATTCAGGAAATCCCTGAGAACATCATTCACCAAGGATTGGAAAACGGCTGGTGCGTTGGCTAGTCCGAATGGGACTACAAGGTATTCGTAGTGTCCCGAGGGCGTGTTAAATGCTGTCTTCCACTCATCCCCTTCCCTGATCCTGACAAGGTGATAAGCGTTGCGCAGGTCAGTTTGGTGAAGATGTGGACATCAGGGGAAGAGGGTAACGATTCTTAATGGTGATTTCATTAAGCCCCCTGTAATCGATACATGGTCGTAAAGTCTTGTCCTTTTTGGCCACGAAGAAGAATCCTGCCCCCGCGGGGGATGAAGAAGGACGAATGATGCCAGCAGCAAGGGATTCAGAAATATATTTGTCCATGGCTTCCCTCTCATTTGAGCATAATGAATATAATCGACCCCGGGGAGGAGTCGTGCCTGGAAGGAGATCGATGGCACAATCGTAGGGTCTGTGGGTGGGGAGTGAGAGAGCACGTGACTTACTGAATACCTGCTTGAGGTCTGAGTAATCAGGCGGAACAGCTGAGAAGTCAGGGAACTCCTCAGTGGCAGGAGATGTTACTGTGAAATGGTGAGCAGACTTCAGGCAGGATGCTAGACACAAGGGACTCCATTCTCGGATCGTGTTCTTAGTCCAATGAATGTGTGGGTTATGACGGATCAGCCAAGGTCGACCAAGAACCAAGGAGGAGTGGGCATCATGCATAACAAGAAAAGAGAGTTCCTCAGAATGGTTGCCAGATACTCGAAGGATTACTGGCTCTGTACGCCGAGTAATGGAAGACAGAGAAGTGCAGTCGAGGGCTCGAACGGCTAATGGAGACTCAAGAACTTGAGTTGAGAGGTTGAGATCCTTGACTTTGGAGGCCGACATCAGATTTTGGTCTGAGCCAGAGTCAATTAGTGCAGGGACCACATGAGGTCTGCCTTGTGCGACAATGATAGTAGGTAGAAGTGGGCGTGAGCTAGGGGATTGGTTGATGGCTGACCCTTCCAGGGTCCCTAGATTCACTGGAGGAGTTCTTGCTTTCAGAGGGCACTGGGGAACATACAGTAGTGACCCTTCTGGCCACAATAAAGGCAAGAACCAGATTGGAGTCTCCGCTGACGCTCTTCAAAGGAGATCCGGGTTCTGTTTACCTGCATAGACTCTGGATATGAACTGGGGCCCATCCCGGGTACTGTGTGCCGGCTGGAAGAAGACAGTGGTGGTGCTGAGGGTCCAGAACTGGAAGAGAGCTTGGGTCGAAAACAGCGTCTTTGAGTTAGCCGAGTATCTACACGATCCGCTAATTCCATCAGACCATTGAAATCACAGGGGAGCTCTTGCCTCATTAACTGATCCTTGACATCTTCAGAGAGACCGTGAAGAAAGACATCATAGAGTGCTTGGGTGTCCCAGTCCGCCGATGCAGCCAGCGTGCGGAACTCTATAGCATAATCATATGCAGAACGGGGTCCTTGGCGGAGCTCCAGTAATTGTCTGGCTGCATCTCTGCCGGAGTGGGAGCGGTCGAAAACCCTCTTCATCTCCTCAGTAAATGTTCTGAAGGTCGCGCAGCAAGGATCATTGACATCCCAAACAGCAGTTCCCCATTCACGTGCATGATCGGTGAGGAGAGTGATAACATAAGCCACCCTAGAGCATTCAGTAGGGAAGTAGGATGCCTGGAGCTCCAAAAGCAAGGAGTATTGGGACAAAAAGGAGCGACAGGTTCCAGGTTCCCCGTTGGGACAAAAAGGAGCGACAAGTTCCAGGTTGTGGGTTTGGGAGCTGGGGTTCATGATGTGAGGTGTGCACTGGAGCTGGTATTGGATTATCTAGGAGTTGCTGAAGGTGAATGGAAATAGAGGAAAGATTCTGATTTACCTGTTGGATATTTTGTTGGTGAGAGCTCAGCATCGCCCCCTGGTGTGAAAGTGCCTGCCTTAATTGATCCAAGTCCACTGGGTCCGTCATGGCCGAAGTATACTGTCAGGGACCTGAGTAAATGGAAGTGAACCCAATTGCAGACAAACAGCTTTATTAATGGGAAAGCATAAAGGATCTTCACCATGCGGCAGGAGCAGAGGGGAGAGAGGCTGCACATGTGAGTGAACAGAACGAATGGAGAAATCCCCTGTGACGAGAGAGGAGGCGGGTCGATGACGTGCGGGGAATTCCACAACCCCGGAAGCAGAGCGTGACAGAGAATCTCCAAAAAGGGGCGTGAATCCTTGCCTAAGGCAGAGTGTGTGTGATCGCGGCGCCCGATGTTTGGAGCGAGAATTCGTTCGAGGTTGAATGCCTGTGCGTATCGGCAAAAACACTCCTGTGCAATGTCCGCGAACGCGGAAGAGCTCACAAGCACACACGGGTTGCGGGAAACAGCGTGAGTAGAGGTCGGTGAGACAGGCAGGGTCGGCAACAGTTATCCAGCAGCGAGAGAGACGAAATCTAGAAGCGTGATCCAAATTCGAAGTCGATAACAGGCGAGGTCATGCACGTAGTCAAATCCAAACGAGAAAATCCAGAGGGCAAAGACGAAACCGAAATCCAGAAACAATCAAGGTCAAAACACAGATACAGGGCACTAGAGAAAATCACAGACTGACAAGACAAGAGGCACGCACGTAAGATACTTCGGCACTGAGTGAAATTCTAAGCTTCCTTTTAAAGGCAGAGGTGGATTGCTGATGGGCTACAGGTGTGTGAAGGTAATTGGTTAGGGAGGCAGGACTTTCTTAGGTGAAATTATGACCTGGATGTGCTTGGCTGATCTGGCTGGCGCATGACACACGCCAGAAATTGAGAGAATTTAATAGACATACACACACACACACACACACACACACAGAACATAAGCGTCACTGAAGATGGTCGAGCAGACTATCCCAGGGGTTGATCACTTTGTAACACATGGTTTGCCAGTCTTTTGAGAGATGTGCTTCTAATAGCCTATGTTTGAGCACTGATACTGATGGATTGCAGACAGAAGAGGCTCACTGGGGAAAGATGGTTAGGTCTCCCTGTTTTATTCGACATCTGTCTCTGGGGCTGTCCCTAATTCAATGCTATTAAATTCTCTCTGTGTCAGCCAGTTACCATCACATGTGCACTCAGAGCAAAATGATGAACAGCATAAAGTAGCATTAATATGTTGTTAGTCTCTTGGCTGCTCCCGGCAAGGGGTCGCCACAGCGGAATATCCAGTCCGCACAACAACTTGGCACAGGTTTTACGCCGGATGCCCTTCCTGGCGCAACCCTCGCATTTTATCCGGGCTTGGGACCGGCACTGCATCCAGTGGCTGGGGGGTTTGGGCACTAGCTGGGAATCAAACCCAGGCTCTCCGCATGGCAGGCGAAACACCTACCACAGAGCCCCCAGTGCCCATAAACTAGGGTTAATATACAGTTAATATACATTATTATATAATAATATTATTATTATACAACCCAAAGTTCACCAGATGGGCTTTGAAATGGATTCTTCTCATAGCTTTGCTTTGCCACTTCCGGCTCTCTGTGGTGCTGACTGTAATTATTGACTAAATGTATGATATATGCATAGATATAGATAAAAAAAAAAACTTTTGCGACTTAAAATATTGCAAATAATACTAATTACTTAATACAATTAAGTGAAAATTGCTGCTGACATTGATGATCATAATAACATAAGTAACAAAGATGAGGAAAAAATATATAGAGAGACTTAAAATAAAATTTATTTAATTATTCAAATAGCAAAAACCTGCTTATATTGATTTTATAAATAAATTAGACAATTGTGAAAAACATTCACTTGTGCAAATTTAGTCTATAAGGAAAAGAAATAAAATACAAAAAGCAAAATATATTTTAACATTCCTTAATGAATATAATCTTAATTTACTGAAACTTAATACATTTTATCATTTGCTCCAGGCAAATATTTCTTTACATAAAAAAACATGGTAACACAGTTTCTTTCAGTAATACTGTACTTTCTTTTTTGAAACCAAAAAAAAAAACATATCTAGGTTTTGCATTTCAGTTAGCTGTACTTTCTTTATAATACTTCAGACTGATGAAATCAAATTCAGTAGTTGGGACAATTCAGGAGTTCATATACATAGCCAACTCTGTCAACCTGTCGCCTGCTGGTCATTCTCCAGTAGTAGATGTTTCGACAGAAGTAAAAGTGTCCTGAAAAGAAACAAATATATAGTGGTATTTTGTTTAGTTTTTTATCTTTGCATATAATCTCAAGAACTATACTTCATTGGAATTAAAATAACATATTTTATATATTATTTTGCAAATATATACTAGCAATCTGATTGCTAAGGAAGGTCACCTACCTTTATAAAGGAATACATCGTGAGCATCCATTGGGACCCCACCGAAGGTCATGTCAATGTGGCGAGGATATCCTTTATCCATCTGCTGGGTCTTCAGATCCAGCCTAAGAAGATGAATGAAGCAGTAAAATTTTATTCATGTGATTTGTATATACAGTAAGTGAGAGCATCAGAAAGCTTTAGATTGACTTACCTCCAGTATTCCTCCCCACTGAACAGCAGCACCTTGCTATTTCCCCTCTGCAATGCTCCTTCAACCTTTTTCAAGGTGCTGGGCAAGCCAAGTTTCTCAATTCTTCGTGGTCCCAGTACATTCTGCCCAGTGAACACCCAGAACTGAGTGTCTGAAACAAATGCAGAATCTCAGATGTCAATCTGCTATATGAAATTACTTTACATAATTAATAATAGCTGATAATAGCATTATTATATATAATATATTATATATATAATATATTATATATATAATAATAGCATTATTAATAAAAGTTTTCTCAATCTTATTTTACCTGCAAAGAAGTATATCTTTTTAGTAACAGGGTCCTCAAAAGCAGTGTCAAGCTTGACTGGCAGAGTAGGCCATCTCTCAGAAACCATGAAAGGACCTTTGCGTTCTTTGTTACTTGAGGACTTCCAGTAGTATCTGAAGGGAATGAAATGTTGGATATTTAAATTTCCTGGGACATTACTGATTAATTACATCTGATTTTTTTTTATTCATCCCATATAAATATTTTATTACTTGAAGCTGCATCTAATTCAGTTATCCAGCACCTCCAACCAAATCAGATGTTTTTGTGGTTAATTATTGAGAGTAATTGGCCATAGATATTCACTACATAACAGGGTATAAAGTTCCTTAATAGTACTGTTGTATTCACACTACGAATTCTTACCCATCCTTGAAGAAATGGAGCTCTCCCTGGATCTCTGTGATTACATCAAATTTATCCAACTGGCAAGGATCTACTGAGGGTTCCACAGGCGTATACACAGATGTAGTAGTGGATGGAGTTGGTTTTGTGGGTTTGGCAGTTGAAACTGGGGAAGATGTAGTGGTAGATGGCTTGGGTGGAGTGGGCTTTGGGCCTGGTTTGGGTCCTTACAAAGGTAAGACATAAATCAATTATTATGTACCTTAAATGTTTTGTTTATGAAATAGTTGTGAGTAACATGCCTTTTTATTAAGTCAGGATTGTAAACAATGGTATATACTGTATATATAATATCCATGTTCATCTACTTACCATAGAGATACTGGATGCCCTCAATGTCATCCTCATTCAGAGAGAAGTCTGCTACATATTTGTACATGGGGTACATCAGAGCATCCTGAATGTTGGAATGGTCCAGACCAAGAGCATGTCCAAACTCATGGGCTGCCACCAGGAACAGACTGTATCCTGTGGAGCAGAAAGATGAGTTATTAGTAATATAAAATGTGCATCAGTTGTTACATTGATCAAATGTAAAGTCGTTAAAACAATTACCCTTATCTGGGCAAAATCCCCATTTATTGTCCTTGTCATAGCTGCTGGTTGTAGCACACCACAGTTTTCCATCACCACGGCCTTCACTTGTGCAGGAAGTATAGGTTTTCCCCAGGAAGGTGAAAGGAAACTGACATGGTTCCCCCTCAGAATTTCCACCAATCACAGCAGTATCTGTTGGACAAAATTTATACACATACATTTTATTTGTTAATAAAGATCAGCTGTACTGTATGTTGCAATGCTTCCTTTGAGTAATCTTGAACTAATATTCGGTTTGAAAAATTCTAACACATTATAACTTAGGTTCTTTGATGTAATGAAGGGTAATGGTGCATTAAAGGCTCTCACCTCGGTTTGGACAGAACCCATATTTTTTATCCTTATCAAAGTTGGCTGTAGTAGCACACCAGCGATACCCATCATCACGTCCTTCAGTGGTACAACTGGTGTATGTTTTCCCATCAAACACGAATGGAAAGACACAAGGTTGACCATCACTATTCCCGTCATATGTGAACAGAACTATGGAGGAAGACAAGTTTAGTTATTTATCATCTCATATACACTGAATTGTCAAAACTCAGCTTTTGTCATTATATGGAGAACTTACGCTCACTAGGGCAGAAACCATATTTTCCATCTTTGCCAAAGTCGGCCGTTGTGGCACACCATGGCAGGCCGTCTTCCCGACCTTCAGTGGTGCAAGTAGAATAGGACTTCCCTTCAAACCGGAAAGGGAATTTACACATAGCACCTTCTGCATTGCCGTAGTAGGTCTTGATTGCTGAAGGCAAAAAATAAAGGAAAAAAAATGTTTTATGCTTATATGAAACTATGATAGTCAGCTCACACTATGAAGGAAGATGATGAAAGTGAAGGGCATATGAGTGTATTCTCAATAAGTATGTGATCAAACCACTAGAGGGAGCCAGAGTTCTAATTTCAAGCATTTGTGCAGTATCACAACAATTTGATAAATATTCTAGGTTAGGGTTGAGAAATTAATTTATGTTCAATGAACAGACTCTGACCTGGTCCAGTGCCAAGGGTCCAGTATTCGTCATCATCAAAGTGAGCATCTCCCTGCATCCCTTCACCTGGAGGATAAGCATGTGCCAGCAAGCCGTCTTTCCCATCAAATGGGTAGGGATCTCCATGATCTGTAATATATATGTTGTTTTACCAGTTTTCCAATTTGGTTTAGCATTTGCATCATACAGTACAACGTCATGATACTAAACAGCACATAAACAGTTGAAGTAACAAAATATAAATAACTGAAAATAATCTGTTCTTGCTCTCTCTTAACATATTACATTGTAAAATCACCAGTGATAGGACACTGATAATACTGTATTTATGCTTTACTTGGGTAACTGGAAGAAAGACCCATCTTAATGAATGATTGAAAACCCACCCTTTTTTCCAAATGAGATCATGATGTCAGCAGTGCCCTCATAGAGACGTTTGAAACTTAGCGGTGTGACATCACTCCACACCTGGAAGGCTCTGGCAAAGGCATCATCAATAATAGACGCATCTAAGTCTGGTGAGTAGCTCAGAATCCTACAGAAAATATAATAGAAAGCATTTAATTTTACAATGGGCAACTGTTAACCTAATCTTGGAGCTGTATTTTCTGATGTCAGGTATTCTTCTTTAAAATCCTTCACAGCTTAAATGTTGGAAATTTTCCAAACAAATGATTATCAATTTCCATGGACTGTGGGGACAGTGAGAATGAATGATTATTTGCGAAAGCACATGAAAATTATTTATTTTATAAAAAGCTAACATGTTAACACTGAAATGGTTACCTGTACGTAATGTTATTGTGATCCCATTTCAGGTCTCCATCAAATGTCTGGTAGTTGCGGACATCTGGCACACCACAGCGTGGCTTCTTCATGGCATCAATTGTTGGCTGATCCAGTTTGCCAGTCTCTTCCAGACCCAGCTGATTCTGCAACCTCTTCAGAGCCTTGGAAGTAGACACTGTTGCCTGCAAACCACTCTTATCCAGAACCTGCATATAACCAAAGCGCTTCAGGTAGTCCTGGAGACAAACAAAATAGAGAAACACAATCAGGCAAGCTTACATGCGAATGCATAAGTGGTAATAACATGTAAAAAAAAAAAAAACAAGTGACATTCTGGTAGATCAGTAAATGTTTACCAATGTGCTGTTTGTGTGAATTTGAATAAAAAAAGAAAAGAAAAAAAAAAACAAGACAAACAATACTCACTTCAGCCAGCTGTTTGTCTGTCATGTTTTTTATTAAATCCCCTGGAAAGGTCAAAAATCTGGATTTAACTGGGTGGCACCATGCACTTAAAGTGCAGGCCCCAAGGACCAAAAATGGCAAGATGTTTATTCTCATGGTGAGAACTTTCTAACCACTGCTTTGTAAAATAAAGCACAGCTGGAGAAATTCTGTCCTCTTTAGTCTTCTTCTTCTGACTCTTAATCTTACTCTCTGCCTATCCTGCGTCCTGCATGAGAATTTATAGCTCTGATGAGACGTGAATTACTCAACCTCATCCCTTTATGCCGCCCACTTTAACCACCCCACACCCACAACAGAGTAAGCAGTGATTGTTTTTCTTTTTTAGATTTTTTTAATACTCATTCCAAGAAGGGGAAATTCCATCAAAGATGCTTAACTATATTTGGAATTATTATTTAACATTTTCCTACACAAATGTTATGAATTTTCAATAATTATTAGAATTTTATTATTATTATTATTATTATTATTATTATTATTATCATCATTATTATTATTATTATTATTATTATTATTATTATATAAGCAAATTTTCATTAATGTGATAATACACTAAATGTTAAGGATGAGATTTTATATTAATGATGAGATTTTATATTTATATTAATATATCCATATTAATGGACTCGGATATTAATCTGAGTCCTGATACTAAAAGCATGTAATATATAAATTGAGGCATGAAAATATTTAGACTTAGTTCCCAGTTAAGTGGTTTACAACAGTTGAGCCACAGGTATTGAATAAGAACATCCTGTTTTGATTGTGAAACCAAAAAACATTTGTGCCACTCCTTGTTTATTTCCACAGTGGTCTTGAATATATAGATACCTTTAAAAGCAGTGCTTGCATAATAGATTAATAATAAAATAATATATTTCTCCCTCCTAATACAAACATACAGTATATTTTTTTTGTTCTTAAAGTAACATTGTGCATGTTTTATTATAAGAAAATGAAAAGAAAAAAGAAAAAAAACATTTTAATGGTCTTTAGTTTAGTTTTGGTTGATTTATGAAAAATAACAATGTAGTTATATTTCATAATGTGCGTGTGGAATGGAATAAATACTGAACACTGAAATGTAAAGGTTAGATTAAAAAAAAAAAAAAACATTTCCCTGTAAAGCTGACTGGATAATCACATGAATATTTTCACAATTCTTCCCACTGCACAGCAATATCCAATAGTAGGAAGTTCATATATGTGCTCCTTCCACGCGTAAAGCCAAACATTGTTTCTGTGTGTATGTGTTGCTTTGTGATTATGGATTTAACTAGCTTGATGCTGCCTATCTGTATTTTGATCAGTGCAGTGGAGTATAATTACAAGCATTAGGCAAGTATTTAAAAAAAAAAATACAAGTATATATCGCTACAAACATATGAGTCTGTATACTACCTGTGATATCAGGGCTTTATAGTTAGGATTTTGAGGTTATGGTTTAATTTCCCCTTAATAATTATTTTTGAGTCCTTTAACATGCTGTGGCTCGTTCTTAAAATCGGACCAAAGCAAGTGAGTTATACTGTAAGTCAGGGGACCCAAGTGTTTGGGCACAGGTATCAAACAGATCAGAGCTCAAAAGTGCATTTTGTTCTGGGATCTGTGTGTGGTATTTTCATTCTATTGCACACTGGAGACCTAGCCAAATATGTAAGTTTCATTGGGGAGCAAAATTTGTGGCAATACTGCTGCCCAGTCTCAAAATGTAAAAATTGTATTTTTGGGAAAATCATCAGTCAGATTCCTTAAGCAAGCAATTCCCAGTCAGTTCAACGTGTAGGTTGCGTACTGGTCCAACAGTGTCCCTGCTATCTAATAGCTTCAAGGACCATATTCAATTCCATGTGGAGGTTCTGTGCATGTTCTCCCCACGTTTACTTGGTTTTCCTTTCTTTTCCAAAGTAATGTTAGTAGGTGAATTAACTTAGTGTATAATAAATAAGTTTATAATTGAGTGTGTATTGGTCTCATACACCTAGTGTTCCTCAAAATGACTCTGGATACAGTGGTTATTGAGAATAAATAAATGGTTTGGTATTGATAAATAGTGTTGATAAACAGTTCTAAAATTTCAAAAACACACAACATTTTAGCAAAGAATGGTACATTTTCAAAAAAGAAGAGGTAGTATGGAGGCCTGTGTACAGAAACAGTAAAGTGCTTGGTCTTTATACGTAGACATTTAGAATTTATTTTACCTTAAATAAATAATAAACATGTAAAATATGACATCTACAGCATGTTACTAATAACCACTGACTCACCATGACTTCTTCAATCATAAAACTGTGTCTGACACAAGAGTATTACCCTGAGGGTGGAATCAACAAAGCTGACTATATTCAAGGTGAAGTAAGTCTGTACATTGTGTGTCTTCAGGGAATAGGATGGAGTGACATAATAGGACAGGATGTTGACTAAAATCCTGCTCCCTCATTTAAACATTCAGCTAGAAAAATTGCCCAAGTGCTCTTTTTCCTCAGTGTGCACAACCACACCAACCGGATCTTCAGATTACTACAACCTTTGTAAATAACTATGCTTTGTGCATCAGTTCTATTCCAGTGTGCACCGGTTTCTATTAGATATATAGCTTTAATAAAAGGGAAGCATTACAGTTGGGTCCTTGTATTTAACAATGAGACAATTTCCATATTCTTCTGTACGTCACCATAGAAGATTTGTAATGAATTAATCAAGTTTTGATATAAAATTATCCATCTGTGCTGTGAAGTGCCATCCAAATCAAAATGGCAGGAATTGCAATTTCACTGAATCGGAGCAGTATTTCTATGGCATAGCTACTGTAGTGTATATAAACTTTAGAATTCATCCTATTACTTATGGCAGTAGTCACATCCTCAAAAGAATCGCCACTGATCCAGTTCAGAAGGCACTCATGCCTGTGCCATAACAATGCTTCCACTATGTTTGACAAACGATGTCGTGTGCTGTAGATCATGAGCATTCTCTTCTCCATAGTCTTCACTTCCCATAATTCTGGTACAAATGGGTTTGACCTGTCTGGGTTTGACCTGTCTGTTAAATATTGGACCGGAATTGGTCATGCTTTCTAAATATGATTTCCAGCAAAGTCTAATGTGGCCGTTCTGCACTTGTGTGCAGATCGCATCTTGATCCAAATCCTCTGTATTTACATTCAAGATGGTGTCTCTTGATTGTAGACTAAATTGTGATTTTGAGTACATTTTGCTGACCTAACCAATCTATATCTATAACATATATAGGTATAAATGTAATGTTTAAATATTATGAAAAACTGATTAAATTAGGGGAGGTCCAATAAATTACAAGTTTACTATAACAACGGAGCATGAATATAGATTTTCATATTGAACTTGAATACTTTGTTATTCAAGTATACAAAAGCCATCACGAGTTTGAATTGAAAACTGGTTTGCTCAACAAATATATCCATATAAAAAAAAATGTAACACAAGACTATCCAAATTCAGTGTCTGTAATTTAAAGTAACAGTGTAACAACTCGGTTATAAATATTGCAACAAACCCTTTCATAAGCCACTTCCAGACACTGACAAAGATTATAAAATACTTGTGTTGTGACTCATGAAAACTAGGTCATGGTTTTGTACAAGTTGGTTGGCATTGTTATTGTGGTAAGAATACTAGGCCAGGTAATACCTCATGCATAATGTTTGTAAACAAAGCTTTTGCATATTACATAAGGAATGTCAGGCTTTTACTATGATTATATACACACATATGATTATAACACACACACACACACACACACACACACACACACACACACACACACACACACATACGTACGTACAGTACACACATACACACATCCATACATACATAAACAAATAAATAAATAAATAAACTCAGCTCAACTTAAGCTATTCAACACCACCCCTAAGAAAACACAGACATCTGCCACTGTTTAAGCTTGGCGTCAAATGTTTAATAGAATTGGCTCTGAGGCTGTACCGGATGGCACCATGTGATTTTTTTTCTTTTGTTCCAAAAAGCCTGGCTCTGCTGTAAACAAATTCTGTCACATCTCTGTTTGGTAACAATATTCGCCCCCTCATTTGCCAGCAGGAATTTACATCCCTTATATGAACATGCAAAGTATACTAGACTAGGGACAGTGGTTTAGGTGCTGTTTGCTTACCTAAGTGGTTTAGGTGCTGTTTGCTGGGCTTTACACACAGACAGTGTAAAGGCCAGAATGGGCGTCTATGAGCCTCGAGAGTTTATCTATACACTTCAGGTCTAGAGCTTCAATTCTGAAGAAAACAGAGTGTTTACAGAGAAAATTACATTGGCTGGAGCTTAATTTCTTTGAAAACCACAGTTTAATGCATTATGCTTTAAATATTGCAGGCAGAGAAGTTGGGCCATAAAAGAACCACAGCAGCAGAATATGCCCTACCCTTCTCATTTAGCTCAAACCCCACTCACACTCTCAAAGCACACACACTTAACTTAAACTCAAAAGGAAGAGCCAAGCAAGAACAAAAGTTCTCTTTTGAGACTTCACATTATATTTCACACATTGGTTTGTTTAAAAATATTTACTGGCTGTGAAAATAACTACAGATGCAAAAGTAATTTTCTAAGGCATGTCTTAAGGCAATATTATTACATAATATTATTAATATATATTCTTATTCATAATATTATTAATATATATTCTTAACTAATAATAAATGGTCATAATAATATTACACTGCAAAGAGTGATATCTTAGCAAGTGAAAATAAATTCTTTACAAATATATCTGAACTTTCTCAATATATGATTACAATAAACCAAATTTAATGATCATTATGTTCATTAATGATCATAATTCTTTTAACAACCTTTATTCATGTCTACTAATTCTGTTGACAGATAATTTTATAATAATTTTTATAATATAGTTATATTTGGTTTGTTGTAATCAGATATTCATTAAGTTCAGATATTTATAATACCTAAAGTGCATTACGTTCCATATTTCAAATATTTTAGCTATATTTCATGTTGGTGTGACGGTATAACCTTAACTTTAAAGTGAAAAATATACTTACAGAACTGTTTGAGATGCACAAGACATAATAAGGCCATCGTACTGTATTTGTACATAGCCTATAGTCTTCACTTTTTTTGTGAAGTCTTTTTGTTTTGTGTTACTAAAGTGATCAGTGAAGATCCCTTCCTCTTACGTTCTGTGTTTACATGCCATATGTGTGGCCGTGTTTAACACAAGACAAATGTATTTTAGGGGATTTTTTATTTTTATTTTTTTTACAAAAACAGGATAAAAACCACATATGACAAGCATAACATAAATTTTCCTTGACCTGGTCTTATGACAAATGGTGAGAAGCCACAACTTTTTTGAGCATCTGTCTCATATGTGGTTAGCATGAATAGGCTAGTATTTAACCGCTATGTAGAAAAAGTTGCTGAATATAGGACCACAGGGTTCTAATGAACTGCAGTCACTGTGAAGGAGTGTGCACACACCTCTTAAAAAGTCAATACTTGGAAGCTAAGCATGCTGTTTTACTGACAGTCTTTAAAATAAACCTGAAGTGACTGTGGGCACATGTGCTTGCCTGTTTGTACTTATTAAAAAATATTATAGATGTGTTGTATTATTAGTCTCAAAATTCCTGGTTGCATTTCACCAAGTATGAAAGTGCACACATGTAAAATCATCTTTTTTGAAGATGATTTTAAATGAAGAAATTGAAGCAGGCTGAAGAAATTAAGCAAGCTTTCAATGCAAAAATAGGCAACATGTTCTCCTGCACAAGGACAATTTTAATAGAATATAAAACATATCTGTAAACACTTAAAAATCAAGTGCAACCATGGCCATGACCTTGGTACATTTGAAAAATATCCATCCTTCCCTCCTCACAGTGGGGAAGATTTCAGAAGAAAACATTGTCTAAATCAGGTATTACACATACTGAGATCATTTGTATGTCTTTCAGGAAAGAACTGCCTCATCAGAGCATCCCATGAAATCTGATCTTTGCCAAGTATAATTGGAAATTCAATGACAATTAAAATTGTTACAGTATAAGACCAAAATGTACTTGGCCATGTACAACACCAACTTTTCTACAAGTCAAACTTTGAGGCTGTTTTACAGTAATGGTAGTGAATGCATGATTTGCTTAGGTTGTTCATAATTGTTTTTTTTTTGGTTGTTTCTTAATGAGTTATGTGAGAAGGGTTTTTCATGAATATTTCATAGAAATTTCCAAAACTGTAGGATCCTCAGTAGGTCTAGGATACTTTGAGGGTCTAGGGCAATCAGAGCTACTATATCAACCTTGGCACAGTCAATGCCAGCTGTCCGCTTGACTGAAAGAATAGCTCTGAACATGAGTTATAGAAATGGGGTAGATTAAAATATCATCAGTTCAGGCAATTGCAAGTTTTTCAATCATGTCTCTACGCACATTATAAATGAAGCAAACTTGATTGAAGTTTTAATGCTGGTGGTTGAACTGATTCACAGCTTAAGGCAGATAAGACTTTGGGTATCTATAATTTATGGTCATTTGGTTCAGATCACAGTTATCTATTTATGAATGAATGGGATTCTTTAGTGGGTGAACTGAAATCCAGACATAATCCGTTGTGTTGACTTCATGAAATTGCTACCTGCTTAAATGCCATGGGGTGCTGCTTAAAGAAAGGATGAGTGTGAACGTGCGATCATGAAGAATAATTTGAATGTAATAGTGTAATACATGCATGTGGTTGTTTAACATCTGAATCATTGAGAGACGTGGTTTACTGGTTTGGACTGGATGTTGGGATCTCTCCACAGTAGAAGTAGGCACCACTCACTCATCTTCTATACTGCTTCATCCTGTATTCAGGATCGCAGGGACCTAGAGCCTATCACAGGGTATGGGGCAGGGTACACCCTGGACAGGGTGCCAATCCATCGCAGGGCACACACACACACACACACACACACACACACACCCATTCACTCAGGCAATTTGGAAACGCCAATTAGCCTAACCTGCATATCTTTGGACTGTGGGAGGAAACCTGGAGGAGAGTACCTGGAGGAAACCCACCAAGCATGGGGAGAGCATGCATACTCCATGCACACAGAGATGGGAATTGAGCCTGGCCAGGAATCGAACCCAGACCCTGGATGTGCAAGGCGACAGTGCTAATCTCTACCCCACCGTGCCAACCTGCTCCAAATAATTATGCCATTCTTTGGCTGTTAACCTGTTTAACCTTTGATAGCTTCATGATCCTGTAAAATCTTCACTCTCAGTGCTGACAAAAATCTATTTTTTTAGATAAATAGCCAATAAATTACCTTTTGTAGGATAAATCTGGGACTGGGAAATATGGGCTTGGTTTCTTTTTATATGGAAAAGCTATTTTGTTGTTGCTACAGTAATAGCTGGATATTCAAAGTACAGCAGAGATGACTTACTGTAGTCAGCTGTGTCCTTGTTAGTAGTGTTAGTAGTTTTTTGTAATAGGTAGATGCTAATGTATGATTTCTCATTTAATTTATATCAGCATTGTAGCAGAAAAAACAAGCATCTAAACTAAACTCACTCAACCAATAACACAAAATCGGGTTATTTAAAGTAACACTGGATTTACGGTACAGTAAATGTGGAAATGTGGCTGCTGTAGCACATTTTTATAGATATACTGTTTTTTTCTTTAACATCTTTGACTGCTTGAAAGACACTAATAACACTAAAACCAAAATAAACCGTTTTGTCTGATGACCTTGGGAGAAATTAGTCAAAGAACTTGTGTTGATTGTGTTCAGATGACTGTACTGTAGTCTGGCCTGTAAGAAGTTCTGCAAAATATTTTCATAGTGCACATGTCTTATATGTTCGTGTGTGTGTGTGTGTGTGTGTGTGTGTGTGTGTGTGTGTGTGTGTGTGTGTGGTGTGTGTGTGTGTGTGTGGTGTCTGTGTAGGGGGTGGGGGTGTCATAAAAAGAAACACTTCCTCTCCCTCAGAAGTTCTTTTAATAACATTTGGTTGAAGAGGAACATAGTGATACCTTCCCATGTCATTTAACTGCTAATGATTGAAGATCCTGTTTATGCTCTATTTTCTCTGGGTGGTAGATGAATCTTTCTTAAAACACAGTCTTTTCACTAACACAATCAGAGATTATCTCAAAAGCATTGTAAAACTGAATATTGAAGGTCATGAAGTTTTATGCAGTTCTGTGTACAAACTAGGAGAATTGTATGAAATGATGCACTATTCACACGTTAGAGACCTAGGGTTTATGAAGTTCAACCTGCCGATTCTGTGATTTTAACATACTATACACTAAATAAGCAGAATTTTGTGGACAAGGGACCATATGTGGGTCTTTCCCAAAATGTTGCCACAAAGTTGAAATCACACAGCTGTATAGTTGTAGTAACTGTCTTTGTTTGCTACAGCATTACAATTTTCCCTTCCTGGAACTTAGAGGCCTGAGTCTCTTGTTTCAATATGACAATGCTCCTGGGCACAAAATAATGTCCATAAGGACATAGTTTGCCAAGTTTGGAGTAAAAGCCCTTGAGTAGAGTGCATAGAGCCCTGACCTCAACCACACTAAACAACTTCAGAATGAACTAGAAGGCTGACTTTGCACCAGGTCTAGAATGCTGACTTTGCCAGAATGCACCAGGCCTCCTCTTCTGACATCATTACTCGATGACCACATGAATGAGCAAATTCCCACAGCCATGCTCCACAATCTAATGGACAAATCTTCCTAGAATTGTAATAAATTTCTCTTTTGATAATGTGTATATGCACTTGTATGGTTACGCCATTGTGTTTTCAAAAAGGATCCATCTGAAAACCTTAAAATACATTAAATTCTGGCATAAAACAGGCATAATAAAAGTAGAGCACCTGGTATTTCCAGGGAAAGTTACACTTACAGAATGGTCAAACAAACAACCTTTTTTTTAAATTAATCAGCCAATGTAAGTAAAGTCTATGTAGCTGAAGGAAACCTAAATAGATATGCCGGTAATGTAGTAAGTGCAAAGTGACCAAGTGACTAAGTGATCACTGTGGAAAACTAGCTATTTTATAAATTTTATATATTTATATATTTTATATATTAGATTTAATAAAACATTAATGATTTATTAAATCTGACCTATTTTACACAAAATCTGTCTTGCTGAGATTTCAAAACCATGATTTGTTTTGAAATGCAAATCTTATCCATGACCCAGGTAAAAAAAAAAAAAAAAAGACAAACTGCAAATGCATGAAATACACCACAGGGGAAAAATTCATTCTAATGTGAAGTTTATATAATTCAAATACATAAAACCATATACATATACAAGTACAGTACATACACAAACATTAGCTCTGCATGAAGCTGGGCAAAGACACTTTGCAGGCTAAATGCTGTGGGTTGTGAGCCAGTGCCAAACATTGCTGTAACTATTGTTGCTTTTGATTACTCATGATGTAATCACTGCTTATTTAACATTCAGCCCACGCAAGCTATCCCTGTCATCATATATTTGGCTTATTGTAATTTTCTTTCAGCAGAGACCATTCTGAAACACAGCAATACATAGAGTAGGTGCCATTAAAAAAAACTATAAAACGTCCCCTGGATTCACTGCTGGATTCAGTGTTATTTAATGACCTCAAGTTGATCCAGAGGCTCATTCTACACCTGTTTTTACTCCTCAGAAACACACACATTGTGGTACAAGTTCTGCACAATTCATATTAAATGTAATGTAAAGTAAGGTTAATTTGGTCATATGTGACATGTTAATATATCATTGGGAATGGCAAAGTGAACTTAGCCATTAAAACAATAAGCAATCTTTAAACAGATTTTCAACAAACTTACAACACATATGTAGTACATATAAAGTACTGGCCAGAACATACACATTCCTGAGTTCTGCTGTAACTAATGCATATACTGACTTCAAAGGCATACTTAATTATGTAAAATCCTAAAATCTCAAAAACAGTTTAGTAATTTCCAGTAGGTTGACTTGGCATACTGTAGTACAATGATTAGACATAACAATAAAAACATTAACATTAAAACCACCAAGATTTTGGTTATCTTTGCCTGCTGGGTCACACGCATGGCGGGCTGTGGTGCACTGGGTGTCCTGGTGCCGTTCTGTCGTGGCCAGACTTTTCTCAACGAATTGTGCTGCATTGGCTGTTCTGTGGATCGGACTAAACGGCTGGCCTTTGGTCCCTGACGGAATGGGCAAGCCTTAGGTTTCCATGATCTTATAACCAGTTTGCTGTGGTATAGTTGGTGATCAATGTTGTTAGATAAAGCCAACAGTTATATGAAGAAACAAGATCTTTCCCACAATCTACTTCTTTTTTTTTTGAGAAGTAAAATGTAATATGTGTTGTGACAATGTTTTTGAACAAGAGCATCCTGTTGTTGATGTTGATGTGACGTAAATTCAGCACTGATTTGCAGAAGAAAAATTGGACTGTTACATAACATTCTGAAATAAGATCACACACTTTTATATATATTTTAACATCAGCATGTGATTAATAGGCCATGTAGTAATTCAAGTTGTTTTGAAATAGACAGTCTAGAATACATGTGTGAACATCACTCCTACTGTACGTCAGAGATAATGCTCATATACAGGAGTAGCAGATGGCACTTTATTCCCTCAGGCATTAAAACTTACAAAGTGATGACAAGGCAAGGGATTACTTTTCGGTTTCTGCTGGTTTTTTGAGCCCCAGAGGGACTAATTATTATCTTCCTCAAAAGAAGAGTACTGTATATGAAATTTAATACTTTCTATTAGATTATTTCTATACTTACAAAAATATAACAGTACATTCTAAAATCGAATACAGTATACGATATCCAGGCAGTACTACTGTAAGTCTAACACTCTACTACATGTAAACTGTTTCATGCTGTTTAACAATGACTAATATACCCCCCCCTGCCTGTAATGCGACTGAACCCGTGCTCGTAATCCCTCTGACCATAAATCACAGAATCACCTTTACCAGCATGTAGACCCCCAAAACCCCCTGCACAGAGAGCACAAAAAAGCTTAGTGAAGATAACCACTGCTTAGAAATGGGAGTGAGGAAAGCGGGAAATTCCTGCAACATCCAGACAGAAATGAGTCAAGGCCAGAATTCAGCTCAGTCAAACCACACACACATGCACGCACATACAAGCCTAGACCTGATGAAGTGAGCAATCAGCAATGTGTGTGTGTGTGTGCGTGTGCGCGTGTGTGCGTGTGTGTTGAAATATTTTGCAGTCCCTTCCTCATAAACAAGAATTTTAGCTGTTTTATATTACTCATAATAAATGTGGATGGTTACTTAATCAACTAAAAAAAAAGGGGGGGGGGGACGTTTATTTCCTGTGCACTCAGCCCTACTAAGAGTTTTCTTTTTTATCTTTTTTTTAACCACATAAAAATAAGCAAACTCTTTAAATGAATGTAAATATCCCAGCTACTGATATTACCACATGTACCGCTTCACAAGAACCTCTTTAATTAGCTAGTTCCTGTAAACTGGATTTTAGTCTGAATCAGTAAATTTCTGTGTTGCATATGAGGTCTGTATTTAATAAAATTATCATATGGTTTGGCATGATGTTATTGTTGTGAGTAGCTCTGCAGATGTCTTCACAGGCTATCATTGTTTCTAAACTTCCCTCTCTTGCAAATCAATTGCTTAAGTCCTAAAGTTACGTTAATATTTGATGTGGGGAAAGTTATATGTATTTAGAGTCAGGTTATGCTTAAGCAGATTGCCTGGGCTCCACATGCAGAATATGCAAATCAGCTGCTTCACTCATATGATGTTGCCTTATTTTTCTTGTCAAAACATTTGCAATAGTACAGTTTATTCCAACCAATTTTATATTAGGTTAGAATGTAAGTGATTTAGAGAGTTGTGGGAAAGTAAAAAAAAAGGATATAATAATAATAGATAAATAAATAAATATCACATTATAGAATGGTCCAAATGATTGTAAAGTGTGGACAAGATACAGTATAAATCCTTTAAGCACACTTTTAATTCACGGGTTTGGTACAAATAGCAATGATTTTATTACATATGAAGGAAACGTACATGGTCTGAAGGCTAATCTAACTGAGCACTCATCTGTTGTAATTTACAGCTCACATTAAATATAGTACATAATCTTAATCAAAACTTTATCATTATAAAGTTATAATTTATATATATATATATAAAATTATTATCCTTAAATTTTTTTATCATAATGATTAGAAATACTAGAAACAAGACGAGTGGTGCTGCTGATCGTGACTAATGTACTGTATAGCTGTGTGTGACGTCTAAACATTCCACAGCTGAATTGCATCCTGTTTCCCCCCCCATTGTAAACATCTTTAACCTGCAAATCACTCTGTGATTAGTTGTTCAGGTTTGTGTAGACTGTGGTTTTATACTACCAACCCCTAATTTCATGGACAACATTTCTTAACAGCCTGGGTATTGTTTAAAAAAACAAAATAGAAGAAGAAAAAAAAACGCAAAAAACAAGGATTTCCATGACGTGTTCATGGAGGTGTTATAGGGAAGGAAAGCAGATGCTGAAAAAATCATGTGTTTTTGAAAACCACGCAAACATGGAAAAAAGCCTAAAGGCTATGAGCAGGTTTAAACTTGCTGAAACATTCACATAATTGTTGGCCTACCCACTGAACTATTCCTTCTGTTTTTGTTGTTATTGTGGTTGTTTCCATGTTATTTATGCATAATTTTCATTAGTCTGTCATGTAGAAATTGCTTACTTCACTTGCCAATACATTTACTCTTCAAATAAAGAAAGTTTGTCCAATGGTAGTTAGTACTGAGTAAGAAATATTATATTAAATTATAATACATGATATAAATGTATTGATACAAGGAGAATAGTCTGTTAACAGCTGTTAGTGGCTGTATAGTTTTGCTCAACAAACCTATAAATGCAAAAAATATACCATATGACTAATAGTATGTGGACATCTACTGTGTTTATCTATTACATAACCGTGGGTATCACAACAGCATTATCACAGATGCAGTCAGCATTCCAATATATCCCAAAGCTATTTAGTGTGGTTGAGCTCAGGTTTCCGGCCACTCAATTTCATCCAGTTTGAGACGTTTAGCTCAAGGGCAATATTAATGCTACAGAATAAAAAAGACATTCTAGATTAACGGTGTGCTTAAAACATTGTTGCA